>VZSF01004959.1:138176-331029 GCA_013398295.1 Chionis minor
AAAAAAAAAAGGAGTGAGGAAGAAACATCCACCATCAGAATAGCCCCGGGGAAAGATTTGGGTTGCCATGAGCTTGTTGCTGTAGCCCTACCCTTTCATTATCATCTGAAGATACACTTTGGGTTTACACATTTTCTAATGTGCCCGACATCTTGCTCCTTTTCTGAGCTGCATCTGAATTTCCTATACATGGTATGTTTAATAGATGTTCATAACGTGTTCTTTGTTCTCCTCATTGTCCCTGAAATCAGTTTGAATTCAGATCCCCAGGTAGCTTTTATTCATTCTTTTAATGAGGAATAGCAACTATTAGAGAACTGCTTGTAGCCCAGGCACCTTTACTATCATCCCATACCTTTACTCCCACATGCTGCATTTTTATTCTAGGGTCAGAGAGCGCTGTACATTCTACACTGTATAACTGCTTGTTGGTAGTATTTTCTAGGAACGTGATTTGTTTTCCACAAGAGGTATCACACCACACAATTGTACACAGCTAAGCAAAAGTTAAAAGAAAGAAGGTAACAGTCACCTAGTGATTAGAGACATACTGCCAGAACTAAACAAACTTAAAAAAAAAAGCAAAAAAAACCCCAAAAACTTACAGCCAAGACAAGACCCAAGACCCATGCTCCTAGTTCACCATAAAGCCTGTCACCTGCTAGTACCAACACCACCACACCATTCACCAGACAATGAGGTTCACTGTATAATTTTATCTTGTCTTAAAATAAAAGCTTTAAGTTCTTTATTATTACCATGTTCATCATTGTTAGCACAGACCAGCAGATCTAACTACACAATATTATTACTCTGTAAGTTAATCCCAAAGAAATACAAAGGGTGACTGAAAATTTACCAGCTTGGAATATCTTATGTTTCCTAGTGTTTTTGAGAAACAGTAACCCCAAGTAAATTATCAGTGTAGCAGAGCATCAACAAAAGAAATCTGTAGACATGAGAACTAAAAAAAACTGCAGCATGAATTTTTTCTTGTCTCCTATAGAGACACCTCTATTCTAGACTGAGATTTCCACAAAGACCAGCAGGTTTACTGTTCTCCTTTCAGAACTGTTTATCTTTATCAAGAATGAAGCCCATGTTCTGTCCATTTAAAAGATCTTTCCCAAATGTAGCTAAGACTTAGCTAGGTCAAGAAATCTGTGGTCTGTGAAAGTTTAACACTGGAATTGTTCCAAATTCAATTAATACTTGCAGAGTACTCTTAAAACTCCGTTTTCAAACAGCAGCGTTGCATTGAATAAATTAAGCTGAAGAATTTAAAATTGCAACTGTATTAAACTTGAATTTCAACTATACCATTTTGTCTAAAATTCTACTTGTAACCATTATTTCCTCCAGGACGGTGTATTTTGCATGGTCAGCAATGAACACGTGCATTTGCCTTTATAGATTCATTGTAATTTCTCAAAACGTCCAGAAACTCAATTGCCTGGGCCTTATAAATAAATACATTCTAATGTAGATCTAATGATTCCTTTCCCAGCAAGAGCTAACCATTCACCATCTGATCAACAGTTTTGTGAGTAACAGGGCCTGTGAACATGAGTCTGTTTCTGGGGGCCTCTACCACTCTTCCTGGTCTGGCAGCCTATAGCAGATACTTACTGCAATGTCACACTTACCTGCCTTCTCTTTGATCCTTACCCATAAGCTCTCAGTTGGCTCCTCATTCATCCCCAGGCAGAGCTCCATAATTCTCACATTAAGGGAAACTCCCCCTCGCGTGTACTTTAGAGAGGCACCCCAGCACACCGATTTATTTCCCAGAAGGGGTATGGGATGTTTCTCTATAATGATGCTTGGTAGACACTTCCTTGCTTACATGCAAATGACACAGATGATGCCACTTAAGCCCCATTTTCTTGAATTTGCAATCCCTGTCTGTCACATCACTCTAAGCTCTTTGCTTGTCAACCAGGTCCATCACACTCTCACAGGGCTGCTGGTAACTCTCTCCCTTACCCATAGTCCATAGTTTAAAGTCCTTTTAAAACTCCTAGTAAAACAAATGAATTTTGAAACAAATGAAGCAAATTGAAACTCCTAATAGAAAAAATGTTGAGGCTACATCAGGGTCCAAATGAGAGTCAAAAGTTTTCTTGAACCAATTTTACACCAATGTCATGCTACTCATTTTAGGGAGACGATACAGTCTCACTTCTGCAAGTCCACTGTCATGTGTAGTCTGACACAACTACTTAGAATAAGTCATGAGTTTCTGGATTTCAGTCAAAGTAAAACCTAGGGCCTTTTCATTGCCAGGAGTACCTGACTACAGACTGCAGTTATGCTTCCCCATTTTTCATTTCATCAGCCTACAGAATCCGCTTCATTGTTTCGGAAGCAGTTTCTGCACCTCCTTAGGAAAGGAATGTTTATTAATTCTCTCAAGCTGACACGACCACAAGGTCTTGCTTCCTACTTTTACAGAAAATATTTTCCCAAGCAGACTATGTCATAAACAGGAGAGGAGCAGTTACTAGATATCAGGTTCTGATATATACTTTCTTCTCATAGACAGTCTTCTGCTTAGCATACTCATTTCATTTATGGATAATATTGGTAAAGAATAAGTTTTGGCATCAGCTCCAGGTTTGGTTTCCATGTTTGGCATTGAGTAGTTACGATTTAAAATCTAAGCACTTAAGAGATGGAGTGAAATCCAGTTAGGCACTGCAGAACCTACACTTTTAAACATACAAACCCTAATTTTTTTCTAGTCAAAGGAAAGAAAAATGTAAAAAAAAATACAAAAATCAATGCTATTTTGTCTTTTATGAGGTTTGAAAACTGTAGGAGATAAAATAGGAGTAATAATACCTGTTTAGCTGTACAGATAAAATATACTATAGACCATTAAGTGTCATTATTTTAACTGACAAGCACAGTGATTAATCTTCCTCTAGATACCTTTTCCTTTGAGACACATATTCCCTCCTTAACAAATATGATGCTATCAATGTGGACATACAAAACACTAGGTCTGGCAAGAAACAATAATGGAGTGCTTTATAATTAATTAATATATACCATTAGATATGATGTATAGGAGCCAGAACTACCCAGTTATTCTTCAAGGATCTCTCACAGGATAATGCTTTTGTACCATCCAAGTACGTCTTATGGTAAGCATTAATTTGTATTGGCAAGAAGCGCTGGAAGAGAGCCATTTGTTAGCTTTTCAAATACAGGCATCCGTCTATGATACTATAGGGGCAGGTATGTAAAAAGAGCAACTTGGGTGTAGGAATGATCTTTCTGGACACTTTGTTTTCCTGTTTGTAACATGCACCCAATGGCAACAATCAAGACTGCTTATGGATTTCATTAGCATTTCAACTAAATTCCTTTATAGTTTACGTTATAACTGTTTCACATAAACGTATATAATTTCTGATTCTGGAACATAATTCCATGTTAATTTCTTTCTTATGAAAGGAGGAAGAAATTCATATAGAAAATCCTCAAGAACTGCTATTATATCCAGCACAGGGCAGAAGTATGTGTTAACACGTTTAACAGACCCCCAAGTTTTTATTCTACCAATTGGCCTAAAGGCAACAATAAGTGTTTATGTCTTGTTGGTGAAAGTATATATTTTTGTCAATGTATGCATATTCTGAACTTATAAGAAAATGGCTTTAAAAAACCCCTGACATTTCATTGTTAGATATAGTAGCCAAATTCCTATCTAATCACCTTTGTCTTGTCAGGTTTTCCTTTGACTTGCTTGTTTATGTTTTCTAGGGGTTTGCCTGGCTTAGAATACACTACATTTTTACTCAGCAGCCAAGAACCCCAGACAGTCACACATTAAGACCCTAGCAGTGCCACAAAAGGGAGAGATTTACTTTTGCTTCTGCAACTAACGATTAGTCACTGTTTCTTTGGGATCCATGGATATAGGATTCGTAGAAGGAAACAAAATTAAAACCATGAAACAGATCAACTGAGATGGAAGCATCACAGGGGTAGATTTAAGGCAGTAATATGTAAGATACTGTATTGATGAGGGACCTCATTCATGAAGTCCCTAAATACAGATCAGCTCCAATTCAGTTTGCCAGTAGTTTCCCTAATTTAATTAGGGAACAATAAGAATTTAAACTCATGAAGATTTAATTGAGTAAGGTTTTTGAATAATGCTGAGTTTTCAATTGATACATAACAAATGTAAGCTATAGTTAACCCATTTCAGCTGTTCATAAATTTGCCTGCTGCTGAACACTTTTTATTGAAAAGGTAAAAGGTAAGAAATGTTGTTGTGTGTTAATATACAGATATGTACTTTAATAAATTTGCTCATAACTTTCTCTGTCTTTTTGACAATTTTTCTGCCAGCTTCTAACTGGGATAAACATGTGTTTTGCAATTTGGGACTTACTATCCGGTCAGTCAACGGCACAGTTTCAGATTCTCAGGCAACAGCAATCTCGCAGCCTAGAAGATATTAGCTTATGCTATATAATATGGCCTCTTCCACTGTCACACAGAAGGAAGATAATATATAGTAGAAGGTATGCAAAAAGAAAATAAATTGCTGTGTCTGCTGTATCAAGAAAACAAAAGCAATCAATAACTCTAAAAATACCAGATTAAGATTAGCATTTTAAACTGACTTGGAATTCCTGTTTATGTTAATGCAGTTCCCTCCTCTCTTCCTCGCCTTCCTCCTCCAAACACAGAGAGGTAAAAGCAATGGAGGTCTTTAGAAATTTAAGGTAATATTAAATTCAATACTAGTCCCAAGATTTGAAGCCTTAGCATTAGAATTAATTGCTATCAATCCCACAGAGGAACGATTCCTTTTCAAAAGACTACCAGCTTCATTCAGGGAATACTTATATTGTGCTCCAACTAATAATTTAACATTTAAAAAATAAGACTTTGAAATGAAATATGATTTTAGAGCACACTAAGGACAATTTAAAAGTTCTCTAAGGAACAAACGTTATACTTATGACTGTTTAACACAGAGCGAGATCATGAAATAATAAGAAGCTTTAAGTTCAAAGTAGCAACAGACTGTCAACAAAACTCCTAAAGTAATTATGGAGGACTGCAATTGGAACCTCAGAAATGTACTGTTACTTTATTCTAACACATGAAAACCAAACCTATCAGTCTTACATTTCGTTTCATGATAAAACTAACAGGGCTTGTCCATCTCTGCAGGTACAATCATCTCGAAAGATGTGGTTGGGAAAGTTTCCCCCCTCATTTTGCAGTCATCCTTCTTTATGCAACAGTACTGGACCATACTATTAGATACTAGCAGAGATACAGAGATACAAAACCTTGTTCTGATCTGAATGATAAAAGACTTAAAACAAACCAAACAACCCAAAACCCGCAAAACACAAAAAATATGGAAGCCCAGCTGCTTTGTCGCAGTGTGCATTAATATTCAATTTACTTAAAGCAATATAACAGCTAAACATGTTTACAGGCCAAGGATTACAGGCTCCTTAGGGAAGGCATGCCTTCCCCGTTACGATATGGGTCAGACCTTATTAACGAACTAGGCTGAAAGTTTTAGTAATTTGCAAGTGACACAGGTAAGAACCCAGCGTGCCAACCCAGCTCTTATTATTATTAACAGCTGGCCACTAGATATTCAATGATATACCAAAGGAAACTTGGTAAGCAATGGGTAATGTTTTTTCATTTTACAGATGAAAAGACTTGTTATTTGTTCCAGCTGGGTTAGTCAGAAGTTTAGCTTCTGGGGAGGGCACAATGCCTGTGATGTGTCTCTGAAGAGCCCTTTGAATTTCTTCTGCATTTCCTTGTACTGAATAAGGTCTGCTGAACACCCTCTTTGAAATCCACTTCTCTTATTGCCTCCTTCAGAAAACAGTTGATAATAAGCGATGCCACACTTTCCTTTCATAAGACATCTGAAAGTGTTATTACTAGTACTGAACAAACAGAAAGGAGTAAATACTGATGGAAGGCTTTTTTCTGTGTTTAACCAGACTTACAACCTTTTGTCCCTTGCTGCATGAAAACAAATTCAGTTTACCGACCACAGAGCAAAATGCAACAGTCCTCTTGTTGGGAAAGGTAAAGAGCAACACTTTTTCCAGTGTGGTGATAATAGGCAGAACAAAACAAATGTGTTTCCTTCATCTTTAACTGTTCAATTACTTGATTAATCATATTAACAGCTTCAGTGGATGAGTTTTAAGCAAAATGCTCTCTTACTACATTAGAACATATCTGATCAAATTCCAATTCTCTTTTATACTGTTCTGCAACATAAAACTGAATTTATTAAGCTTTCATGATTCTGGAACTTTCCTACAGGGACAGAAATATGTTCAGCTTTGCAGAAAGATTTTCCTATACCCAGATGCTATCATCTAAGCAGTGCAGAGACACTACAGATTTTGTATGTAGTCTTCTGAAGAACAGTGGGCCTGAACAAGTTCAATAGTATGTGATGCACTGAAGGTTATCAAGGGAGCCCATTCACTGTGTGCAAAGCAGAGCAGAAGACAGCTGTTACTTTTTTTGTATGTGAGATTCATAGCAAATACTGCAAAGCATACACCAAAACCAGGCAAAGTACAGAGTGCTAGTTCAGGAGTAGCCACTTGTTGCCATACAAGGTCATTTCCCCTCTGTCCTTTCCTTTAAAAAATGGAGGGGAAAAAAAAAAAAGACACAAATTGAGAAAGAAGACAGACATTTTCATGACTTCAGGTGCTCTAGAAATGCAAACATCGCAACTTTGAAAAGGCATTGCTGCATTTAAACTGTGACAAAATGATGACATTAGTCCTACAGGGAATAGAGTCACGTGAACCTATAAGCTGAAGAGCTTTAAAAGATTCCAAGAGAGATTGATTAAAAGATATAGCTATTTACAGAATAGACTCTGTATGAGAACCTTGGGTAAAATGGGAGAATTCAAATGAGTATCAGGAATGCAAACACCAAGACACCAAACTTCAATCTGCATATGTTTACCTAATATCAAGTAGGAGGCTAGAAAGTTGGTTGGTTTTTAAAAAAAGTCTCTATTTTAATAGATTAAGGAGTCAAATTAGCAGTTTCATAGCTAGTGGTAAAAACAGGCAAAATAAAGTGACATGATATGTCATAACAAAGATGAATGCAATCCTGAACTCCAGAGCAAGCCATCATATCAAGAAATAAGGAAATAAGTTCAAAGTAGAAACAGTAAATAGAGGCAATTCAGGCATACTACTGGCAAGCGTGGAGGAAGCAAGAAAAGAAAAAAAGATTCTAAGATTGGCAATAAGACAGACAGAAATGAGTGTGAACAACGTAGAAAGTAGACTGCGCAGAGCAAACATCAAGAAAAAAAAAATCAACACCATACATAAGGGGATCATGATGAAAAAGCAAAAAATGGCGGATTGCATCTTGTTACCATCAATAAAATAAGCACCTTTTGCTCATCATTATTACTTTTAAAATAAACATTGTCTACCATCTTCCTTCGCTTCCTTCTTTCCAACTTCTGTAGTGCTAAGTTACACCTGGACAATTTTTATTTTTGAGATAGTAAAATTTTGCCTCTCTTACACTGGTCTCAAATTTTAAATGCAAAATATATTGCCCATATTCTGTTCTGTTTAGTCATGTCTTGAGAAACAGTCTGCAAAGGCACCATGTAGTAGACCTACATTTAGGAAATTGCCATAGCATTACAGAGTCAGAAGCTTTGCTCAATGCCTTATTCTCTTGCTCTCTATTCTAAAATATTTCACTGCCCACAGACATTTCCTTCTGACAGATGTATCTGAGGGGAACGGAATTGCAAAGGGAAAAATAGTTTAAAATGTACTATGCCTCTCTGATTATAATTAGATTTGCACATGTAGAGATCTAAATATGATGCATATGTCTCTGCAACTCTCCTCCCACGTGTGTGCCCATGATAGTAGTCAACCTTCACAGAACGTGTGTGTGATGAGAATGTGTAGCATCTGTCAGATGCTCCAGAGTTTAGCTAAATGAAACTTCCTAAGAGCAGACCTAAGAAGAAAGAAGCTCTAAAATGTTTTAAGGATGCTTGCCTGGGGTACCTAAATCTTCTCATCTAAAATAGTTTAGTTTTCAGTTGTCTGTTGACTGAACAGTAGAACAACTGTTCAGGTAGGATTAGCCATTCTTCAGCTCAAAACAATGCAGTGAAGAGCTTAAAGCCCTAGCAGTGAAAGATCAGATGTGAAAATTACAAGTTCTTTATATCAATACCTTCAATTTCCCTACTAGAAAAAAGGCAAAAAATTAGTCAGGCCTATCCAGCTTCCACCATCCTTCTCTTTTGCTGCTTTTTTTCCCCCTTCCCATTTCAACTTATAAATTAGGTTACAAGCATACATTTTGAAGTCAGAGACCCACCAAAAATTACACAACAAAG
The DNA here is from genome assembly GCA_013398295.1 of Chionis minor. Taxonomy (NCBI): domain Eukaryota; kingdom Metazoa; phylum Chordata; class Aves; order Charadriiformes; family Chionidae; genus Chionis; species Chionis minor. Next base: position 146,599 of record VZSF01004959.1, read on the forward strand.
ATAGATTAAAAAAATTCTTTCAGCTAAGTATTGCTGTACCGTATCATGAATTTGTCTCCAAAGCAGGTTATTCTTAAAGTCAAAATTTTTTTCCATGTGAATATTCCCCATTAGAGACACCTGAATGATGTTCTTATGCCCTGAATGAGTTTTACATGCATTTCCTATATATTTATACCCAAACTGAAGCTAGGATCAAATAACTGAGGAGGTTATTTCCTCCTCCCTCATTATTTTTTTTTCCTGAGGCTTAGCCACAGTACTATAGCCAGGAACTCATATTGAACGGTTCAGTTGGGTATGTTCCTGTGATTTTTTTTTTTAAAATGCATTTCATAAGCTAACTGTGCAAATTCATACAAACTAAAAAGAATAAGCTTTTTTGGTTATTGTTGTTGCTAAAGACAGATGCACCTGGCAAATACAGTTAAATACTGACATTCAGACTGCACTTCCGTGGGAGTGAGTACTACACCAACTAGACAGTGGTCTGCATAATAAAATCCCATCACATTTAGCTGAGTAGCAGTAGGCATGAAAAAGTTTTTTCTGAAGGTTACATGTTAGGATAAAGGTCTGGGAATTTTGATAACATTTTTCACTTCAATAGGATAATACAGGTCTTAAGGGAATGCAAAATTCAATTACGTGCACATTGGAATAAAATTCTGATTGGAAGAGCTGCACAGCCAAGTGAAAGTAGCTTCTCCATCCCCCACTTGTTACTTTATCAGTCACCATAGTGAAAATGCAACATTTTTCTCCCTTGTTTAACTGCATTTATTGGCTGATCCAATATGAATAATCACACAAGAAAACTTTCTCTCATCTTCCTCATGTCTGTGTCAACAAAAATCTCATAGCTACATTCATTAACCACTTAATAAAAATAGCAACAAAAATTATGTCTGAAAGCGACTAATACTTTGAACAGACATCTCTTTGAGGTCCAAATGTCACAGTGATTTCAATATATCTAAAATACTCTACAGATGTCTTACTGATTGTGTAAACAAAAAGTTTAGAAAATAATACTTTCAACTCTTTCTGTCCAGGAGCTTTCTGAGTTTAAAACCAAATATATTTCACAACCAAAAATACTTTAAAACTCCAAAGGCACCAAATAAATAACAATAGGATAACATGGACTAAACTTTACTAGATGATAGGATAAGATGGATTTTTTTTTTCCTTTATTGCTTATTGGCAGCAATTCAAATACTATTAAATTCAGATACTATATTGCTACATTGCTGAGAAGTTTTGTACGGATATAATACACAGACTGAAATTTGTTGCTCCTCATTTTATTTTTGGCTGTTGCAAATAGCCTTATGTTTGTTCTTTGGCCTTACTTCAGAGAACCGAATATTGCATTGAAAATGCAGGCTCTATTTTTCTGACTAATGAACATTAGCTACTATCCTGAATAGGGAAGACGGAGAAAGAAGGATGAGTCATGAGATAATAAGAATGTTGTAACCCAAAGATGAACACTGGATAAGCAAGAATATTCATCTAGGAGGAGTGGAAAAATTAGCAGTTTCCACTAGCATCAGGAATGCTATTTAAGATGCTAAATGGCAGACTACTGAAGTCCAAACAGAATACAGTGACAAATACAAGTCCTTCTTTAGTGGTTTAAGAGCTCATTTGAGCATCTAATTGTACTTCAGTCAAAAAGAGTATGCTGTTTAAAGAAAAAGGGGGGGATGGGGGGGAAGGCACACAGACCAGTTCATTTAGTCAGGCCAGAACACAGAACTCTCAAAATGTTTCATGCCTCATCCGTAAAGAAATATTTTAGTCAGGCTACCCTTGCCTTTTACGGGGACTTGATTTAATTCAAACACATTTCAAATGTTGAGGAACTTCCTTTTTGTTTCTTACTATCTCAGTTATTGAAATAGATGATGGGAGACTAGTATCTCAGTTAGTGGGAAACAGGGAAACAGCTGAAATGATGTACAGAATCCTAACAAGCCAGCTTTGTCCAAGACAAGGTTATTTTCACATCACCCATATTATTTATATTGCAGTAACCATTGAAAGCTTTTCCTATGGACCAGGACATCACTATGCAATGCACTGGACAATACACAACAATTAAGTTCCTGCTACAAAGTGCTTTCCATCTTTTTACAACAGATGCAAAAAAGTAAACACTGAAATATGGACCTTTCTTTTCTCCAGTAAGTTATTAAAAACTGTTCATAAAAGCTAATCAGATTATCCTCCTCTCAAATCAGAATATCCTTTGCCTACTCTGCCAACTCCACCTCCCCACAGAGAAGTGCATTCTACAATAATAGACCCATCAATATATAACAAAGCACTGTGCATCCATTTCAACAGTCAGCAAAAAAACCCCAAAAAACAACCAAAAACAAAACACATCACCTCTACCTCTGTCTTGGAAGCAAACAGAGTTCTACTTCACCTGCTATTGTTGAAGAGGATAAAAATGCAGAAATCATACCAAGGATGGTTTTAATCAGCACAAAGGAACAATTCAGTACATAGAACTCAAATAGAGAAGGAGAAAACAGACCTACCTTTTGCAATATCAGAATTGCAAAAGTAAACAAATACCAACAAATGAATGTTGGNAAAGCAGTTGGTCCAATGGCTTTGGAGCAATCCATTTCCTTGCTACTTCAAATTTAAAAGATTCTCTTGATCAAAAGAGCTATGAAAGATTTGCACAAAAATAACCAGATTGGTTGGCAAAAGGAGAGCTCTCAAACCCACCTTGTGCAAGTGCCTCCTCAAAGTCAAAAATATGCTGCAATTGCTGGCAAAGCATTTTCACTTTGTCTGTGTGTGGGTAGTGGCATGTGTGTGCTATAACTTTCTCAAAATTTCTGCAAAGAAACATGCACTTGGTCTTAGAACATGTCAATTGTATTACCAGCAGTCCTCAGTCCCATTAATAAAAAAAGCATTAAAATCATTGCCAGACTAAAGTGGTTCTCTCCTATAATTATAATAATGTTAAGAAAATCTAAATATTCCTGCTTCATTATTATGAAAAAAAAGGGTTTAGACTTGTTTGGGGAGTCAGGTGAGTAGCCTCAGTAACACCACTGAGCTGCTGGATGAAGTCAGAGCAACAAGGGTATTCTTCTGTTTTCCTCTTTTCTAGGAATAGGAAACCAGAAGGAACTAAGTCAAATGTGTTGACACCTGTGATTGACCTGTTTGTCAGCATACTGCCATTCACGGTGCAGCTCAAACTTGCGTCGTAAAATCAGGATCATTTGCCTCAGCAGTTAAAACAAACACTGAAACACTTTTCAGAAAAATTACAATATTCAGAAAGCAGGAAAGCAATATAAATGCTGGTTTTCTCTACTTCTATATGAAATAAGCACTAGAATAACAATGGTATGTGTCTGTGTTGCTGAGTTTAGATGTTAGGTTTGTACAGCTTGTGATTAATATTATACTCAAGAAAATAAAAAAAAGATAAGCAATTAGATAGTCAAAGAAGATTTTCACATGTGTCTAGGTATGTGATAATGATTATGAGCAAAGAAAAACTAAGATCTTTGGGTTGTTTTCACAGCAGTCAGAAGAAGCCTTAGGATCTGCAATTCCCACTGACGTAGGGAACAGAGCAGGAAACAAACAGGGAAACTGTTAAATGCATTAATTGTGGCACTAGTCACCCAAATCTTTCAGAAGTTCTGTTGAATAAATATCTGCCTTATCAGAGAGTTATACTATCACTTTTTGTGGAGATGAAAGAGCTGTATCTAAATTCTTAACTGGAGGCAACTGTGAGCACATAGGTCTTTTGGGGATGCTCTCTGAGCAGCTTATGCCTCCAAAATGTTACAAATTCAAAGAAAAACACAAGAAAATGTCTATTTTGGAATCACATTCTCACATAAGAGAAAAAAAATAAATCAAACCACAGTGCAGCATCATAAGCCTTATCCTAAATAGGAATATTAAACTGGGAATACAAGAATTGTCACTAGCTATCGCAGGTCACTTCCTTCATACTGCTACCACGTCTTAGTTGCTTACGCCTTTAATTACTTAGCTTGGCCCTATATCAAAGAAACACAAAAATTACTACCCTCTACTTTTAATTTCGCTTCTCTGCTTATTCTCTCCTGATTTCCTACTACCCCCTGTACTGTCACAGGCCTTAAATACAGATACTAACAGTCATATAAAGCATCTCCCATTTCAAAAAATTCTCCCAATTCCTGGAAAGCGGTGGCAAAAAAACAACTTTCTTACTGCTCTTACTCCATTAAGTCTTATTATTTCCCTTAGTTAGTGTTAATAGTATGCAAGATACTTATATGTTCAGCAGTTCCCTTCCCAAGAGGACCATTTTATTTAACCGCTAAACTACGTGGAGCATCCTTGTTCCTCAGATAAAAAATGAAGCCAGGACCTCACTGATCCTAAAAATTTGCTTAAAGCAGCAGTGTGCAACTTGTTATAAAAAGGCAAGCATTACATACTGCAGTCTCATTGTCGTCCAGGGCTAGAGGTCCAATTGTGGTCAGCAAAAGAGATCCAGATAGTCTAGCCCATGCACGCAGAAAAACAACACACAATCCTATTTCCCACAATTATAATCTCACATTCTTTTAAAGTCAATACCTTATTATGAACAAAATCGGGGTAGAGGTGTTTGAGAGCATGATTTGTATCAGAGCATAGTTATGTTATTTTACTTTTAGGGAGCTGTATTTGCTGGCAATTTTTTCCTGATAGCGTAGATGACCAGAAAGTCTAATGAGATTTTCCATAAGATCTTGTAATACTGCAAAGTGAATTCATGTCAAGGCTAGTCTTCCATACTGTAATTTATCTTCAATATCTAAATTAGCTATAAAACACCATCAAAAAATACAAAATATGCAGATAATTGATTACAGCAAATTACGATGACTGCCTGATGCATATTTACTTTGTTGGTGTTGTACTCAGGTTGTGATAAAGATTGTCCTACATCTTTCTTCACCCAAGTGAACATTTAATTTCTCTCTAATGGTTGACTTGGCCCCTGAGCTCATACAAATATTTCATTAGAGTATAGCATATGAAACGCATGTTGGCAATACTCTTTAAAATATGCTAATTATAAGCACTGTCAGGCAAGGAAGGGAAGAAAAAACCCTTGTCGTAATCTCAGATGTTTTACAATTCTGTTCAGAAACACATAATAGATTTTCTAGAGAACATAATGCTGCTGCTTTTCACTGTAAATTTTTAGGATCACCCACCATACTAAAGAATTACTTCTCAGAAACCATCACTGATGTTTTAATGTTATGACAGCCTTTGAGCTTTCTACTACCAGGCAAAGCATTTTGAGTTGTTGTCTTGCCTTTCTACAACCAGATACATTAGTTTCTAATACATGTTTTAAAAGTGATTTTTTTCCAGTAGGTACCTTCCAGAAAAAGCTTTGTACTGGCTTAGGAGCTTTGAAGACTACATCAAAAAGCCATTTTTGGGTCAAAAATTTTCAGTAGAGAGCTTTATAACTTATCATAATAGTTTCTCAGATTTACTTATTTGGTCCTTTGAATTAACTCTTTAAGTATTCCATAAGTCAAATAACATAGACTACTTAATCACTACTGTCATAAAGCAAAGCATATCCCCAATTATCCCAGTATGTAGCTTAACTTATTTCTCCCAAGTTCCAAAACAAAGAATCTAGACAGTCAACCCAAAATAACTGTGAGTTTGCTTAAGAAAAAACAGGTCTTTTTATATTTGTGCTATTAAGAAAGAAATGCACTCACCTAAAGCCAGGAGAAAGATAAGAAACTAAAAGGTATCTCACTTGACCTCAGTATTTTGGAAAGTGAAGCTATTTACCTTTGACTGTAAACACATCACGCAAATATTTCCCACTTTTAGTATAGTCCCCATTCACTGATTTTAAAAGACAAAACCAGGAGGGCAGGCAGCCAAGAGATAGAAATGTCATTTTATAGTTTGTTTCACGATCAAACTAAAATTCACAAGGCTAAGCTTTCAGAAACACCCATCCCTTGATAAAAATGTAGTTTTAGGTAAGAGCACTTTGTATAGCTGGAATCAATTCAGATATGCAGGTAGGCTATGTCCCTGTCAAATAAATTGGGATAGAAATTGTACCAGATTTGGCTCTTAGGTAATGCAACCAAAGGTCACCGCCTCATTTACTCTACTTTTTTCTTAGCAATACGCATGAGAAAACATTATTTCTGTAGTCTATTACTATTTATGATGGTAGGGCAACACAGCTGCAATAAAACAGGGAAAGACTGATAAACTTGAGAAGAGTTTTCATTTGTTTGGGGGGTTTTGTTGTGTAGGGTCTAATAACTGGCCATGACCTGTAAGTATAAATATTACTTCAGGAAAAATGGCATTTCAGAGTAAATAGCATTGGTACATAGTAAACATTTTAACAGTGACAAAGCCTTGAAACATAAGAAGAAAGACAAGACTACAGTTCAGGTCGCATAAAGATTTCAAGTTGAACCATCTGTTCCCTACAAGTAAGTTTCGTAAAGTCACTTTTGAGACCGTATTCTATGACTCCAGGCTGGATTCCTCAGTCCATCACAGGTCAAGTTCACCTCACTTCACCAGTGGTGTATACTGAAAGCAGCTCAGCATTGCCCAATGATAACATATCACACTCCTCTCACCCTTTATTCCCAAGCTTAAAGAAGACCTGTTGAATATTTGGGGGGTGGGGGAGGAAGGTGCATACATCCAAGGAGAGGTAAGAAACCAAACACTTTGATGGTTTGGTGACAATTATCTGCTGAGAGAGGTCAGGCTCATGTCATAAGCTTAAAGCTACAAGAACTCTGCTTTTAAACTCAGAGTGACCTCCCCCCCCCTTCCCTAGCCCCTTCCCCCCTTCCCTTTATTAAAACTTTTGGACAATTAGGTTTGATAGTTTGGAGATGTCCACAAATAATTTTATGCCAATATTTGGGAAGAAGTGGGCCTGTTTTAAACTCTTTGAAAAGGAAACATTTTCACTAAACTGCACTTTCTTTTCTCTGTAACTTAACACAAAGATCATAAAAGCAGAGAAAAATTTGACAGAATAGCATAATTCACAAAGGAGATTTTATCTGCTCATGGAAAATTAAGTTCCTCCATCAGAACTCACTCATAAAAATTTTCAGTTACAATAAATAATAGCTAAAAGTAACACAGCCATTTTCAAAATAAAACAAAAGCCTACCAATTGCAGTAGATCAATTTAACATCTACTCTTCTGCCAGCTGCTGTAAGGCATTCTTAAATGATAAGAGAGTCAAACTGCAAGACAAAAAATTTCATCTGCTGACCAGGTTTCTAATTCTATTAAGTACATACCTAAAGGAATCAAAGAGAAAGCACAAAAAAAAATTAAAAAGTTTAACATTGTATTAACATGTTTTTATTAACATGTATTGCGAGCAAAACTGTCTCAACTCGAAGAATTTTTTGCATTGTTTAATTGGCTTGCAATTAACATATGCTTCTAATCATGGACCTTCATATTGAGGAAAAAAGAGAGCATAAGCAATTAAACACTGAAGCAAGTACCTTTTCTCCCCTTCCCTAGGCCCAACTTGGGTAACCACCCTGTGCTCCCTGCAGCCCCTCCACCAACCTCTGGGTGAGGGTGCCTGGCACAACATTCCTGAATAAGTACAGTAAACCCCAAATATGCTTGGTCAACTCCCTTTTTTCCAGGCATCTTGATATCTTTCATTTTCTAACAAAGAAAAGTAGCTTTAACTGTTGTCATTCAAATACAACAACAAAACCTCTCTTCTTTCAGCCACACTTAAATCTGTATTTACCATTTTCTTGTGCTAATAAAGTGAGCTGAATGAAGGGCTGGGGGAGGCATATGTGCACAGCAGCTTTTCTGAGTGCAGCCACAGTATAAATGTTTTACAGCTGAAAAGACTGCTTGGTTTTTTGCTATAGTTGCCAGCAGTGCCAATATCTCAAAATCTTGCTCATTTCAACCCAAATCTAACTTGTTTTCTTATTATAGAATCATAGAACGGTTAGAGTTGGAAGGGACCTTAAAGATCATCTAGTACTACCCCCCCTGCCTCAGGCAAGGACACCTCCCGCTACACCAGGTTGCTCAAAGTCCCATCCAGCCTGGCCTTGAACATTTCCAGGGATGGGGCCCCACAACTTCCCTGGGCAACCTCTTTCAGCATCTCACCACCCCCACAGTAAAGAATTCCTTCCTAATATCTAATCTAAATCTCCCCTCTTCCAATTTGAAACCATTACACTTTGTCCTATCGCTACATGCCCTGATAAAGAGTCTCTCTCCAGCTTTCCTTTAGGCCCCCGTTAGATACTGGAAGGCTGCCATAAGATCTCCCTGGAGCCTTCTCTTCTCCAGGCTGAACAACCCCAACTCTCTCAGCCTGTCTTCACAACAGAGGTGCTCCAGCCCTCTGATCATCTTTGTGGTCCTCCTCTGGACCCACTCCAGCAGGTCCATGTCCTTCTTATGTTGGGGGCCCCAGAGCTGGACACAGTATTCCAGGTGGGGTCTCACAAGAGCAGAGTAGAGGGGCAGAATCACCTCCCTTGACCTGCTGGCCATGCTTGTTTTGATGAAACCCAGGATATGGTTGGCTTTCTGGGCTGTAAGTGCACACTGCTGGCTCATGCTGAGCTTCTCATCCACCAACACCCCCAAGTTCCTCTCCTCAGAGCTGCTCTCCATCCATTCTTTGCCCAGCCTGTGTTTGTGCATGGGATTGCACTGACCCACGCATAGAACCTTGCACTTGGCCTTGAACTTCATGAGGTTTGCACGGGCCCACGTCTCAAGCCTGTCCAGGTCCCTCCGGATGGCATCCCTTCCAGCCAGCGTGCCAACCACTCCACACAGCTTGGTGTTGTTGGCAAACTTGCTAAGGGTGCACTCAGTCCCAACATCCATGTTGCCATGTTGCCAACAAAGATGTTAAGTAGTACCAGATGCAGTACCGACCCCTGAGGAACACCACTCATCACTGCTCACCGAATGGATATCAAGTCATTGACTGCAACTCTTTGGGTGCTGCCACTCAGCCAATTCCTTATCCACCAAGTGGTCCATCCATCAAATCCATGTGTCTCCAATTTAAAGACCAGGATGTCATGTGGGACAGTGTCAAATGCCTTGTACAAGTCCAGGTAGATGATGTCAGTTGCTCTTCCTTTATCCACCAATGCTGTAATGCCATCATGAAAGGCCACAAAATTTTTCAGGTACTATTTGCCCTTAATGAAGACTGCCACCAATCACCTCCTTATTTTCCATGTGCCTTAGCAGAGTTTCCAGGAGGATCTGTTCCATGAGCTTGTTATATCAAATACAGCTAATACAGCGTATTATCAGAAAACCTGCCCAACATCTCTGCACATATTCTGACAATTTTTAGAACCATTATCCACAGCTATTTCACCACAGACATACCAGTAAAATCACCTCTTTTTCTGGTATGGTTGAAACAGTTCTTGTGATTCCAGTATTCAAAGGAAAAACTATATTTTATTTTTAAGTGAGATAATAGAATGTATAAAAATATGCCTGTATCCCTGTGGATTTATAGCAGTTTGGGGAAAATTTAGCTATGCAGGTAGATAAAAGTAAAAAGTTGAAAATAAAAATCAGCATCACACAATCTTAAAAGCAATAACATAAAAAAAATTAGCTAATATTAGCAGCAATAGTCAAAGTTTCAAATCTATCAATTTCAAGAAAACAGTTCATCTGTTTGGAGAACTCCAAGCATTCTAAAAGGAGCCCAAATCCTGTTTCTCAGTAACAAGTAAAGAATGAACAGAGTAATATACTCAGTATAGAGTATGCAAAACAAGGTTTCTGATCTGCTTTTAATAAGACCTGTGGTGCTATTCAGCGTGCTATGATTTAAATTAAAGTACAATCTGTAAAGAAGATTATTATCCCCCTGTTCCTGCCGTAGATTCTTAATGGCCACTTCTTTCCAGACTCCCAGATTCAGTCAAGATAAGGGAACAACTTGATAAATAATATATTCAGTTCAGCTTCAGTCTCATCTCTTACATCTGCAGCTTTTTTAATATGACTGTAGACAAATAATTTTGACCTCTCCTTGTGGTACTTACTACTGGCACCCTAAACCTACACTTCCCACAGCAGTCCCTTATCATATGCAAAAGGCAGACTGTGAACAACAACAAAAAGACCAGCAAGGGAAATCACAGCTCCACGTGAAAACATGCTACCTTTAGAGCAAGGAAAAGGTCAGACATAACCCTAGGACCTGAACTGTGACATTACAGTGTAACAGTACATATGTTTCTTTCTCTTCCAGAGTCTCTCTGAAGCTTTTATACCAAAAGATCCAGCAAACTTGCGGAGCTGTCTGTAAATGTGACAGAGGAAGCCTTGTCCTAGTGCTGCCTCCCGACTGTAGTGCAGGCACGGAACAGCGAGAAAGCAAATAGAGAGTGCTGCCAGGAGAGAAGCAGGGTTGCTGGGTGGCAGGGCTCGGAAACAAAACAAACAAACAAAAAAAAGAAAAAAAGAATAAGAGCTGTAGCAGAGCATGGGAGACCCCTCCACCTAGCAGCACATCCACAGATACTGCTACAGATGCTCTCATCACCAGAAACAAAAGAAGGATTGGAGTCCTTCACCTGCTTACATGGGATGGAAGGTTGGTAATAAGATCAGTGCCTAGCCTTTCACAGAATCACTTAGATTAGAAGAGACCGTCAAGATCATCAAGTCCAACCATAAACCTAACACTACTAAACCACCCCTAAATCATGTCCCTCAACACCACGTCTACCTGTCTTTTAAATACCTCGAGGAATGGTGATTCCACCACTTCCCTGGGCAGCCTGTTCCAATGCCTGACAACCCCTTCCATAAAGAAGTTTTTCCTAATATAGGAAATATATAATATATATATTTTATATGTATATATAAAATATATATAAAATATAATTTTCCTAGTATTTCCTAATATTTTTCCTATATCCTAATTTAACCTAAACCTCCCCTGGCATAACTTGAGGCCATTTCCTCTTGTTCTATCGCTTGTTACTTGGAAGAAGAGATCAATGCCCACCTCTTTACAACCTCCTTCCAGTCAGTCAAGAGGAGGGGGCCAGTCTTTTTTCAGTGGTGCCCAGTGATAGGACAAAAGGTAACGGGCACAAACTTGAACATAGGAAGTTCCATCTGAACATGAGGAGAAACTTGTTTGCTTTGAGGGTGACAGATCACTGGCACAGGCTGCCCAGAGAGGTGGTGGAGTCTCCAACGCTGGAGACATTCCAAACCCGTGTGGACACCATCCTGTGCAACCTGCTCTAAGCGAACCTGCTCTGGCAGGGGGGTTGGAACAGAGGGTCTCCAGAGGTCCCTTCCAAACCCTTAACTTTTTGCGTTTTGATTCCGTTGTACGGAGCGATAAGGTCTCTCCTCAGCCTCTTTTTCTCCAGGCTAAACAAGCACAGTTCCCTCAGCTGCTCCTCCTAAGCCTTATTCTCTAGGCCCTTCACCGGCTTCATTGCCCTTCTCTGGNTGGCTCATGTTCAGCCGACTGTCCCCCAGGACCCCGAGATCCTTTTCTGCCAGGCAGCTTTCCAGCCACTCCTCCCCAAGCCTGTAGTGCTGCCTGGGGTTGTTGTGGCCAAAGTGGTCACAACAGAGGACCCAGCACTTGGCCTTGTTGAACCTCATCCCATTGGCCTCAGCCCATCGATCCAGCCTGTCCAGATCCCTCTGCAGAGTCTTCCTACCCTCAAGCAGATCAACACTCCCACTTAATCTGGTGTTGTCTGCAAACTTACTGAGGATGCACTCTATCCCCTCATCCAGATCATCAATAAAGATACTAAATAAGACTGGTCCCAAAACTGAGCCCTGAGGAATACCGCTTGAGGCGTGCTGCCAACTGGAGTTTCACCACAACCCTCTGGGCTCAGCCATCCAACCAGTTTTTAACTCAGCAAAGAAAACACTTGTCAATGCCATGGGCTGCCAGCTTGTCTAGATTAATGCCTTTCAGGCATTCAGGCCTTTCAGACCTGCTAGCCTCTTGATGTTGGAAGAGCACGGGGTCAGAACAAAACCACCCAAAATGCCTCAGACAGTGATGCCAGAAGCAAGGCAGAATGGGTTATTCTACAGGGAAAGGAGTAAGGCAGGTAACCTCACGTAGTGGAGTAGACCAATATCTTTATTAATAAAATAACAACAACAAATCTCATTGAAAGATGAATTTTTCTCCTTCAAGGCTATTATTGCCTATGCATCCATATGACGTTAAGAGTCATTAATAGGGAATCATTAAGATTAAAGGTGTACAGTTTGTTTCCAATTGTTAAATCAAATTCAAGAGGACCTTTACATTTTAAAATCAGGTTTATTTATAGCTTCTGAAATTAAGAAATACTTCTTATTTGAAGAAGTATTTCTTTCCTTCCGATATTTATTAGTGATTTTTCCTTTTTTGACTGTTATGTCTACTTCTAGAGAAATCTCACATTGAAGCAAGTGTTAGATTACGATAATTAAAAGGACTCCCATTTTGTTTTCCAGCAAACTTCTCAGAGCAAGGAAGGAGTCTAGTCAGCAACAGTATCTCACTTTGACACTATTGCTAGTGACAAATACAGATTTTTGCGTACAGCTTAATCGCATAGGAGAGAAGCACTTTCCCCCCCCCCTTATGAAACATTCATTCTTATATGGTGGTCAAAGCAAAAAAGGAAGGCTTTTAGTAAAGTTAGACTATCCTTAAAGTTTTTAGACTTGGTATATCATAAAAAGAAAGTAAGAAAGTTTAAATGCAGAGGGTTATTAAAAGATCTAAGAAATCCTGCTGGGTAAACTTCTATAGCACTATTAATAAAGATGCTTTTGTAGGTAAGATAGAGAAAAAAAGATTAAAAGGAGCAATGGACGAGGGGATGATTTTATACTGTATCTAATGTAAAAGGTGAAACTTATCCTCTGAATACTAGCATATTAAAGGACGTTTTGCTAATATTAGCAGTGATGACACTGAATCTGATTTTCTAAGTGTCAGAAAGCGACTGCTGGCTTATATTTAATTTTGCCCTTAAAGGATGGTTTTGCTTTACTGTCAGATGCACAGTTAATAAAATATAAAAACGCTTTCTCCAGTTTCCCAATTTCTTTACCAGGTCTGGATAAATTTGGTTTGCTAATGTTTTAAGCATACACAAGATAAATCCTGAGGTGTAATTTTCAAATTAATCTAAATGTCAAGGCTCTCTGCTTGTTAGTCAATGAGTGGAGTATTTTTAGTGTTTTAGGTCCAAACTAAACCCTTCAGATGAGTACCTACAATTTTTTAATATTAAAAGGCTGAGTGATCAGAGCCCGATTTTAATTCTGTAGGTTCTACCTACATCTTTGTCATCTCTCTTTGCTTGAAAGGAATCAGAATTGTCCCCTGATGTTCTTTGATCAGATAATTCTTGCTTCTCTGCTCATTTTCTTCATCTACCAAGGAGCTTTTAAAAAAAAAAACAAACAAAACCACATGAAGGCTAATCACCTTCAGCTTACAAAACAAACACACTTCAGTTTTGAGTTTTATTGTGCACCCCTGCAAAGAAACTACAGAGAGAATGGATACCAATATGTTACATCTCTGCAGAGGCTTTTTTTTCCCCTGCCCCATTTGTTTACAACTTTCAAGAAGTGTTCTGCAACAGAGGTCTTAAGGGGTATAAATAAGCCAGTGCTGAGTAAAAGGTAGAAAATATGACTCGGTGACAAGTTTCCCCAAACCAATAAACACAGCGAAAAAAGTAGCTATGGATTCAAACAGCAAGGCCAAAAGTTATGCACATTTAACCAGAAGCCTCAATTTACAGCAGACATCCCACATTTTCCTGCAAGCACACAGAGAGGCATCCAATTCACCTAAAATTGACCTTTTTACTGCAGTAAATGATGGTTTGATTAACTCTGTCTGAGTGAGTGCCTCACTTACCAGCCTATGGCCCGTTGTAGCACCCAGCTCACTCTCCCCCACTCTCCAGTGGCTCCATTTTTGTGAAAGTGAACGTGAAGAGGCGCAAGCCTGGGCGCAGCAGCTCCTCCCTCAAGCGCTCTCCCTGCTGCCTGACAGAAACGTGCCACCATCTGAAGGGATGCCGAGCAAAGAGAAGGAACTTTGCTTTCCCTCAGTTCCTGGAGCCCGGTGCTGACAGGCAGCCTGTGGTACACCCCGTTCAGGGCATGGACGCAAAGCCCACCCTTTGGCCATTTTGGCAGTGCCCTTCCTCCCCAAGCAGCCCCATCCCGCAGTCCCACTGAAGCCAGCCGGGCCAGGGACAGTGACCGGGCTCGGCCACAGTCCGTCCAGGTAGGCAGCCCTCAGGCTGGGATGGGCTAGACCCCAGCTGAGTAGCCCCCAGGGACCGGGCCAGGGGCTGAAGGGCAGCCCCCGGCAGGGAGAGAGACCTCAGCTGCCGGGGTCTCCTCAAGGAAGGAGCTGACCTTGGGCACGCTGTCCTGGGGCCCCAACATTGACCAAATAAGTCACAAAACGCTTATTGCTCCCATCAGAAGGAGAATTATCAGTAGCACTGCCATGCATGCCTGTCTGCCTACACCAATTTCACAGAAAAGGCAGAAGAAATGTCACCTATAGTGAAACACCTCTACTCACAGTATGAATAACTAAGCTTTTTGTCCGTTAAAGAAAACAAACATTTTTATACAGCTGCAGATCTGGGAAGAGAAAGAAGAGGCATCTGGGATACAAAAATCTCACTTTTCTTCTAGATCTGAAAAATAATGTTTAGTTCAAAGTTGGGGATTTTTTTTGGGTTTTTTTTGTTTTTTTACAGTATGCTTACGAAAAAACCACTAGGGGTTAGCCATCCCCAAAAGTGCTTAATTATTGTTGCATCTGGTTTCACCAGAGAGTCAGTAACAAAATGTCTGTATTTAGGCCATGTACATGTTTGATATGGCATGGAGGCTGCTTGCCATAAAGGCAGATACCTCTAATCCCAGTGTGAGATATTTTACACTGAAACATGCCACTGACTTGTCAGAAGGCAGGGAAAAAAAGCGTCTCTCCTTCGTGGGAGGCAAGCAGAATAAATAATATTTACATGCAGGAGACATTATTAGTTCTAAAAAGACAACAGTTGTATCTCACAAGAAGTGGATTCACACACGGTAAAAAAAAGTTGAGCATGACTGGCCGAGATCCAGGGTAAGGAGGAAGAGGAGTGAGTTTTAGAAAGAAATTTATCCTCTGCAGGCCAGATGGACTTAATCGACATGCAATTGGTTATAAAAGGTCTGTCAAACTGGGTGGCTGTCCAGTATATGGAGCATGTCACATGGGAGATTCTGCAGGAGGACGGCATGGATGCTCCATTTTGGTTAGATGGAAAGATGGCATCAACAGGGAGAAAGAGGCAAAAGTAGCGTCTGGTGACCTGAAGTGAACAGGTTGCAGAAGTTGAACACGCATTTGGTATTTTTTCTGGGTGGCACACAAGGGTCCACAGATTCTCAGCCAAGTGTCTCGTCCGTTTACAGTTCAGTTACATGCATTCACTATAAAAAAACTGCATACAAAAAAAAAAATCTTGAAAATGGAAAAATAAAACTATTTCTAAGTAGCAAATTTACTTGTAGAGTTACTCAAAGGATGTCATTGTGAAAATTGGCAATGCACTATGACATTAGTTATACGTATTTACCCTAATTTTGGAAGCTGTTTTCAGCATCCAACATAATAAATTTCTGACTTTCTAAGTATACGTTACCGAGTTCACACCTGTCTAGGCTCTTGGTGAATGACTTAAATATCTCTTAATTTCCCTTTAATACCTGCAGTAAGTCTGAATCAGGTGTAAAAGAATGCAGGACAGAATGTTGTCATCTTGTAGAAAAGGATCTGCTTTATGGCAACAGAGCTAAAAAAACCCCAGCCCTAAAATGCTCTCAATTTTTCTCTTGGAAAGGAGGTAAAATACCAAGATTCATTAGAGGAGATAAAAATATTCAAGAATAAATAAGAATTCTTTTTAATCAGATGGGTTGTTAATACTTATTTTAGAATACTAAGATTAAGCTAGGAACTCTGCAAAGTAACTATGAGGGTATTGCAAGAAATTATTCTGTCATTTGGTTCCAGATAACTTTAGGTTAATAAAATTTTCACGTGATCTGCTCTTCGTGGACTCTTTCTACTGACTAAGCAGTCATATAAATAAAATTCTGTAGGATTAGGTTTTAGCAGTATAATATTTATTCTAGTAAAATTCCTACACACCAGAGTATGCTATGCCACGAAGCAAAGGATAATTTGTATAAATTTAAATACAGGTAACTAGGAATTACAACTGTGTAGGCCTAAGAAGAACTACAAGTGCTTTATCCAAATGCTCTTTCTTCCTTGCAAAATCCCATTACATCTATCACACACCTTCGTAGTGTCATATCTAGTGTTAGCAGAAAGTGAATATCAAACAGATACGAGTTTTATATAATGCATTTACAGAGCATGAAGCACTTAAAAGAATTTAAGTCAGTAGTATAGCAATTCTGGCAATGCAGGGCCTTTTGAGGTACAAGGATTATAATCTTCATGGGTTAACAGAGCAACAGAAGCGTTCAGGAAGGATGATTTCCACATACTATATTTGTGGTCTGTATGCAAGGGAAGAAAGTGGGAGTGAGCTGCAAATGGATTTAGACATATTGGTTTCCCAAAGAAAAAAAAAAAATCAGACTACATGTAGTAAAAACAGAAAAAAGATTCCATTTTTAGAGAAGCCAAACTGAAAATGCAGGTTAGATGAAGATTTGTTTTGCACTACTAATGCATGGAGGGTAAAGAGGAGTAACACCCCTTCCTCCTGTGACGTCTCCCATTATTCTTCTGCTGTTTCCCCTTCAAACTTCATGACGTAAGTCAAATTTGGGCAGGTCCTCAGCTGTTACAGGAAAAAGACGTATGCAACACCAACAAAAAGTTCCCACAATAGCAATTACGGCCAACTACATTGAAGAAGCTGGCAGTGAATGAGGGAGGAGGGAGCCGTAGGGATGAGGAATTTAGCTAGGGCATCTTGACCACTGAGGTGTTACTTACAGATTCTTACAGGCCCATTCTCAAAAATCATAGAATCATAGAATGTTAGTGGTTGGAAAGGACCTCTGGAGATCATCTAGTCCAACCTCCCTGCCAGAGCAGGTCCATCTACAGCAGGTAAAAACCTCATCATGCTAACAGCTCCAATTTGTATTACCTATCAAATGCAGAGAAGTAACATAACCACATTCACATGTTAATTTCAGGAAGTTCTTATGTGACCATCAGCAAGGAGATCCAACCCTAGCAGCTGCTACAGCCCTATGCTTCAGCCTCATCCATGTTGTTATCATCTCAGACCCAGTTATCCTTCACTGGCTGCCACACTAAACAAATGGAAGGCAAACGTGGAATTCACTGACTCCCATAGTGTCCTACCCACTTCTGATATGCTTTGAGTTGTTTAGGATTTTATTTTTCTTTTCATTTAAATAAATGTCAGGCAGTTTTTCTAAATGCCACTTTGATATCTTTTCAAGAAATAGTACAGCCATGCAAATTCTAATTAAACAGGAATAGTATGTTACTCCTCTCTATGTTTCAAGATATATGGAAAACTAATTTCAAATTAGGCATTCCCAAACTCAGTAATCTGAAATGGCATGTACGCTTGCCCTCTGCTTTATATTTAATTGTTTACTCCTGTTATTCTGCAGAATTATCCTGAAAGAACTGAAGGGTCATTAATTAATCAGTCTAAGTTTTTGAAGTGTAATCTTCAAAATATACCACCTCATGAATCTTCAAGAAGCTTAACAGATTTACTCTCAGCTCTTTCATGAACAACCCTCCTTAGTTTAGCTCTAAACAGAAGTTTCAGATATTTGAAATAGAGAAGTTTTATAGCTTTCTTTGGCATTTTTACCTGCCCTCTGCATCAAGACAATTAATAGCCCGAGTCACTTTTTTTTTTTCCTAAACCGCAACTCTGTAATTAAATGCTAAATAAGTGTTTGATGTTTCTCTCTACTCCCCCTGCCCTTGTACTAATGACATTTGTCGTTTTCTTAGGAAACTAAGGCCACATAGTGAAAGCAATTCTAATAAGCTGCAGCTAAGGAAATACAGGGAAAGAACAAAGTATGAAATCTCTGGTACAGAAAACAACCACTCCTCAAAAAAGGAATAAAAATGCTTTTCTTCCAAGATCTGCGAATGCTTTAGATTATACAAAATCATTAGTAAATATTTCCAGGGTTTTGTATACTTGCCAATGATTTTTACAAACATCTCCTTTTTAGTGAATCTAATGTTTGGAAAGTTGTCCAGCAAAAATACACAGGTTACATGAAAGTTTGTCACTGTCACTTTGTCAGCTAGATTCGTCAATCAAATTCCTATTCTGTTGCATGCTGTAAAGACTAGCATTAAAGGACATGCCTGGGTAGATATCTGCTAGATTTTAAAGACCAGAAATAATAGCATAAAGTAAATAATGTGTGCCATACAAAGGGAAGACAGGACATCCATAAAAACCCCCAGACTTATTTCCACTATGCTGAACTTCAGAAATATGAATCATCATCTGGTTAGTCTTGAATAAAAAAAAAAGTAGTTTAGGACTAACTGCGAATACCAAAATACCACAGATGAAAACATTTCGGTAGACCAATACATATATTTTAGGACCTTATGCCGTAGTTAATTTTAGCAATTTTGCCTCAGAAGAAGTACTTTGTTTACAAATATTTAGTAGGTTAAGTATGAAGTGTATTTTGGAAAATTCTGTGTAGAACATTTTAATAATAAACTAAACATTTGTCCTAATCTTACTCTAAATAAACAAATAAGATGACATAATCCTTCAGAATTAACCTTTGATTGCATACAAGTACTCACAGTAGACAAGAAGTAGCTCTTTCTCAGCTCATTTTCCTTGCCTAAGGATATTACTTAGCAGTTTTTCATTTAATTTAATTGTTTAGACTCCAAGATGCATCCAGTTTCAAGCTCTTCCATGTAAAAGCATACCAAGGAGTAGCTCCCATGCTTCAGCATAGAAACAGTAGAGCAAGCAGAGAATTACACAAGAGGAGCCTTATGTGTCATAAGTGGTTCCTAATATACTGCTCCTTGGGCTACCACAGATGTCTCCACAGGTGTCTCCACACCTGGCTGTAGGCATCACAGTGAATATTTCTGAATGAAATTCATCACATTCACAGGAAACACGTACTGTATAACAACCATACAAAGGCCACTGAAATTTGAGGGGAGGGGGGAAGTGACCAAGTGGCACAGATCAGGTGCTTTTTTCAGAGAAGGCCAGAAACAAGGTCTCTTAACTAAGCACAGGACAACTGCCAATCCCCAAGTAGCCGTACTACCAACTTCTAGGATGATGACAAATATCACCATTTTTTCAAACACCCATAGAATAAATTCAGATAAACTTGCACAGTTCTCTTTTCTCCACTTCTCCTTATTTTATTTTCTAATACACATATTAATACAGCTATGGACATGCACCTTTCCAAGAAGTAAACAACAGGGGGTCAACAATAATCTCCGCTTTCCTTCCATTGCTGCTGAAACTAGGGTATGGACGCACCTTACCTTATTACATGAGCAGATGTGAAGGTTTATTCTAGTTCTTAGAAGTCTGATTACATAGCTGGCATGGAGTGAATACTGATCAGAGGATCCTTTCCACTAGGTGAATCCTGTAGTATTGTTGACAATAGACTGAAATCAGCAGTACAGAGATGGACTTCCAGAAGCTTATTCTACTAATAATGAGAATCTGTGGCTTATAAAGCAGAAGTGTACTAAAAATACTGAAGAAATTAACTTAAAGAGAGGAAGCATTAACTATGAACTCCCTGGCTTTTCTCAGTAAATGTCAAAACCTCAAAGCTATTGAAACATTGTTTTTTGCATTTAATGTTTACAATGCTGTGATAGTAGCAATGAGATAATTATGGCACTTCTGCTACCAAGGTCATGACTCACAAAAGCCAAACATCAAGTCATTATTTCTGTCATTCCACTGGAAGGGGTGAGGAGGGGAAAGGCGGGAAGAGGGAAGAGGAGAGAAATGTAAGCTTTTTACTTTGAGATGCTGTCTACAGAAGCAGAACATCTGTTTCCAACACAAAGCTGTTTGTATGTCATGCAACTGAATTACTATTGAGGGTTTTTAGCCCCCCACCCCATTTTTTTTTTCCTCCCTTTTAGTGGCACAAGAGGGGCACAGTCAAGATGTCAATTTGTGAAGTGCCCCAGTTTTTGAGCCTAGGATACCGCAGGCTTTGTGGAATGTAATTAGCTACTCTAGTGGCACACAATATACGCAGTATAATTTTTCATATGTTGAAGTTAGCCATGCCACACTGAATTACTGTAAGTTTTAATAGGCCATCTATGATACCTATGTTGTTATATGGGAACCCATTTTCCTAACATCATCCATGTCTTTCAGAGATATGTTAATTCAGCCTAACCTGAGAAGCCCTTAAATGAAAATATTTCTAAGACTGTGTTGTAGGTTCTCATAAAGTGTTGTATTTTTGCTCAAGATGGATCAAACAATATATTGAGAGCATCATAAATGAAACGGGTACCTTCTGTTGAACACAATTTTCCAAAAGTAATTTAGTCTATGTGCAAGTTTAACAACAATCTGAAATAATCTATTTTTCAGAAAGCATTGAGACAAGTTAATTGGAAATAAAATCTTCCCTTTTGTGTTGTCTGAATGATGTCCCAGAAAATAAATAGGAAAGTTTACTACTTGTAAATTCAAGGTGATCAAGTCTCTCTCCTCTTTTCAGTTGCTATACTAGAAAATATAAAGTATAGTAGTAGACTGGCAGATGCTGAAGAAGTTCCTCAGCGGCATTAGGTGCTGGTAAACCTTCAAAGCAAGTACTGTTCCTTTTTTGGGCAATGTGATTCAAGAAAAATCTGGAGCAGTTGGGATTGCATGGGGAGGGAATTTTAAGAGTAACAAGCATGATCAAGGTTGAAAGGTAATTATATTATTTGTTCTAACAAATAATGTAAGAAGGGAGATGTGATAACAGCTTTTCTATCTTTTACACATTAAAGTAGGAGAGAACAAACACTTCTTCATATCCAGTGAAGATAAGGGAAGCAGTAGTGAGTTTAATAGCAACAAGAGACTTTCAGGTGAAGCACATAGCACTACGGATGGCTAAGTACTGGAAGAGATTGCCTGGGGAGGAAGCAGAATTTCCATTATTATATTTAGAACAAGCTCGATAAACATGCATCAGGAATAACATAGGAAGACCTGATTCTGCCTTGGGGCTGAAAGTGAAACGTGACTTCTTTAAAATTTCTTCCAAGTCTGTGTTACAGGTAGGGATTTTTTCCTATCTGTCCTCCTCAGACCCCAGAACACTTCCCACCTGAATGCACAACAGGTTTTCACTGTTATCCAGATGGCAGACTAGCAATTGACTTAGGCCATGCCATGCTGAGATGCAAGAAGCTTGTTGGCAAGTCAGCACTATTAGTGGAAAATCCTTTTAGAATTCTGCAGTAGGGCAAGATTTAAAAGCTTGAATTTATGGACAGAATTGTCCAGTCGTGAATGTGGACTTGCTGCATGGGTATCATTCAAAATGTTTTCCCTCAAATCATCAAAGACCCATTTCAGACCACTAAACCTCATTTATAAGGCAATTTAATTCAAATCATCTTTATATTAGTAATGTATGTTCCATGTGCTCGACTGCATAGGATTATGTTACTATATAGTCATGTAGATACAAGTCATTTTGTTATGTACAAAAATAACATTGTGTCACATTGGATCACAAAAAATGCAACTAAGACTCACATAATGTCTCTTTAAAGACATATTTACTCCTTGTATTATCCATAAGTATTCTACACAGAATATCTATAATTATATCAAAATCTGTCTTTATTTTCACTGTCTTCATTGCTTGGAACCAGGATACAATTTGCTCAGAAGCAAATATGAAAACGCAAGATAAACCTTCCCAACGAAACCCAAAATATCACAAATCCCACTGTCCTTCAAGTGCAAACTTCATCTCCTCACTTGGTAATTAAGTACATTATTAGGGATAAATATATTTAAAAAAAGAAATAACCTAAAATATTTCTGAAGAAACACTCTGCATGCTTTTTAGCTATGAAGAGAATGGCAGAATTACACAAATGCTAGATGATTACTCATGCTGCTTAATGCATTGCTGGAAAAAGCTTAGATAGTAGCTAATCAGGTTGGAGAATGCAAGTAATTTTTTAAAATCCTGGCCATAATTTTGAATTCCGTTTAGTGCATTGTTGAAGAGACTGAAAATTAATCAATCCCCATATATTACAAATTCATGAAAAACACTCTGAGGAAATTTTACAAATATTTTCGTAAAAGGAGCTAACTCTGAAAAGGAACCTCGCAGCAAGGTCTATGCACACGTCAAGGAACCCCAACACAAGAAAGGCTTAGGTTCTTTAGCCTTTGATTGAAAGAATGTCCACCTGGAGTTTTAATCTCTAGCACAGAATTGGGGTAAGAAGCAGCTTCCTGTTTTATTGGATGTTGTTAATTATAAATTGAGTTTAAGACAGAAGTTATCAAACTGGAATAAGCTACAAGAAGGACTACTCAAAAGACGTGCAGAGTAGACGTATAGATGCAGACCACCAAGGACATCTTAAGATCATGCACTAAGTGTGATGACTTATAAAGGTAGTTACATTAGCTAAAGGAAGTAACTTCTCTGTGGGGTAATTTAGCTTGGATAGAACATTACACTGTTGTGGCAACAGTGCCTCCAGTACCCAAAACTACCTCACAGCAATTTAGCTTGGGCATTTCTACATGGTACTGTTTTATGTGATATAAATGTAACTTAAATGAGCGTGAATCAGGTAGCCTAGCAACAGGAAACACAAGAAAGGATATTGCTCTTTAGAGCAGCAGTTGTAGGAGGATTAATTTAAAAAAATAATAAAAATAATAAAAAAATAAAAAAAATAATCAACAACCAACCCACAGAAGACAAAAGGACAGGGTAGAAAAAAGAAAAAAACCTGGGAGTGTATGGCTTGTGAAGAAGCACCACAAGTTTAACTGGTATTTTGAAGGTAGGTCTTAACCATCAGAAGTGGAACAGTCTTTCCATAAGAATGGAGGGGAGCACACAAAAAGTGTTTGCAATTTTAGAAGACAACTCCAAATGAATTGGTTTGACAGTCTGAATAGAAATGGAAGTTTTAGCACACCAACTGCACATCAGCTGAAGCCTTACTTATAGAGGCCAAGCAGTGATGGGCTGGCCATGTGATAAGAGTGGATAAAGTACAAATGGAAAAGCAGTTCTATTGAATGAGATAAAATATGAAGACAGGAAGGAACTGAAACACATTACTCACAAATTGCTTCAAAAATGACCCGAAGTCACACGTCACTGAATAAATTTAGCAACTAATGTGAGAGGAGGTACATATCTTTTGAAGAGGAATAGTGCCCTTCACATTACCAGTTTTTTGGGTTTGTTTTTTTTTTTTTTTTGATAGGACTTTGTTTTCCCAGCCCTTCCCCTTGCCCCTCATGCTCAACTTTTGGGCACAATATGGCAAATCCAAAAATGGCTTGGTTGTTTTTTTTAAAATATTGCTGAGAGAGGCATAGAATGTGAAATGCATTTGAACTGGAAACTCTTTAAGTCCTACTGTGAAGTGGTGCTGGATGTTTGGGATTAGATCAGTATCCACCATATTCATAAAAGTGACCGCATTAATGTATCTTATTTTAGGCTGTATCATGGGATTGGTACCTGCTGAACAGAGTCCTCAAACTAAGCAAATGTCTTTTCTTCAAAAAAAAAAAAAAAAAAAAAGAAAGGCCTCATAGAACATCCTCTTCATTTATATAAATTAGTTTTAATATTCAGTCTTCAGAAGAGCTAAACATTCTATCTGGTTTTATTGCCCATGGGATTAGACAGATTAAAATCTTTTGCTAAGCATTTTATTAAAATAAAGTGAGGAGGCACGTTGATAACAAGGTCAGGATGTTATAAACAGTAACCAGAGTTTAAAAACAACTAGTACCAGGTTAAGTTCTGTTGTCCATTACACGTCTACCTTTCTTAACTCCCTGTTTAGCTCACCATCTCTTCTAGCTCTCTGACATTTTGTGATGTCATTATCTTTCCTCAGAGAATATGTGACAAGTTTGGAACATTGTTTTGATCATGTTGACATCAATGAGAAGGCTCTCCTAAGTTTCTGAAGGAGGTGAAAACTGACTGAATGACCACACCCAGAGCATCACCATGGGTGGAATAAAGTTGGAGTCTGGAGGCCAGTTAATTGTAACCCAGGTCTCAATACTGGCGCCAATCCTGTTCAATGTCTTCGCTAATGATCTGAATAATGGTACAGAATGTACACCCTTAGCAAGTTTGCTGATGACATAAAACTAAGAGGAGTGGCTGATACACTATAGGGTTGTGCTGCTGTTCAAAGGCACCTTGACAGGCCGCTTAAGAGGGCTGACAGGAAGCTCATGAAGTTCAACAAGGGAAAAATGCAAAGTTCGGCACCCAGGGACAACCAACCCCATGCACCAGTATATGTTGGAGGCCACCCAGCTGGAAAGCAGGTTGGCAGAAGAGAACCTGGGGGTCCTGATGGACCACAAGTTGACCATGTGCCAACAATGCATCATTGCCATGCAGGCAGCAAGTGGTATCCTGGTCTGCATGAGGAGGGGTGTTGCCAGCAGATGAAGTGAGGTGATCCTTCCCTTACACTCAGCACTGATGAGGCCACACCTGGACTACTGTGTCCACTTCTGGGTTCTTCGGTACAAGAGAGATATGGACACATTAGAGAGAGAAGCCTGATGGGAGGAAAAAATCTCATCAATAGATATAAATACCTGAAAAGAAGGCTGTAAAGAAGATGGAGCCATGATCTTTCTGGTGATTCCTAGTGATGGGACAAGAGACAACAAGCACAAACTGAAATACAGGAGATGCCATCTGAACATCAGGAAACAATTTTATTGTGAGGATGACTACGCACTGACATGGGACAGACAGTCAGATATGCTACTGTTAGCTGTTTATTGATTTAGCTGATGAGAAGAAAATTATTAGGCCTATACTCACTGGCCATTTAAACTGCTTATCTTCCCTCACCACTCTAAAGTCTTAGAAGCAGTTTTGAGCCCCCTGCACCCACTACTTCATATGCAACATAGATTGTAAGCCCTGCAAGGCAACTGACATTTCAGAAGCGATAGGAAGTAACTACTCCATAAATGATCAGACTGCGTAATTTTTCCACTGTTCCAGTGTTAGAGAAATAAAGCAAACTGACTTAAGTTAATTACTTTTAATTTTATTCTTGCTTCTGCCTCTGATCACTTTTGAGAACCAGTGGTTTAACTCCTCCACCACAGAAAAGGACTGGGATGATAAAGGTGAGGAGAGAAGGCTCTGACAAATGCCACCATTCCAAATAGAAAAAACACATGCCACAGTAAGAGGAAAAATAAGAATCTATATTCAATAAACCTCCTCAGCTTGAGAAACACTGGTTTACGGCAAGGAATGCAAAAGGATTTTAAGTAAAAGGCACGATGCTACCACTGGATGAGATCCATACTGTTTTCCCTAATCTACTGGAATATTTTTGGTTGAGTTCATGAGGAACAGGCCAAATCCAACACCTCTGAAAAATGGTTTCCTTGTCATTACCACAATGCATGTTAAACCTTTTAATTTTTTTCTGTAAAGCACATAAATTGCCATTTTCCAGATTCCCATGGTACTTACAGTTACCATAAAAAAGAAGTATAATTTCATAATTTTGTGTGACCAGTACAAAAAAATCCAAACCAAGAAAAGCCCACCCAAACCAGGATAAGATATTTAATGCATCACTACACATTGAAATTTATACTGGCAAAGAACTTAATCTGCCATGGTGGTGAGTACATTTTCAGAGAATTCACTAGTTTTAATGGGAGTTTTAAGTGTACTTACTACCCTGCAGAATAGAGCCAAACTAAGTGTCACCACTAAGTTTTCCCATCTTTATTTTCACTATGTTAACTGATAAATGTTTATGACACTTTTCACTTGAACAGAGTCCATTGATAATTTAAGAAGAAATAAAGGGGTACTGGTAAAATGGAGGAATTCCTCCTTCCCCAGAGAAGTTTCCCCTCTCTCTCCCCCATCCTAAAACTGGCACATCACAAAGCGACAAATGAAGATTATGAGGATTGATTCATGCCAGTCTCTGAAGAGTAATTAAGTTCAATAAAGGCCTGTCAATACCATTTCGCGTCAGTTGTCACTTTGTATCATGTCTAAAAGGTACGGGTGCACACAGAGATGGACACAAAGCACAAGGACAAAAGTTGCTATTCAGCTAGGACAGGGAGATGGTAAGTATTAAATACTTAACAGGACCGAGGTCACCGCCTCACCTTAGAAACAGTTGTGAACACCTGAATCACCCCTAAGCAACAGTCCTCAGGGGCCAAAAGCACAAGTACTCCCAAAATAAAAACTTCTAACTCATTACTCTACTCTTAGCATCCCACACTCACCTGCTGGCAGCTTTAAACATTCTAGCTCAAGGCATTGGAAGAAGATAAAAGAAAGACAGAAGACACGTAAAAGGAGTAACTGCCGTCTTTTCCATCAAGTGAGCTTATGGCCTCATGCTTAACACAGGCATCTATGTAATGGAAGCCGTAGGCCTGAATCCACACTCCAAATTTTAGGCTGGTTATTCCATCTCCTGGACGAAGTGTTTCAAATAAGAAGGGTACAGGTAAAAAGAACCCACAGCAACAATCCTTTCAAAACTGTGTTTTGAAAGCAACAAGATTATACTGTATTGGAACACTTATAGACACATCAAGAAGAATTAGTCCTACAAGCCTCTAGAAGCAGAGCACAGTTTGCTTAAACCTCAGCAAGAACCCTGAGCAGAGAGAGATGAAACTCACCCTACAGCCTTTGCTTTGTAGCACTCCCCCATTACCCAGTTCCAGACAGCTGGAATCAGAGACTTTTCTGGGGCAGGTTACCTGGGAAAGTGCTCCACCCTTCTCCTGAATTGTAATTCACACCCTGCCTGATTAATACAGCTGGACAAGAAGTGGGTGAGTTCCTTCTCCGCTAAGATGGCACAGCCTACTGGGGAGCATCTGCCCTTTGAAGAGCTGAGAAACATTCAGTTAAATGAGCAGAAGAAACTACAGCTGCAGGCAGGAAGGCTCATGCAGGGGTATTATGAGAAGAGAGGACTGACTAAGTTAGGAAAAAGTCTTTGCATGTGAAAAATTAGTAGGACCTCTGGGATCCACAGACCTGACTATTTAATAAAATAGTAGGTGCTCAAGAATGGTGTTTTGTTGGGTTTTTTTGTTACGTTTGAACTTTCAGAGCAGAAAGGGTAGGTGTTGATAAAGAACAGCTGATATCTGACAAGACTTTGGTACGCAAAAGACAATCCAAGAGAAAAGGTGAGACTAGGTTTCAGCTTTTGGAGACAGGAGTGGTGTCTCTGTGAAATTTGGTGGAAATTGGGGGACTGAGGTTTTTTCGTGGACTGCTACATGGCTCACTCTTACTAATTGCCATGACAGACAGAAGCTAAATACACTTAAAATCCTGCTGTTAAGTGCCTAACTCTCTTATATCCTTTTTTTTTTTTTTCTTTCTCACTTCTGAACAGATCTTCTGACCAAATTGTGATTGGGCCCAGATGCACAATCTGAATTGGAATTGCTTTATTATGTATGATATTCATCTCATAATGAACCATTACTCACCATTTTATATTCTCATATTCCTATCAATGATCTAGAAAAGAAAGGTTTATCTACATCATGTCCATTTCATTTAGGATGTAGTTCTCAAGCTTTCATTTGCAGATCACTGGAGGCACAGAGAGTATTTCTTTATTTTTTTAAGGAAATCACTGGTCTGAATATAGTGAGGATTTTTTTAGGAGTCATACCTCAGTAATGACTTTTAGAAGTTTTTAGGTGATTTCATGACCAATTAAACTGAAATCCCCATACCGTTTCTTTCTTCCTGTGCTTGGAATACCAGCTCTATGTCTGTTGTTGGTAACTTTAGAGTGATTACTCAGCTATGACCACAATTTATAGACAGTAACAAATAGAATAACAGAGGCTAAAATTAAATGAAAAAGAGAGGTTTGAGCTGTGAGATTTTCAGCCAATAGGGGAGGTTTATTCTTAGTAAATACAAACCCTAGTAGCATGGAAAATGAAAGCACATATAAAGAAAGAGGCAAGGAACAAAGCAGAATCATAGTTAAATTAAAACATTTGCAAGGGAATATTTTCCTTTTTTCTTTTATGTCAGAAAGGTTTTAAAATCCAACACAATTTTTCAAAAATATGTAAAGATTCTTCCGCCTGTTATAAAATCTACGGGGGGGGAAATCTACATAAAGTCTTGATGATATGTTATGATATTATCTATTCTAAGAATATTTTCAATTATCATTATGATTATCATTAGCATGTTTTATAGCATGTTCATTTGTTTTTTCTCCTTCTGGAATGTTAATCAATGATTAAATTTACTGTAAATCAATCAAAAAACACTTTCTTCATTTTAAGTTTAATCACACAGTGTTGTAGTGTGTAATAAACGAAATATAAAAATACTGAGTCATTGTTGACAGTTCTTTCAATAATAATATGAAAAACCATGAAGTCTATAGAACTATTATTTTGAGCATAAACTGCAGTTACTTTTCAAATGTGTTAACTAGTGTCTTTTATAAAATTTGTAATTTCTGTGTAAATTATTTCTACCTCCCCAACTCATACATTATAAAGTTTGTTCCTGTAACCACACAAATATACTTAAAAACCACTGAATAAAAGTGTCTTGAACAGCTGCCCTTACTAGGGTAAGGCAGAAAAGCATTACAAATCACCTTGTTACTAATGTAATTTCACTTTCTCTTCTGGCTGTGTTGTAAGAAATTTTTAGTAAAGGGATCATGCTCTTTAATCCATATTTTTACACTTAAAAAAACTTGTACATAAATCAGGCTTAAATTTCCTGATACCCAAATATTGTGAATGCTCCTCAAAATCCAGTGGAAATACTGGGCTCTCCTGTGTAGCTGGAGTGTGCATACGGAAGTCTTGTATCCACCTTAAATAATATTGTCACATTTTAGGAAAGTATAGTATATATTAATTTCATGACAATAGCGTTAAGTTTATGGCCTCAGAAGGAGAGAGCAGATTCTAGGTGGCAGTAATTTTTAATTGTTTTTGAAAGCATGGTGGGTTGACCTTGACTGGCTGGCAGGTGCCCACCCAGCCACTCTCTAACTCACACTCCTCAACAGGACAGAAGGAGAAAATATGGAAAAGCTCATGGGTCAAGATGAAAACAGGTAGATTGTTTACCAGTTTTCATCATTGTCAAAACAGACTCAATTTGGGGAAAATTAATTTAATTTATTGTGCATTAAAAACAGAGTAGGATGGTGAGAAACAAAGACAAAACTACAACACCTCATCCCTACCTTCTCCTTCTTCCCAAGCTTAAATTCACTCCTTCGTTCCCAACTCTTCTGCCTCCTTCTTCCTATCCTGAGAGATGCAGGGGGATGGGGAATGGAGGTTGTGGTCAGTCCATAACACTTAGGTTCTGCTGCTCCCTCCTCCTCATGTTATTGCCACGCTCCAGCGTGGGGTCCCTCCCACAGGATACATTCCTTCATGAACAGATGCAACGTGTGTCCTTCCCACAGGCTGCAGCTCTTTGAGAACTACTCCAGCATGGGTCCTCTCCACAGGGTACAATCCAGCATGAACAGACTGCTCCAGCGTGGTTCCCCCACAGGCAACCGTTCCTGCCAGAAAACCTGTTCCTGTGTGGGCTCCTTTCCTTCCAGGAGCCTGCTCCTGCATGGGGTCCTTCACAGGCTGCAACTTCCTCCGGGGCATATCCACATGCTCTGGCGTGGAGTCCTCCATGAGCTAGATATCTGCTCTATAGTGGTCCTCTCCAGTGGCTGCAGGACATAAGTGCACGGAGTCCTCTGGGGCAACAGGGGAATCCCCGCTTGGATCCCTGAAGTACCTCCTGCCCCTCTTCCTCTCACCTTGGGGCTCAGAGGGCTGTTTCTCACACTTTTCCCCCTCAGGTCTCACTAACTGGCAGCACTTTGCCCTTTCTTACATCCTTTCCCTGAGGCACCAACATTGTGGTGGCTTCCAGGCTCAGCTGTGCCCTGCGATGGTTCCATTGGAGCAGGATGGAGCAGTCTGTGTCTGTGGTACAGGAAGTATGTAAAACGAAAAGATATGTTAGACAACATACACAAAATTCTGAAGTTCAACTTTCAGGCCTTTAATAAAATAGTTAAATGTCATCAAAATGGATATTTTCCAGTATGAAAAACTGTAAAATAATTTTGCAACTGTATTTTTATTGCATTGGGTTTTATCCAGGTTCATTTTAGTATAAAAGTACTTCCTTTGTGCGACAGTGTGACTCCAAATTACAATGCAGCTTCAGCTAAGAAATTGGAAATCAATTCCTAAAACATTATATTGATGGCAAATAAATGACAGGCAAGTCACAACACAACAACCTGAAAAATTTTTGGACAGAAAATCAACATAAGTGTTCACGTACATACCAATGGAAAGCGAGTTATATTCTAGGCTTCCTGAATCATTTGCAAATTCTTATTTCAGAGACCAGAATAATTTGTGCAGAGAATATTTATGTTATTTTTAGTATGTGGATCAAATTTTATAAATATGGGTGATAACCTTGAATCAGATACCTAGCTCTTTTCTATAGTAAAAAGATATCACAAAATATAGACCTGAGAAAATCATGCATGAATATTTGTTATCTCCTATAATTTGGATCCGATAATCTGTTGACAGGCAGCCCTGCAGACTGTGTTGGAAGACAATAAGCAAACCAAAAAAAATTGGTCAGGGAACATGCTGATAGTATGATGAACAGATCAGATATTAATACTAAAAAGCATTATACATAGGCTATGCACATAGTTGCCAAAAGGTAGAGGTGGAAGGAAAATAATTTTTCTGTTGTGTCCACCTTATCATTTTCTGTTCCGTGAATATGTTTGTTCTTTCAACAGTATCAGAAAGATGATGGGAAATATTTCCATTGGTGATCTGCTGAAAATAGCAAAGTAAATGCTACCCCCAGGTTTTGCTCATTCCTAGATAGCCAAGCTGCAGATATGAGAAGTTAATGTACAAAAGAATTTAAACATCTGGACTTTGAGAACTGAGAGCTTTATGTAAAGACAAAACTGTACCTGTCCCCGAAGTTTGTATCTGAGGGTCCAAGCAATAAATGTACTGTTTGGTAAATTTAAATCTGAAATGGGAATTATGTACACAAAAAAAGGGAAAAAAGTGCTTGCTACAATCCATTTTTCTTACCTTAAAAAGAGGTTTGGAAACAACAGAATGACATAAGAGGAAAAGTCAATGTTTCCTTTTGTAAAAAGCTAACGGAGACAAAATCTTAGCTATTGTATATACATACTATGTTTGACCAGATCTGTACAAACCCTTTTGTTCCTCAGTAATGGAACAACATGTAGCGGAAAACTTTCCACAGCCAACTGGCTAATTTGACTGATCTGAAGACTTCATATGATACAGTTTGCATTTCTTCAAACTTCAGCATCTTATCATTTGTCAGTGAATATACTGAGAAGAGAGCAAAAGACAGCCAGAGAAGCAGACATGACAATGTGCTCTGGCAAAGGAATGAAGGGGTACAATTATGCAGGATTCAGAGGCTGTTAGCAGAGGCAGCAAGGCAAATTAGTGGTGTGAAAAGATGATCTACTATTCCTTAGTGAACAGTGTTGCAATTATTTTCTCTCTCTTTATGGCAGGTGTTCCTGCCCCTCCCCCACCCTCCTTTTTAATTTTGCCATAATATTAATTGAGTGAAAACTGTCAAAGTTACACCTGATAGGGCTGGTGCACTTCTGTCTTACATTTCGCAGACAGAAATATGCTTGCATTCACTGTGCATTATACGTGTGGTAACTCTGAGATGTCCTGAATCAGTAGGTCTCATTAGTAGAGTAATAGTAGGTGCTGCCCCACCAGGACACTGCAGTCAGATTGATTCTATAGCTCGTACTGAGACATGCAGAAGGACAGGAAGATTGCATGTATTTATCTTTTCCTATTCAGGCAAAACTTGCAGGAAGAAAAATATGAGAAACCTTGTTGTTTCATTAGCCTTACTTTTAAAAATTAAGATGGAAATGTAAGGAATACATGTTGGTAGGTGATCTTCTTTAGTGTGCTATAGAGTTCAGTATCTTGTGACTTTTCTTGTGACAATGCAAATCACTAGGGAAATGCTTGCTTATATTACTAGCTGCATGTTCAATATAAGCAGTAATAAGCATTAAGGTGTAACGGAAGAAAAAAAAGAGTGGGAAGTGAATTTTTAAACATCTTTGGATCAAAACTACAAGTCACTGCAAGACGGCAAAACTAATGGCTTTGACTTAACTTGAGATAGCTGAGTGAGCCTGCTGCCTGATAGTGAGTCTAGGTTGATAATTCTTAGTTTGAGAAAACCATCTGGTAAGCACCACAGAAACAAAACTGAATGCTTTGAAGCACTTGGAGCATAACAAATAAGAGACAAAAGTATAATTTGGGAAATAACATTTCAAACTAAATGATTTAGGCTGATTCATTTCTATACATGCTTCAGCCTTGTAGAAACAACAGCACAGCGTTTCCTCAAGAAATTCTGTTTAAAGAAAGAGTAAAAAAGGCTAGATACTGTATCCTGTAATCATACTGAGAAATACTGTACTCAGGGAATACCTCGTGGAATAAGACGCCCAGAGAATCAGAACAGTGAACTTGAACTAAAGACAGTCTTGAAACTGAATACATCTCTTAACACTATCCAAAAAAAAATCAAAGTATCAGGTATGTTTATCAATCATTTTTAATCAGACAGAGAAGTATCTTACTTTGTGAGAAGTCCTATAATCTTCAATGGGTTACTCAATATGAATAAGATAACATGGTTTGCATGAATTATTTTTTACTGATATATTAAAGGGATGGTGTAAGATCCCACTATCAAACTGCACACACATATCTGTATTATCTGTTTTCAGTATCTTTGTATTCCTTAAGAGATTATCACGTGTAATACTTCATAGTTCCAAGGATTCAAAATATAAATCCTCTGCAAATTGAAAAAAAAGAACAATTTCTTATTGTTAGATTGTTTGGGGTTTTTTGTGATGAGAGCTTTCCAAGGAATGGAGGTAATGCTTTAAAAACGATGGTAGTACCCAGGCCAACACTAGCAAAGAAAAAATCTTTCTGAAAAGGTTTAGAAATTAAAAAAAAATGCTCTATTAGGTTTTTGGGTTTCTCAATATATGTATTTACCTAACTAATATTCAATTAGAAAATACTTTAAGCATGTCTGATGTTACATAAAACATATTACATGGGTTTTTTTATTTTTTATGCATGGATAAACTCCCTTTCATAACTGCCGTACACTGCATCAAGGGTCATATACATAGAAATAATAATTTCCTGTTATTCCTGTTAATATTTTAACAGTTTAATTGTCCAAATAATTAATTAATACAGAAAAAACCTCATTGGTAAGGCAAGTAAAATTGCCATGTAAAAATTCCTTATATTTACCCCTTTTTTCTAGAGCTATACTCACTTTTCCCATGTGCCTCTGGGTTCTCAGCATCACTCTTCTTCAATGAGACTGGGAAAGGAACGGACTTAGAACAGTTTATCAGCAGCATCCTGAGGTCCTTCCTAGGAGGAATACAATGTCCATAGTAGCAGTTTGCTTTAAAGTGTTTTCTTAGCCCTTCAGTAAAAAGTCTACAGCCTTTTACCACTGACAACAAAATTGTATTTATTGGGTCACACAGGCACTGTGGTTACTATTTTCTGAAGAAAAATGAGTGAATCCAAAATAAAAGATAGTTTAGCATAAGTGTCAACTTGAGCAGATGTTGAAGAAAAAAAGATGCTTTATAGCCCAAGACCTCCACCGACAACTTCTCCTATTACTCCCAACAGGGATTAAGTTGTCCATGGAGTTGCCCCATTAGGGCAGAGTACATCCTCATCTGTGCTCCACAGCAAGCAGCTGTGGGTACAGCCATTTTCCATCACTGCCATTTTCCAGCTTTGTCTGCTGTTAAGGAGAGGAAAGAGGTGAAGAAATAAAAATCTCTTTATTTCTCTCTCTCTCAATGCTAGAGCTACAACTTCCGAATTTCTTACTCAAAGTGAGAAAATAGAACTCGAGACGGTCTCCTCCCTCAGAAATCAGAATAGGTAAAGCAAATTTTATCCTTAAGGAATTCACAGAGTGCAAACTTGTCCTTCTATAAAAGCCTGAGAGTCATTTTAATTCCCCTATCAAAAAACACAACACATAATCGTGTTCCAGCCCAGCTCAGACAAAACTTAGCAGTTGCATACTCTTTTTTGTACAGCATACAAGGGTTACCTCTGTTAATAAATCATTAAGGAATCATAAAAAAGAGGAGGCAAATACATATTAGACTTACTTATTTCAAGCCAGAAAACATGGCATCATTTAGGCATTCAATAGAGAATCATTAAGTAAGCAAATTCTCTAATACTTGCTCATTACAGTTTCTGTCTTCTTCCTTTGGAGACCACAGTTCAGCCACAGTAGCTTTATTGGATTCTGTTTTGGATGTCACAGTAACATGATGACCCATTCATATAACTGGGGCAAAAGGCAGACTTCCGTATTGATCCAGCCCATCTTGATTAAAATTTATTTTCCTGCTGACTATGATTGGCAAATTAATCTCTGTTATTTACTCCTTCCATATCAGAGCAGAATGCATTGAATAAAATAAATTTTAATGCATACGTTTTGAGTATACATCTACAATTCACTCCATCTTAATGTTCAGTTTATTCATTGTCTTTGTGTTGGGTGTGCATGGCAAGGTTTTCGTAGAGTGGGGGCTATATAGAAGCTTCCCCCATGTCCAATGA
Source organism: Chionis minor (assembly GCA_013398295.1). Lineage (NCBI taxonomy): Eukaryota > Metazoa > Chordata > Aves > Charadriiformes > Chionidae > Chionis > Chionis minor. The sequence continues at coordinate 181,834 of VZSF01004959.1, forward strand.
CACAGCGCCAGCCAGCTCCAAGATAGACCCACTGCTGGCTGAGGCCAAGCCCATCAGGGACCATAGTAGCACCTCTGCGATAACACATTTAAGAAGGGGAAAAAACTGCTGTGCGGCAGCAGCTGAAGGAGTGGAGTGAGAGCAACAACTCTGCAGACACCAAAGTCAGTAAAGAAGGAGGAGGAGGAGGTGTTCCAGGCGCTGCAGCAGAGATTCCCCTGCAGCCTGTGGTGAAGACCATGCTGAGGCAGGCTGTCCCCCTGTAGCCCATGGAAGTTAATGGTGGAGCAGGTATCCACCTGCAGCCGATGGAGGACCCCACACTGGACCACGTGGATGCACCTGAAGGAGGCTGTGACCCTGTGGAGAGCCCATGCTGGAGCAGGCTCCTGTCAGGACCTGTGACCCTGTAGAAAGAGAGGAGCCCACCCTGGAGCAGGTTTGCTGGCAGGACTTGTGAGGCCAGGGGGGGCCCACACTGGAGCAGTTTCTTCCTGAAGGACTGCACCGGGTGGAACTGGAGCAGTTTGTGAAGAACTGCAGCCCGTGGGAAGGACTCACATTGGAGAACTTTGTGGAGGACTGTCTCCCATGGGATGGACCCCACGCTGAAGCAGGAGAAGAGTATGAGGAGCCCTCCCCCCGAGGAGGAAGAAATGGCAGAGACAATATGTGATGAACTGACCCCAACCGCCATTCCCTGTCCCATTGTGCCGCTTGGGGGGACGAGGTAGAGAAAACTGGGAGTGAAGTTGAGCCCGGGAAGAAGAGAAGGGTGGGGGGAAGGTGTTGTAAGATTTGCAGTTTATTTCTCATTACCCTACTCTGATTTGATTGGCAATAAATTAAACTAATTTCCCCAAGCTGAGTCTCTTTTGCCAGTGACAATAATTGATGAGTGATCTCTCCCTGTCCTCATCTTGACCCACAAGCCTTTTGTTATGTTTTCTCTCCCCTGTCCAGCTGAGGACGGGGGTGGTAGAGCAGCTTTGGTGGGCATTTGGCATCCAGCCAAGGCCAACCCCCCAGTCTTTCATTTAGTTTTTCTTCCATGTAATAGCAATCATAGCCAAGTGAATGTGGATCTTCTTTGTAAGTTTTTCAAAGGCATGATCATACTTTAATAAAATGCAAATATATCTACTGCATATCCTTCATCCACTAATTTTGTAAGTCTATCAAAAAAGCAATCAAGTTTGAGTGGCATGACATGTTTTTTTTCTTTCCTTTTTGTTTATACTCATGCTGATTTTAAAAAATTAATGGTTTTCATTGCAGCACCGAGATAATTCAATATAATGAAACGAGTACCCTATAATAATGAAAGACAGAATAAATGCAAAATGTGAGAATTGGAACTTCATCTAAAAGTTGTGGGTAGCATTCAAATATTTCATTATGCTATATATACATTTGTTTAGGAAAGCAAACTAAATAATGCCATGTGTAAAGAAATTACCTAATAACAAAGATGTACTGAGCTAATGGACGCATTTTATTCTGATGGTATTGTTCATCTGTTCTCCTATTCCAAGGCTGCGGGCTGCAACCCTTTTGAATAAACATTATCCTGACATCACCATATGACAAATGAAAGGGTTGTCCAGGCAAAATGGATGTGATCTATGCGTTATCTAAAATCTTTTAATATTTATTCTGTTACTTTTAGGTGTTTGGCACCACTGCAATTTTAAAACCAGGAGTGACCATTCTGTATAAAGCAGGACACAGGTCTTTTTCAACAGTTCCTGCAGAGAAAGAATTGTTCTTCTCTTCCTGTAACTGGGAGATACAAAGTTCAATAACCTGCAGGTAAACTAGAGCATATCTTCTCAAGACATATATGATCTTAATTGTAAAACAACAATTTAATTGCTACCTTTGTAATCTGTTTCAGTGGAACATAACCTTCATTTTGTACAGCTGAATATTATCCCCAATTAGATTGTTGTCAAACTTTGGTTTTCAGCTATGGGTCTTGGTTTTTTACTCTGTCTGTCAGTTTATTTAACCTCCAGTGGTCAGTATCTGATTCCATGAAGGATATTTATAATCTATGAGCAACTCTTCCCTTAACCTCTCTGTACTAAGCAAGAACTACTGAAGTCTTTAAGTATGAGATAAAATTTCCAAACCTTACCTACAGTTCTTTTGAGTATTTCCCTGTTATTGACAGTGCTTTTTAACTCATTCCTGGCCATGTGGTGAAGCCTGGGCTGCTTGTTTAAAACAACTACTGGAGTAACTAATGTTATTATGTGAAGATTTGACTATATAAATTGCTTCAGAGAGCTGCTACTTATTGTCACATCTGTTGCAGCATCCAAAACATGAATGTGAATGTTCTTGGAGCATTTCTTCTCCTTGTGATGCCTCATATGAGACACTGAGTTGCAATGAGATCTTTGGGTTTATCTTTTGCTTGACTGAAGAACAGATAAGTTGGAAGACAGAATTGTGTAGGAGATAAAATGGAAAAAAAATTATTAGTAATTTGCGGTTGTCATCCATAGCAACAAGATGAGCTGACAGTGCCAGGACTGCAACTGATCTATCCTTTCATTGATGAGTAGTAACAGCACTGCTTAAATGTCAGACATAATGATCACTGAACAATGCATTAACGCTACCTTAGTATCTACTGCCTCAACTTTGCAGTTTCAGATAGGCATCTGCATATTGGTTATACTTCACAATTGTCTACAGAGAGGAAATGCGTGAAGTAACTGTTGCAAACTAGGAGTTTCTGTAGTAAATTAATGTGTGGAAGTTTTTATAATGGATTTGGAATAAATTTTGGGGTCTGTTCTGGTAAAGGCGCTTAGTGGGTCTGGCTATGAGGAAAGTGTAGACAGAACCGTTGTTGCTCCGAGCTTACAAAGAACGTCCTATGAAAGACTGAAAAAATGCAATTTATTTTTATTTATTTATTTTCTTTACAAGGAAAGCCACTTATCTGAGTTCTTGAACAGTACATGTAATATTTATTAAGAGCGTGCCAGACTGGTACACTCTTAATACACTGGAAATCAGACTGGTAAGAACAGAAAAGCTTAAATGCAAAAGCGAATATAAGTAGATTAACCACTTCAGCAGTCTCTAGTAAATCCCTTTTATTTGAACATATCTAAATGAGGTTTCCACATATACATCTTGCTTTAGATTATTTTTTTTTTAACAGATTGTAGAAGAGGACAGGTTTCAAATTGAGATAAAGCACTCCTTTTTTGGATTTTGGGTAGAAAGCGTGTTCCAGCATGGGTGGAAGACAACTGTTGAATTGCTGCAACTAACAACAATAAAGTTGAGCCTTAATCTGAGAGTTCTGAGAAAAAATGAGAAGCTGGACTTCTGTAATGCAGGAGGTCAGACTACATGACCTTGAAATCTGTTCCACCCTAAATTATTGTATGAGTCTATAAAAAAAGACATACTGCAGCATTTAGCACTAGATAGATGAGGCAAGTGTAGTCATAGATGTAGGCAATGAATATTATACAGCTACTTGCTTTACATTTTGAAATACTGACAATTCAAATTACAACACAGACGGTGATTTTTATTTCAAAATGAATTCTTCATTTAGGACCCCAAATTTGCATAGATAAAAAACTGGATGTACTCAAATATTGTATATAAAGGGTTTCATTTTCTTTTCCTATCTGAAAATAAACACAGAAATCTCTGTAAGGTCGTAATACACCACTGTGGCAAAGAAAAAGACCTTCAAAGCAACAATAATGGTGCTTATATTTACTTAGCCCATACATTCAATACATGAGATTCATGGGACTTCTTTCTTTAAACCAAATCAAAGTAGAATGGGAGTGGAAGTCTCAAAATCTCATTGATTTTTAAGAGTCTAGTAGAGGAGATGGTAGGGAACCACCTTGCCATTGTTAGAAGTCATTTAATCGAACAAAGAATAGCACTCCCTTGATTAAATGTGTTCATTAATGAAGTGCCTTGGAGGAGCAAAGTATTTATGTAACAGCCTTGCTGGGAAAGGCAGCCTGATCCCACTCTGTTAGGAAAGATGTCAATGTTTTTCCAAGAAGTGAGTCAGAAAAAAAATGAAACACTGTAAACTTTCCTTAAGTGTTGGATTTAATTAATTAACAGCAGGTGACTGCAAAAGCCTGGACCGGCAGATCTCCTTTAGCCAACAAAACATTAGTAAAGACGCAATGCAGTTCACTAGTCAGCAAAGTTGTTTCTATATATTGACATAATAATTGCAAGTAGAACCGCTAATGGGGTGCCACAGAGCAGCAGAGACCACGTGCAGCTGTGGACACTTGCAGCATCCACCTTCCCTGCTGGACCCCAGACCTCCAGGCTGGCCACTGTTTTTTCCTAGCCACCCACATTTGCGGTGCCCTGCAGACCAAAAACCAGCAGGGGCTAAAGCTCCTTTTGCAGTTGACTAGGACTTGGCTGGTTTGGGTCATGTCTCAGCAGTTACTGGTAAACCTATCAGTCCATGGAGCACCACTGTACTACATAAAGGAAAACTGGATTTCAAGCTGTGTGCATACCCCTCTAAGAGCCTGCTGTACGTAACTTCAGAGCTTGCTCTGCAAGTCTGCAGGTGTCTCCTGCTCAGTTTCGACATTCCTGCACTATTGCAGCAGCAGCTAGATTGCGTGGCGATGCCAGAAGGCATGTTTTAGGCAGACTCCATGCTTTGTCTATCAATTTTCTTCTCTGCTTTGCTGCTGAGCTCACCTAAGCTCTCTATCTAACTCCAGGCTTCTGTTCAGTTCAGACAGGAGGAGAGTCTGCTGTCAAACACAGAGTCAGGCTTACAGTATAGACCTGTCCATAGGGTTCAGTGTCTGCACTGAAAGAAAAGAACTTTCTTCCAAAGGCAGGATGACATCCCTGCTCTTCAGAACAGAGCGGGGAAAGAAAGCAAAAAGAAAACACACAATATTTTTCACAAGCTCATCTCTAAAGATTTTTTTGCGGTAAGTTAGCATCTTGGTCTGTGTCTATTTATCCTAATGTTTTCAAATAGTGCTTATCATCAAGGAATCTGACCTGTATTTTATTTTTGGGAAAAAAAAATACAAATTATGGTTCACATGTTTCTTAAGAACATGAGGTAACACAGTATTGCAGGTAAATACCAAGTAGAAAATGTGGAAAGGGATAGTGGAATATTACTTCACAATATTTTTGCATCCCTCCTTTTAACTGAAATCTGGAATTTATCTTGAATTTGTACTGTAGTTTAGTCCTTAAGACTTGACAGACAATAAATAGTCCTAAAATTGTGTTTCCTGAATACACAATACTGACAGAAGCCAAAGACAGAATTTGAATTTGTGTGGGAATCTCTGTGGCAAGTGGAACTCAGTTCCCTACAACCACAAGCAGGTAAAAATAAATAAAATAAAATGGCTCTACATTGTTCTAGGCTACAAAGCAATATGAAAAGAATGAAACTTAGTCTCGTGTTGACCTGAAGAGGTATAAGTATGTTCAAAATTTAACTCTCAGCTGGATCTTAATGAACAATTCTGGTTTTCCCTTTGTATGGAAATCAGTATTTCCATACACTCCATCTTCAAACAAGTGACAACCCAATAGTGTGCATTTCTCATTTAAATATCAAGTTCATAGTACTGAGACACTACCTTTTGAGACCTTTGAAAATCATTGCTATACTGAAGACTGCTCAGCATAGAGCTCTTGAAAATCCAATTGTAATTTTGGGAGCTGAACCTTTGAAAAATCAATCATTGGGCAATTCTGAAAATACAGGTGTAGATAGGCAACAAACCTAAAAAAAACCCACTTTGTATATTAAATATACATTCATTAGTGACTTAAAACATGAAAAGCAACAGCGTCTCCTTTCTTATCTTAAAACTGGAAAATCTTATATTGGAAGTAAAATGAACAGGTAGTAAAATATAATGGAGTAAAATAAATGCTGAAGCTATTTGAGTCACTAATTAACCTTGTCTCACTTGATAACAAGCTCAAGAACATTTCCTGCTTTCCTATACAAATACACATCAAAATTACCCAGTAGAGAGTCTGAATGAGTTTGGACTAATTTTGCAAGTTCATTATACTGCAGATTGAAAGGTCTTTTTGTGAAAAATAAAAAGAAATAATGTCAAATTAGGGGTGATATTTCCTTCATGATGCGGGGTTTTAACACAGTATTTTTAGAATTACTTGTTAGTGTTTTTTAAGGATGTATCCTAAAGTAACAGGAATGTCATGTGCCTTGACTAGTCCAAGAAGTACCTCACAAAATATATCTGTGCCACTCTCTTGAATCTTTCATTGCAGTATACATTTCTGCTTAGATATATGAAAAGCAAGTATGCAAGGCAAAAATGCCCTTTTACAAGGGTGCTATTAGACTGAAATTTTGCTTTGCTCTGAATATGTCAGAAAGAGAGGATGATAAGACATGCCTTAGTACTTCTGCCCATGTCTCCCTAACTTTGAATATATATGAAAGTACAGAATATAAATGTGTTGAACTAAAAATTATCTCGCTACAATCAAAATTTAGCTGGCATATATACTCTGAAGAAACTGAAGGGTTTGAGGCATTGAAAAAATTGCATAAACCCTTGTTTCAAATTCTATTCTTAAACCTTTCAGGAGCAAGTTATAATTTGCCAAAATTATTTTTAATTAAAGAAATTCATAAATTAATTCCTGTAATTATTACAAGCGCTGTAAATTGTTTAGAAGTTTTAATTATGAACATTCAATATTCAAAATTCCAGCTGAACTGTGATTAAATATAGTCCTATTTCTGCTCCTCTGCTGGATGAAAATAGCACTCAGAATGAAGGATTTCAGAATATTAAGAATACACATGCATAAGTGTTAAAAACCGACAAATTGTCTAATATTCAGCTAAAATTCACAGTTTCTTCTTGTTTAACAGCCCGTTACAGCTAGGCAATACTGATGACAGAGGGCAAAACTATAGGAATTGGGAAAGAACTGAAAAGAGTTGGATAAGAAGTGAAGATGAAGGCAAGAAAGTTTAAGAATGAAAATTAAATACATTGGGGGGGGGTGCTTGTATGTGTGCGAGTTTGTCTGGTTTATATGTTTGTGTTTCAGTACATCTGTACATACAAAGACTTAGCTGTTGTCGTAAATTTGACCAGGTATTAGCTCTGTGAAATTTAACCTCATTTTTGTTACTAAGTGCTTTGTGGCTCTAAGTGCTTCCATAATGTCAGCATTTTCATTACATTTCATAGAGATTTTTCTCAGGTTAGTGGCATATGTCAATAGGCTGAGGTGATGAAACTTTACTTTACACAGAACACATAAAGAAAAGGGCTAGATACTATATTTTCTAAGACGGTCATGGCATTGATACAGTATCAAGCTCAATGTGCTAACATGGATTACCTGCTTCCATCTGATCAGTTCCTGTGATGGAGTCTGTGGAGTGAGAAAGTACCCTCTCGGTAAAACCTACTGAGAAGCAACCAGAAAAGTCTATGATTTACACCCACACACTCCTACCAAACAGCCTTAGAAAAGTTCAACTAGAGAGCAATTCTACCGTTCTTGTAAAAAAAAAAAAAANGACCTACTGAAGCTTGTAATATTCTATAGGGAAATGAAATCCATTTACTTCCCACTGTGTGTATGAATCAAGACGGTGCAGTTCGCTAAGGAATGTCCAATTACACGGGCACCTTTGCCCTTTTTGAGTCTATATTCTAGAAAAAGACAGGGAGACAGGCAGAAAAAGGGAAACTTAATACCATCTTATTCATGATAGTTTTCTGTATTTCATTTCCCAACTAATTAACCTTTTACTGCAGAAAAAGTTCTACATTAAGAAGCACAGCATAACAATCAAACAACTCACCGTTACAGAAAGACTGTTTCTAAATTAAAGTATTTCCATTCTTTAGAAAAAACACTTTTAAGTTCCATAAAAAATATTTCTATATGCTTCCCTCACCAAAAAAATTAAATACATATAGAGAATTTAAACACAGAATGATTTTTTAATTTCAATTTCTCATTTTTAATGTCAAAGATTCTTGGCTTTCAGCAATATTTTATATAGAAAGATAATATTTTTTCATATTAAAAATTGTTAACAATATAGGAAGGGAGTTCATTATGTTCAGACATGTTGCATATATTTAACTATACATGCATAATCTGGTAAGTTTCATTTTAAAGAAATAGTACTTAAAATGCATAGAAAGCATACATACATGAATAGGGTCTCTACCTCTATATGCTCCCACTCACACCCTCGCCTTGTTCATATATAAATGCACATACATGTATATATGTATCACAAGTATATATACCTTCTGTGTAAAATTATATGTATATGAGAACATATATATGTGTAAGCAAATGTGTAGCTATGCATTGTTTTTTATTCACTGAATGAATGAGACAAAGTACCATATCTATCTCAGCCACAGACTGCCTGGAAGTCTTCGTACACGATCATCATCTCTGCACCACCAGAACACTTTGACAATTCAGTTGATGCCAAATATAATGTAACTTAAAGAACATATAAGAAAAGTAATTCTCAGAACTAGCCACTCCTCAACACACTTCTGAAGTGGCCACTCACTGAAAGAGAAGTATCTCCTTGGTGTGATGCTTTACTGCTGCTTTCATTTACCTGACAATCTATTTTGAAGACTTCCATAGTGACAGATATTAAAAAACTCCTTAATATGAATACACTTCTTTTAAAATCAGTCAGCTAAAAACCTATAAAATGCATCATTTTAATAGTTTGAAAAATCATAATCACTGTTATACAAGAAGTTGGTATAACCAGATAGGATTATTAAATGGATAACATGTTATGGTTGAAAGATTCCAATAGACTTATTATGCTGAAAACATTTCTGGAAATAGATATCTTCTTTTTTTTCTCCTACATTTCTGCATTTTTAGAAATGATACTTCTTTTCCACATTTCAAATGTTACATCTAACAGACAAGTATATTTATGTGCAAATTTCAAAATGATTGAAATTACCACTTCACAGCCAAAAAACTCTTTTAATGGCAAGTACTCTAACAAATTGTTCCTGATATGTTTTTTGCTATGCTCCCAAAGCCAGGCTCCTGGGTGCATCACATTACCCATTTCACTGCTGCAGAGGGCACAGACTATACACGGCCAGTTTATACACAAAGGAAGACAGCTTACATTAGCTGACACTGTTATTATACAATACATATATCATCATCTGTAGATACTTTTCTCAATTTCTGCTGGGTCACAAGAAAGGCTTTGCTGACTTTGGGAGCTGAATCAGGTCTACAGTGCCCTTCAGACAGTAAAGACATGGGCTGTGTAGTTTTATTTGGAGGAACATATAAAACAGGGGTGCTTTAACAGCTTTAAACAGGGGTGGTTGTCTAGAAAAATCTCTTTCCTTGTGCAAGGGCTCAGGCCTATCATGAAACGTTATGGTGCAGAACGTTGGAGTCCAGAACAGACACACAAACGATGCAGCAGCATCAAGGCTGTCAGGCACAGTGTGAATCTGGGTTGACCGTTCTCTCCATGACAGCTATGCAACAAGAAAAAGAAAAATAGAAATTCTCTAGCCCTCGTCCTGTGCCAATATAACATTGGTGAGTAACATTGCAACAGCACCTACAGGTGGAAGAAGATGCCGTTCATCATGTTACTTCTTGTTCTTCACCACCTACATGACTACATATGTAGTAGAAGCTCCATGATAATTCATTTTGTTCCTTGTCAATGCCTAGGAATCTCCTGCAGGTCCACTTTGTGATCCAGTAGTATTTTACGTTATGGGTTACATTCAGAATACTGCAAGATATGAACCCCATAGTTTGAAGATGGGGTACATACATTCCATCTTGCAAACAGTGGAGCTCTTTCAGCATCTAATGAAACCAGTAGGAACTTCAGCATCTTTCAGGATCTAGCTCTGTCATTTCTTGCTGGGGAAAATGAGATATAAGGCTACTGTAAGAAAATAATTTATACTATTCCTCTAGAAATCTCTGTAAAGATACTGAAGGAATACACTGACCATGGAATCTGTGTCTGCTACACTATAACTTCATAAATGCAAGATTTTACACTAGTACAGTCAATTGCCAGGTATTATTAGCAAGTTAGGTTTTTTAATAACTGATGCTTAGTGAATGTTAATGAAGAGAACAGGATTCTTCTTCTATTGGAGGCCTCTGAGGTCTAGTTTGGAAAGACATCAAAAGGGTAAGTTTTGTTTTTAAAAAAAAAACAACAAAACAACCTGTGAGATTAGCTTCTAAATTATTGTGTTCTAACTTGCTTTAATTGATTCTCATATTCAGAAATGTTTGAAGTTGGATGTCAGAGCCCCAGTGGAAACACAGCCATGGATCTAAGTACCAGTTTGGCCTATGTGCTACTGCACAAAATCTTCACTTATCTTGCAATACATATAAGGCCTAAAATTCTGATAATAAAGTAAAAACCAAAAATCTAGTTGGTGACATGAAAATATTGAATTCATTAATAAACAATTTTGAAAGTATAATTTGAAGTGGATGAGTGTATATACACTAATGTTTCTCTTGAGAGGAAAGGTTTGACTGGATAAATGTTGTCCATGTAGTTGTCTTTTTTGCTGCCCTTAGGAGACAACATGCTCAGGCATCTCAAAGGATTATAAATTAACTTTCAAAGTACAGTGCTTTGCAAATATCATATTCAATAGTAATTACAACCTTAAACTGCCTTTTGTTAGAATTTTGTTTTCATTTTTGGCAGCACTGTTTGGAACTCATCCAAAATGGTGAAACAGCCAAATACAGGGCCTGGAACCATAGGCTTCAACATTTCTAGTTAAATTTCTAGTTGGCAGGCTCTTCTGGTTTTGGGAAAACCCAAAATTCTGGGTGTCCCAGAGTGATTTGGTGAACTTGGATATCCTATTTCATGTCAGTACATAAAATAGGAAGACTGAAATATTCTTAAGTGGTTCAGAATTTTCTTTCTGACAGAGATATAATGAATTATCTTTTTTTATGATGGACCAGAACAAATATTTTCAAGATGTTGGTGCTTCCCATGGAATAGAATTTTAATTATTTCTACCCAGAATGAGTTGTGATGATCTAAAATTGGGTTACTTATGATTAGGAAAGTCTATGCTGACAAATAGACATCCCAACATCTAGTTTAAAATCTCTGCCTCCACACTAGAATCACTAGAATAAAGTGAGAAAACACAGATGCTGGAAAATGGAATTGTACCACTGAGACAGGAACATCCTGGAAGGAGAAATATTTCTTGAAAATATTTATTGTTAAACAGGAATGCTGCAATAAAATAGGCTTCATGACTAAAGTTTAGAAGAATGTTCACAACATCTATGTGTTGATTAGTAAGTGACTTAAATATTTCTGAATAAAACTTGTTAGGAAAGTCATATACCAGGACCTCTTGGACTGAAAACAAGCAAATATACCAAAAAAAGCAAAAATCAACCAGCCAACCAAATAAAGCCACCCAAGCAGTTAATTCTAAGCAAGATATGAAAATCATTAATAGTTTAGAAACAGTAAAATTAATAATTTTGTTATGGACTAGGTCTAAGCGTGACCTGAAATTTACATTTCTGGATAATATATTTATCCTCTGGCTTCCCTAAAGGATAGAGCACATCTCTCCTAACAGGTGAAGTTTCATATTATAAAAGGTAGCACAATCTTTTGTTGTAATCACTTGAAGGGAACACAAGATCTGATTCAGCTTTCTGCTGAATTTAGGGAAGCACTGAAAGGAATGCAAAAGTGTAAAGAAGAAAAAAACATTTCCTTCCCTTTTCCTTTTATCCCTGAACCTTACTATAGCATTTTTGTGTCTGCTGGAAGTGACTGAAATAGACTCAAGCCTCACCCAGTAAACATCGATACCAATGAGAAAAATAACCAATTATTTCCAAGAACTGGATTGAACCTTTAGCCATTCACTAGAGAAAAACACTTGTGTTATTCATGAATGGTGCTCAGAAGAACATATTGTCATAAACATTGCTAGTAGAAGTAGAAACAGCTAGTAAAATGACTATAATTAAAGCAGAAATGGAGGAAAACAACGAAAACAGAAGACATGAGGAAGAGGAGGAGGCAAGAAGGTCCAGAGTTAGTGCTTGGAAGTCAGTTTTCTACAGAATTACTAGATAACATTAACACAGAAGAGAAGAGGCAGGTAAATGGAGAGGAAAAAGCAAAAATAAAATAACAACTTTTAAGAAAATGTGTGTTTTGCTTCCCTACAGCTTCTGGAATTTTTTGCCACCTCCGAATTCTACCGTACCTTAAACCTCAGCTATAAGCATTAATGTTTAGGAAGATTATGGCTCCCTCTCAAAGACTTGGTTATACAATTATAAAATTGCAAACATGCAATGTTCCTAGGCAATGTTCCTTGTACTGTGTATTTGTGGAATTAAAATTTCAGTCTACGTTCAGTTCAGGCTTTCAGTCCAAAGTTCTGGAGGCAAAATTCACCCACTGCTGCACCTATATTTGAAGATAGCTGGTGGAAACTGAGTCAGAGTTGACAGTATCTAGCAAATGCCAGTAGCCATTTCCCCTGTTGCCAGCTTGGTACATTTCCTTGGGAATTCTATACTGAGGAGACAGCAAGGGCAGGCAGTCTGGGGACATAGAGGAAAGGGTGCAAAGTACAGCCACTGAAAAATCTTGCAAGCCCATAACTCAGCTGACAAAACTACGTCCTCTATCATGCCCTTGGGGGTTTGATAGATGATTAATAATACTGGAAAATTCTAGCTGAAGCTGACTATATAAGACCTCATAAAAGTTGCACACTTGGAAAGTATTCACAATTTGTGGAAGGTCAGACCTTTCTAATTATATCTTGTCTTCAAATGTTTCTCAAATTTTCTGTCAAAATGCTTGGAAATTTTTTTTCCTAGTTTATCTGTTCATGTGTTTAGAGTAGATGATCATCTAGAAAGCATTTTTCATGTTATGTACTCTGAACAGCATCCTCCCAAGAAATTGCTTTGAGCCATGGAAAGGTCATCTGTGGGAGCACAGAAATATAAATTGACGAGAAAATTACTGGATTTTTTATTTACACTAATATTGACTTTTAACACATATTTTAAGGTTGGAAGAATTTTGTGCATAGATATGAATTAAAATCAAATGTTCTGATTATTATTTTTAAACTGTAACATACATCTTACTGATCACCACTCCAAATTAATTAATTTTAGATACAGTAATAGCTGTTTACAGGTCTATGTGCAAATCCACTCAATATTTTAATCCCTCAGTTTTTAAGGTCAATATAGGTCTTATTTCATTGGAAAGAGGAATAAAACCGAATTAAATAATTAGAAATATTTTTAACTCTCAAGTCTAGATAGAATCCAATTTGCAACAGCTTCATCAAATAATTTAGAACCTGTTCAATAATAAAGGGACTTGGTACAATTATAGCGTATTGAGATCTGGCCCAAAGTGTGTGATTATCCTGTAGCTGCGCCCTTTTCCAAACTGATGGAATATCTTGACGTTTCCCTTTAGTAATAGATAACTTGAATTATAAGGTCCTATGCCAAACAGTTCTTATTTAAATCTGTTTTAACAACAGTTTAGCAAACTTCCGCTCAGAGCCATGGAGAGACTTAATTGTATATGTGTGTAGTAAACTAGACTTGTTCATCCATTAGGAACAGAAGAACATGTGTGTCAGATGACTGCAAATTTTCGAGTGAAGCCAGCAAATCCTATAGGACGAAGTCATGTCAGCTTTTTAATGAGACAAACAGCCCTGTCAAGGCTCTTTCACCTCCAGGGAAACAGAATGTTAACATAGTGCCTATTCTTCTTATGAATAGTTATCAAGTTTAAATTTCTTTTACCTCAATGAAATCAGATTGAGTTCATTATAATCTCATTTCCTGATCCAGAACCACTTAACTTACTCTTATATTAATGCTGATACCATGCATATACTTAATCATGTCTACATTTTTCTTTTATGGGAAAACCAAAGGATGATCTGGTATTGTAAGCTGCATATCAAATGCAAATCCAGTACACGACATTGCTTTATTTTTTTTTTTTTTATATTTTCACAAAATTTTCATAACTTTTTAAGGGGAATTTTGTTGTTGAAACCTGGTGGCTCATGCTTTTCCCCATACCCTTTCATCCACATGCATTATGCTGTATATATCTGAAAACAATTTTTCAGAGTTATCTAGGTTGCACAAAAATATCAGCACCTAAATCCTTGATAAATGCATCACTAAACAAATTGAAAATGAAATGATATGCTGATGTGGATTGCAAAGTCATATGGAATTCCTCTATAGAGGATTTTTCCTACATAGTGAATCCTAGTAAAAATATTGCAAGATTCTAAGTTTTTAGGAATGATTTTTCAAGTACAGGCAATATACAATCAGTTTCCTGGCTTGTAGATTTCTCAGATATGCTTTTTCCTCCATAACAAACATTCCACCTTCGGTCACTGCTATTAATTTCTTTTGCATCTGTTTTTCTATTGAACATATGTCTGAAAAAAGGCTGGATTCTGATCTGTTTTAAGATAGAAGTTTCTAGAGCAACCCCACTAAAATCAATGGACTTTTTCATCAAGTGTCTAGAATTCAATCTGTTTCTTTCAGACATACCCTTAGGTCCTTATTTCTGGTGGTTTTTTATTTCTTTTAATATGTATCACTTGGTTGCGTCTGGTATAATGAGAGACATCTGAACTACCTTTGATATAATTATATGAAATACTGCTGTGGTTCATGGAGTAGCAATATGTACCTCTGTCTTACATGTTGAATTTCATGCCACTCTGGCCTAAACTGTTGCCTCTACCCAATGTACATGGTTGAAAGCTAGTTCAGGTTGCTCTTCACTGTATTCCAGTCACTGCTGTGTATGTACAACCTGTGACAGTTTTCCTGGCTTTGCTCTTGTCATATACAGAGCTGCAGGAGCTGCTAAAATCTTCTCAAGATTTCCAGAGCTCTGTGTAGGATATTTCTCATACATACCACCATGTGGGTGTTTACTTAGCATGACATAGCTTCAAACCATCATTGCCTTTTATCCCCTACGCAGTCTGAAGGCGTTTGACAATGCCTTCCTGATTCAAATGTGAGAAAAGAGAGACTTATCTAACTGTATTCTCCAAGTCTTTAGCTAAAGATTAATCACTACAGTACAGCAGCAACTACAATATTCTGATAATTTTACTTTACTTTTCCCTACAACAAAGCAAAGAAATTTTCAGCTACTCATATTAATGCAAGGAGCAATTTCTACAAAGGCAAGTAGTTTCAAGATCTGAGTCTGATCTCATACTCATTTTATCCTGTAGTAGTCCAAATGTTTGTTTTAAATGACTTTTCCAAGATTAAATCCAAGACAAGCTAATTAGTTTCTCTTTTTCTCTCCGATGTTATAAAGTAATTCTTGCAAATAAAAAACATAGAATCATAGAATCATAGAATGGTTTAGGTTGGAAGGGACCTTAAAGATCACCTAGTCCCAACCCTCCTGCCTGGGCAGAGAAATCTCCCACTACACCAGGTTGCTCAAAGCCCCATCCAGCCTGGCCGTGAACACTTGCAGGGACGGGGCCTGGAACAACTTCCCTGAGCAACCTCTTTCCAGCCTCACCACCCTCAAAGTGACAAATTTCATCCTGAGATTTAATTTAAATCTACCTTTTTCCAGCTTGAAGCCATTACCCCTCGTCCTATCACTACATGCCCTGATAAAAAGTCCCTCTCCAGCTTTCTTTCCTCTATGGGAGGAATGGGGGTGGGGGTGTACTGTACTTCCAGTACCTATAGTACTGGAAGGCTGCTATAAGGTCTCCCCGGAGCCTTCTCCAGGCTGAACAACCTCAACTCTCTCTGCCCATCTTCAGAGGAGAGCTGCTCTAACACTCTAATCATTGTCTTGGCCCTCCTCTGGACCCACTCCAACAAGTCCATATTGGGTTAAACAAAATTTAAGCTCTGTAACTTTTTTGTTGTCTCCGTCTCTCATCATTTGGAATCAGTGGCCAGTTGTGAACCACATGACGAAGTACCCACTCTGCACCTATACTGCTGCGGTAACTGAGGGTCTGCCCATGGGGTGAGAACATCCTTAGGCACATGTTGCTTACTCTTGCTCCTATCCCAAGAACTTAAATTCAGACACAGACTTCCTAAAATCCTTTCCACTGGCTTACAACTTATATTAAGTTGCACATTTTTTATCTTTGAATACATGCACATCTAAGCATACTTAAATGTATTCCTGTAAAATGTTGTGTGATTTGTTAGCCCTTAGACCACCTTTCTTACATACAGTTTATATCCTGTTTGAAAGCGTTCTTGAAAATACTTAGATTCATTGTATTAGAGAAGTGCATGGTTTTGTCAGGATGTGTGGATTTCTGGCTGCATATTAATTTTGCTGTAAAATGCACTGAGATAATAAGCTTGCAGCAACACAGTCCAACTCAATTATCTGCATCCTTCCAGGTGAAGGTGTCAGGACTTCTTGCTATTTTTGTCATTTCACTATTTTACAGCTCAAACTTCTACATGGAGCCACAGCAATCTGAAATTTAAAATGTCTGTTAAACTCCCCATCCCTCTGGCAACCAACATGGCAGCTGCTTTACTGGATAAAGAGCAATTTGCCTTCTTGGAGATTAACTTTGGGAAAATGAACCAATTCTTGTACACCAAAACCTGCTTTAAACATGTGCCAGAATGGCCTAAGTTTTGATGCATGACATTTGGCACAAGTCAGGCAACGCCACATCCCTCCCACCTTTACTTAAAGACAATACTTCTGAAGAAGGCACTTCTTCCTCTGAAAAGCATCTTTGTGCTTTAGCTGTATTTCCCTTGAGGCTGCCTCCAGGAGAAAAAAATAATCTGAGGAGTACACTTTCCAGCTCTAAATCAAATAACTGAAGAATGAGAGGACATCTTTTGTGAAGACAACTTTCTTCAAGTCTTTTCCTCTGATGTTGAGTTCTGTGCCTTGGGACATGCTGACAGAAGCTGACATGTGAAAGAGTGGAATCAATACCAAAATAAACTCTAATGGCCCAGATTTCACCTTGCACTCATTACTTATTCATAAACATTTTTCAGGATTGTACATTTTTAACCACTGCATTAAAAAATCAAGTAAAATATAACTTACCATGCAAACATTGCCACATACACAGGATTTTTGTTTTTCTTTTAGATAACAAAAAATGTTACCAAAGTGTTGCAGACATCACCTTTTGTAATTTAAAACATCCTCATGATTTCTTAAGAGACAGACTGTAAACTTTAAAGGAGCAGTGACTTGGGTGACACACTTCACATTTTACATAGCTTTTGTGCAAACTATACCTTCCGACAACTTTGTATTGTGACAAATGTTAACAGGTGCATTTTCTTATTTGAAGCTGCTTTAAAAGAAAATTGAAGAGGCAGTCATTTTTAGAAGTTTATTTCCCTGAAAGATCAGATAGTCATTTCCTTCATCTCTCCTTCACTCTTCCTTTTCTCTGTATATACCATTCTCTAATAGTGAAATATACTGCCAGGTCCACATGGTATTTAAGAGTCAAGCATAACGGTTTTCACCATACTTCACTGGATGCATAGCTTGTCTATATCTTTGAAAGATAGATTCTATAACGGACGTACTGAGAGAAAAAAACACTAGTGGCATAAGGACAATTAAAACAATTCTGAAGAATCCAGCTACTTTTGCACTCAAGTCGCCAAATTATCTCTAATTTAAAAGATAAAAAAAATCATGTTTTATTTCCCAACAGACTCCCCAGTTTATCACTTAGATAATAATTTTATTGCTGGTAAGTCTAATTGGAGAATGAATATTGAGATTCACACTGCACAATCAATCACCCAACAAATCTGAGGAGTTGATGTAGGAAAATTTTTCATCTAATTTTCACTTCTTTTTATTTATATTTTCTTGACTTTGTTGCTGTTTGTATGTACCATAGAACTCTGTAATGGGAGAAATGTATTAGTACTATTTCTATAAATTGGATATCTGAGGTCACTAAACAAAAGAGCTGTTTTCATCTATGATAATTACTGGGTTTCATTCAAATATGATTGTAATTTATGGAGTAATATCTTAGCTAGGTGATTAATTGATCAAAGATGTCTTCCTAGAAGGGCAAAATAATCAATACACTTCAGCACCGAGGTGCTACAGTCACTACAATACATCACAAATTAATGCTTCTGGGTCCCATTTGTCCCAAACATTAGTAATAAATAAACATTAGGCCAAACTTAAAATGTCCCTATAATAAGCCAACCTGACTTAGGAGGATGAACTTGAATCTGACTTTCTGCTGTTCAGCCTGTCAAAATTCATGATCCCAACCGGCATTCATTACTTCCTAATGCTCATTTTATTATACTTACTCCTTTGAAAGATACTGAGATTTGAGTGGTAACAACAACCCAGTAAGCCTGTCACTGCAGCTGTTCTTGTCATACTCAGTCACAGCATTTACACATTAGTACCTTTAGGCAAGTATCTGAGTGCACTTATCAGCATTTCCTAATGCACTTATGTTTGTAAGAAAAAGTAGGAACTTCAAGAATCATTGTAAAGAGTGCTTCAAAGAGGTACAGGAAGCTTGATTGTCACTTTAGGAAATTACAAACCCTTTAGAATATACAGGTCGTGAGAAATTCTTTGAGGCTAGCAAAAGTCTTTAAAAGCCTCATTATACTACATAATGCTAATCAGTTAGTTCTTAACAAACAGTACAAAACCCAGCTCAACTCTGGCAGGTGGCAAAGGTGGTCAGAAAGGATGAATTTTGCTGAGACGCCCTTCTGGCATACAGGGTCAGGTAGGAAAACCTCAAAAAACTGTGGGAAAAGGAGAAGAGGTGATGTGGGCGCCTTAGGCAAGATAGAAAGCAGACAAACTGATCAGAGATGAGTTTTAGAGAACTAGTACAGACACAAGGGAACGCTAGCAGGAAAAAAGCACTCATTGGTGGAATGACTTAATGAGTTAGTAAGGTCGTTGATTTGGCAGCTAATTTTCAGAAGGTTAGAAGTACAGTAATAATGACTCAAGGGAGAAGAGGAAAAATGGTGTTTGTAATAGCCAGGAGGTAAAATAATAGTGATCCCAGAAAGATTTTCTGGGGGGGAGGGGTCAGACACAGACAGGAAAATACAGAGGTTGTTTCACGTTACATCCAGAGTAAGACCAAAGGATGATGAAAATGGCTTATGAATAAGTCAGAAAGGAAGAAGGTGTATGGAAGTTGAGACTTCATTAAGGTTTTGGCTAAATTAAATGAAAAAAAATGAATAGTCTATGAAATAGGACTATTGTTAGTAACAGTAGGGAGTTGAGGGTCATGCTGTTGGGCATTGTAAACAGTTGAGAATGGGTGACATGTAGGAGAAATAATCGTCTCAATTTTACAGACGGGGAAACTAAACCCACACCAGTTATCTATTGGCAAATCGCTTCAAACATTGAAATATTTTTGTTTCTATTAAATTTAAGTATGCATTTGTCAGCTATGCTGAATTATATGAAAAGAGTAGAAATTTTGGTGTGCATCCTTGTCTAACAGAAGCATAGATAGAGAGGGAAGAACTATCCTCCTTCTTTCAGTACTTGTCTTTATGGTACAACTCTTCCAAACAAAGATATAGAAAAAAATTAAATTGCAATACCTTTTTTGCAACAATGATGCTGCAAGAACTATTATTTTTGAAGCAGAGTAGCTGCTAGTACAGTTACAAAATTGGTAGCTATAGTAGGCAAAACATTACTCCCATTTTGAAATACCAAAGTCCACATGGAAAACATATTATTGAATACTTGTTCCGCCCAGACTGCTTCCATAATCCTACATAGTTCAACAATTATAGTCTGTGCATGTGGGACTTAAGAGAGGGGATTGTCTTTCAGTGCGTGCAGTCAAGGAGTCAAAGCAGAAAAAAAACCTAATAAAAGATTAATTATAAGATTATATATGGAAGTTATCGAAAGTACAAAAACATGTGGCAAAAAATAAATGTATTTATTTAGATACCAAGCAATTTTAGAGCTCAAGTAACCATTCCTTATAATAGAATCTCCCTTAAACTGGAGTACAGCCCTACTTCATGATTTTATGATGTCAATACCATAATTGACATCCTAGCTAATCTTTGTTGGAAACGTAGGGGATTTGTGAGGTACAAATTTGTATTTAAAAGCAGAAGACCTTACATGAAGCCCTTACTTAATCACATAACTTCTAGTTAGTGTAAATGATCGTTTCTGTTAGCACTTTCTTAATCTGTTATACCAAATGTAAATATATATAACAGACCATTTAAAATTGGCATTCTGAAAGCCAGGATTTCAATATTCAGTAATAAAACAATATAACTGCAACAAATACACATTCTCAACTTTCCAATCATGTACAACAATATAAATATTCTAGACTATCGTACTATTCCATTAAATACGCACTGAAGGAAAAAATTGCACACTTTGGTCAAATCTATATTCCAGTGTAATGAAACTTGTCACTTGAGGCTACTGTCCAGTAACATTAAGAAATAAAATCACCAGTTTATAGTAATTATCTATGCTCACATATTTTTCAATATAATTTCTATTCTCTGGGACATCTAATGTTTTCTAGATAATAGATGCCACTCGAGCAATGAAATATTTAAGACAATAAATCTTGTTCTGCTCAGGACAGAAATTGTTGTCATTTATAGAAGCTGCAAGTATTTGAAATCAGAAGCTTTTATTAATAAGGGTGGGTTGGAATTGTGTGATTGCTCATTATTTGTGAACTTGGCAATTATGTGTTTGGAGTTGGAAAAATACAGAAGCAGCTGATTTCTTTAGATTGTCTTATAATCAGCAAATAGAACTAAAGAACTTCTACTACTAAGACACCAGCTTGGTGTTCAGCAGGCTTCCATTTATTTTCTTAGTTACAATTTTCTTTTGCATCCATGCGAAAGTCAAGGCAAAATCCCAGTTCCACTGAAATCAATGGCAAACCTTCATTGGCCTACTGAAGTCCAAGTTCAATTTACATTGTTGTTTGTTTGCTTTTTGTGAGTAAAATAAAAATAGAATTTCACATCCTTTCTCTTTCCTGTTTAAATTGTAAGTATTTTAGTGCATGGACTGTCATTCAAACATAATACATACTTATGTATTTTAAATATAATTTTTGACTTTTCTTCTTTGTTCTATCTTCTTGATTTGCACACTTTTCAGAACAAGGATGAAGTATATAAATATATACAGTGTATAGTTAATACAGATATATACAGCATATATGACATTCATTTTCCACACGCAGGATGTGATGTTTATACTCCTGGATGTACATATGTGTTAGTAGTATCCATTCATGTGAATCCAGATCCTCATTTTGACATTTAGGGCATACTGAAATATCGCGGTGCAAACAAACCTGAGCTCATCTACTTACATTCGGACCTGGCCAGAGATGAGGCACCTCCACTTCTCAGAACAGAGCACTGAATACAGCCACAGCACACGCAAACAAATATGCAATGCATTTAATTTAGAGCTATATCTCACCTGAATCAGCTTTTCCCTGTCTCCAATTGTATCCGTTTACGTCTGATCTTTTCTTGTAGTCATGACCTTCAACATTACTATAAATGATAATAATCACTTCCAAAACCACAATACTTTAATATTTCCATATTTCAGGGATCAGTTTTTTTGGTTTGTTTTTTTTTTCTATTTAAGATTATTGAAAAATAAACTGCATTCATTGCATTTTCCTGTGCAATGGTAAGGAACCTTTTCCCAACAGTTTAAATGGAGAATTAGTTCAAATATTGCTATGAATTTTTTTCTTTATGCTCAGTATTTTTTTATTCTAAATACCTTGCACAGTCTTTACAATGGAATTTTTAATAATGTTTATTTTATTTTTAAATAAGTTTTTCATGACCAAAATCAGAGATTAGTCTTTTGTTGCTTTTCCCCCTTTAAGCAAAGAGAAGGTGGGTAAGGACTGTGGGATTGGCTTCTTTTACAGGGCAGCAGAGAATATTTTATTATTTCATTATGTTTACAGGTCTGAGGAGATAAAACATAATGACCACAGAAACACTCTGTGGTCTTAATATATGTCATCTATCTAATGCATTGAAGAAAAAGGTACCATATTCTATGTATTTAAATGAGCTTCCCCAATAAGGTTGCTGTTTTGTTGTTCTAAGTTTTGAAAAATCACAGGAAGTATGTTCACAAAACCCATTAACAAATAAGGTTTGTGCTCACACTTCCTGCACACTGTTTTGAAAATTGATCCCTAAGGGCCTAATTAGCTATTATGCACTTTTCCTACTGAAAAAGGAAAAGGAACTTTTATGCCTAAAATAACTTTGCAGCCAAAATCTTCCAGAAGATTTAATCTCGCTTATTCAGTGTCTCACCTCAGAATTAAGAAAATCCCACAGGGCTCGATCCCAACATCCTGTAAAAAGACCACACAAATTGACGCCACTGGATATCAGTATTTGTCATCTGCATAAAAAGCTGCAAATTCAGCATGTCTTAATCCTGCCAGATGCTAAGTCCTCTTAACTTATGTTGAAATCAGAGATGAAAAAGGAGAAACTGGACCCTTCAAAAGAATGAACTGAAAGTGTAGATGTTTGTGTAGCACATTGGAATAAAAGAAGGTGACAGCGAATATGAGGACTATGCAGAAAGGTGTGGTATGAATATACTGACTTGGAAGTCTCACTCTAAGGCCTCTATTATGGCAGGAATGGGCATCTTAATTATTTTTATCTCTCAAGCATGCTATGCCACGGCATTTAGCAAGCAAGTGCTCAGCTCAACATGAAACATAGAGAAGGACAAGGAACACCCCTCACTGAAATGTTTCTCCGTGTGGAACTTCTTGTTAGAAAATTACTCAACATGCTTTTGACAGTATTTCTCTTGGCCTTCAATATCTGCTTGCTCCCACCAGCTCACACTTTTACATTGTCCTGTTAAACTATGCAGTGGCATGCACAAATGCTTTCCACAAAGATCAGAATTCTTGCCTTTCATACATACCATCTACACCCTTGCACGTGGAATCCTCAAATTAGGAGTTCTTGTCAGTCACTTATTTTCATAAAAGCGAATTTTACCAAGAGACACACACTACCTAGGAATCCAATTATCTGTTTGACAAATGTTGGGCTTTGGGATGTTTGCTCCCTGCACAGAACAAAAGGAAAATGAAAAACATGTTATTGAAAAACAAGAATGAGATTAATACAGTGCTTAATTGTGACATTATATTTTTCAGAAAACAAATAAACAGTAAATTTTCATTGTAATTCAGACTTCTCAAAGGTTACTAGAGAATTTTAAAACTATTATAGAATCAAAATAATTAACAAGTTCTTGAAGAAAAGAAATCAAGATATTCCATTCTGTAAAAGGTTAAATTAAATGTTTTTTGCCTTAATGACGTTTAAAAAAATCTGAAAACAAAATCTGCCAAAATTTCTATCTTTCCTAGAAATGTTTTATTTTAACAAGCCATCATTTTACGTAAAAAATATCTTTTGGGGCAATTTAAAAGAAGAAAACTATTTGAAGCACATCTAGTGTGATCCTAAAAAATATGATCTGCTAGCTTTATCTGAAGGTGAAAGTGTTCCCTATTAGAGGATGAATTCAAGAAATGTTATATCACAGACTGAAAAACTATATAAAACAATGCAAACTTGTGTATTTTGAAGGCTAAGCCTGTGAGTTGACTAATAAGTTGACCAACAGAATTTTAGCAAGACTAATATGAAAGTAACCATTTTGAGTGATTTAACTAGAAAGTTAACAGTACCTGAAGTGGTAGATGGATTACAGGTTTTATAGCATGGTTGTAGTTAAACAAAAAACTTGTCAAATACACATTCTTAGTGGCATGTAAAGACAAGAATTGATTAATTACTGTTAATAGTAATAGAAATATTCAAAGAGTAAATCACAGTGTTTGGGGTTTTTTTCCATAATCACACACGAAATAAAACCTAAGATTAGCGCTGAAGTAGCGTAACCATGCCACTACAGAATGAAAGTGTGTTACATGAGTCATATGAATATCTCACTCTGAGCATTTCACCACAATTCGCTTTTTTGATTAAATCACCTTAAAATGAAGAACAGCCGTTCTGAGTGCAAGTATTTTTGAGTTAGGTTAAAAGATTATGGCAAAACAGCATTGAAGCATAATTCATTGCCAAGTCATTTCCATTGTTGACTCATCCACAATAGATATAAATCTGTTATTTTTGAATACTGATTTCAAAAGGGACTCTGTGTTCATTTGTAAAACACTTTGAAAAAAATCAGTGATAAAGACATATTTTCTCTTGGTTTTCTGATAATTAATGCTTCTTCTGCATATCACCCAAGCTAAATTTATCCCTTGGTATTTTCACTGATTTCAACACAGTTCAGGCATGATGAACTTCAGGTTTTTTTCTTTTTTACGAGGAATTTTATTTTAATGCCAATGCTGTGTGGTATTATTACTGTGGGAAGTAGCAAGCAAAGCAGGCTGAGTGATAACACAACCATAGTGCAGAATTATATAAGCACTAGAGAGGTAAAGGGCAGTCTGGTTTTCCTGATGGAAATCCATACCAAATAACATACATAGACGACCATTTTACTAGATCTTACATACTTTTCAATTTAATTTTAGATTCTTACTTCGCATTTTATATTCTCCTAGCTATCAAGAGTTTTAAATAACTTGCACTTATTGTGTATTTTGCAATTATAATAAGGTTGGGCAATTATACAGAGAATTTTTTTTGCCATTTATTTCTAATTTGATACTTTCCTAAAAGCATGAAATCCAAATAAAATCTTTGCATTTCTAAAAGAAGGGGAAAGTGTATAAAAAGCTATTTATAAGTAGGTAAAAATGGCCAGAGTCTCTTATCAACCTGCTGTCAGGTTAAGAATGTGACTTTGGGGGATGGAAACCTATACTGGTATGCAACAGTGAAAAATTGGGTAAATGTCAGCAGTACTTAACAAAGCAAAACAAAACATTAAAATTATGTTAAACATTAGTTGAGAATGGATCTTGTGTGATATCTCAGAGCTGTTGCTATTCCAGAGGATGAAAAGCAAATATTTTAATTGTGGGTTCTTTCCAGTGTGCTCCAATCTCTGGAGCAAAAGGAGCTGGCTCCAGATTTAGTGTCTGTAAGATGTGCAGAAAGTCACCCTACCACTTTCCACTGACCTCATTCAACACGAGCATGCCTTTTCCCATTTTTCCTTCACCAACTGCTCTTACCATTTCCCCACACACATTAATGTCATCATATATTTACCCACTGCAGGAGCTACTACCCCATGCAAAGCTAACACCCCCTCTGCATTTGTGCGAAGAATAGCTGCCAAATTCATTTAACTACACTTCTGCCTATGCCCAGCTGAGATGAGCACTGCTAGTGCCATTTTGACCCAAGAGAGTAGCAGAGAAAGGTGTGTGAGTGGCCACAGCTGTGGCAGCTGCTTGAACTTCTTTTCTCTACTCCTTCCCTCATTCCTGAAACAAACAAAATAACTGTTTGCCATAACTTATTAACAGAATGGAGAAGGCGGCACAGTTTTTTTAAAATAACTTCTTATCTGTGATGAAATAGACAGTATATGGGCAGTTACCAAAGGACAGGCATAATTAGACTTTGGCATAGAGTTCTCAGTTTGAAAATTGGCAAGCGGTGGGCAGGAAAGAAGAAAAAGGTTGGTCTCCTTCGATACAATGTTTGTTAAAAACACCACTGTAAAATCTTTACTTTGAATCATGTATATGTGTATTGGGTGTTGGTGCCAAGGTTTTGTTGGCAGGAGGCCTGCAGTGGCCTCCTCTGTGAGAAGAGTCCGGGAGTTACCCCATGCTGAGCACAGCCAGTTCCATAACAGACCCACCACCAGACACAGCTGAGCACATCAGCCAAGCTGGTGGCACCTCTGGGAAAACGTGTTTAAGAAAGGACAAAACACTGTCTGGTGTGTGAGAGGTGAGGGGGGAAAAAAAAAAAAAGAAAAAGACAAGAAGAACAACACTCTGAACACCAAGGTGAGAGAAGGAGGGGAAGGAGGTGCTCCAGAAGCTGGAGCAGACATCCATCCACCCTGTAGCCTGTGGAGAACCCCACAGTGGAGAAGCTGGATGTTCCCTGAAGGAACTGTGGCTATGGAGAGGCCACACTGGGGCAGGTTTATCCTGAAGGACTGCAGCCCACAGAAAGGACCCACAGTGCGGCAGGGGAAAAGTGTGAGGAAAAAGGACCACCAGAGAGGAGCTGTTATAGACTGAGTACAACCCCCATTCCCCATTCAGCCCACTGCCAGGGAGGAGGTAGAGGACTTGGGAAGGCAGGAATGAAGTTGAACCTGGGAAAAAGGTTTTGGGGAAAAGCGTTTTATGTTTTTTTGTCTTTGTTTCTAACTATTCAAATGTATATTAATTGGCAATAAATTACATTTATTTTCCCCAAGTCAAGTCTGTTTAACCCATGATGGCAATTTGTAAGTGATCTTCCTATCTTTAACTCAAGCCACAAGCTTTTCCATCACATTTTCTCTCTCTGTCTTGTTGAGGAGGAGCAGTGAGAGAGCAGCTGGGTGACCATCTGGCAGCCAGCCGAGGTCAACCTACCACAATATGGTTAAATTATGAAGAATTAAAAAAAAAAAAAAAGAGAGAGAGAAACATGAAATAACTGGTTAAAAATACTATATTTGGAATATAAAAGTCTATAATTAGTATATGTTTATGGGTAGCCATTATAATGCTTAATTTTAAGCAGAATTTAGTTGTAGAAATGTGTAAGCTTTCATGGAAGTTTAAGCATGAAAGTCAGATGAAGTATATTCTTTTAACGAAGCTTCAGTTCTTACACTAAAATGGCTGGACAGATAGAATGTGATATTTGAAAAAGCACTCTAAAAACTATTCACATAGAACTGTTAGATTTATTTTTTTTTAATGTAACCATTTATAGAGGAATTGTAGCTTAAAATATATTTCAGACAGTACAAATAACTTGAGTTAAAAGTGGAGAAGTTATCTTTAGGACCTTAACAGTTTTGTTTACTAAGACTAAACAGTATTTCCTTAAACTTATTTATTCCTTGGAAAATATAGTATTTAAAAAATACTGTATTTCTATGTAAAGGTTTGGCTAGTTGACCCATCTTATTGCTGCAGTAATCTGGATAAATGAATAATGAACCTGCCCCTTAACGATTAAATAAAATGTGTTTAGGAATGAAAATGAAGTACTAAGGTAGTTTTTAAAAAAATTATCCATCTGTTTGCAATAGATCGCAGTAGTGCCAAGCTTCTAGCTGTGAAATATCCAACAGGCTGTAACTTAAATAAGAAAGCTGCAGTCCATTCTCTTCTCTAATTTTTCCCACCATTTGAACTGTCTTTGTAAAATTCTTATGGATAGAACATAAAGCATAAGAGGTATACCGCATGTATTTGGGCTCACACAGGCCCAATCAGCATGAGTTCATGAAAGGCAGGTTCTGCTTGATAAACCTGATCTCCTTCTATGACAAGGTGACCCGCTTGGTGGATGAGGGAAAGGCTGTGGATGTCATTTACCTGGGCTTTAGCAAAGCCTTTGACACCATTTCCCACAGCATTCTCCTGGACAAACTGGCTGCTCATGGCTTGGATGGGTAAAAAAACTGGCTGGGAGGCCAGGCCTAAAGAGTTGTGGTGAATGGAGTTAAATTCAATTGGCAGCTGGTCAGAAGCACTGTTCTCCAGGGCTCAGCACTGAGGACGGTTCTCCTTGATATCTTTATGAGTGATCTGTATGAGGGGATTGAGTGCACCCTCAGTAAGTTTGCAGATGACAACAAATTAAGTGGGAATGTTGATCTGCTTGGGAGTAGGAAAGCTCTACAAAGGGATCTGGATAGTCTGGATCAATGGGGTGAGGTCAATGGGATGAGCTTCAACAAGGCCAAGTGCCGGGTCCTCCACTTGAATCACAACAACCCCATGCAGTACTACAGGCTTGGGGAGGAATGGCTGGAAAGCTGCCTGGCGGAAAAGGACCTGGGGGTGTTTGTTGACAGTTGGCTGAATACGAGCCAGCAGTGTGTCCAGGTGGCCAAGAAGGCCAGTAGCCTCCTGGCGTATATCAGCAATAGTGTAGCAAGCTGGACTAGGGAAGTGATTGTTCCCTGGTACTTGGCACTGGCGAGGCCTCATCTCGAACAGTGTTCGGTTTTGGGCTCCTCACTACAGGAGGGACATTGAGATTCAGGAGCGTGTCCAGAGAAGGGCAACGAAGCTGGTGAGGGGTCTAGAGAACAAGTCTTATGAGGAGCATGTGAGGGAAATGGGTCTGTTTAGCCTGGAGAAAAGACGGCTCAAGGGAAACCTTATCTCCCTCTGCAACTACCTGAAAGGAGGTTGTAGCAAGATGGGGGTCGGTCTCTTCTTCCAAGTAACAAGCGATAGGATGAGAGGAAATGGCCTCAAGTTAGACCAGGGGAGATTTAGGATGGGTATTAGGAAAAATTTATTCGCAGAAGGGTTGTCAAACATTGGAACAGGCTGCCCAGTGAGGTGGTGCAACCGCCATCCCTGGAGGTATTTAAAAGATGCGTAGACGTGGTGCTGAAGGACATGATTTAGTGGTGGTTTTGGCAACATTAGGTTTCTGTTTGGACTCAATGACCTTAAAGGTCCCTTCCAACCTAGACAATTCTATGATTCTATCTAGAAAGCAGATTTACACTTTACTTTCTAATGAAGTAACTCAGTTTGCCTTCAGGAGAAACCCACCTCTAAACAAAGTAGGGACACTGTTTCGGGCTATGGAGGCGAAACAGTCAGTAGGTAAAATTTTATTAGAGATACATCTGTTATTGAGGGCTGTTGGGCTGGGGTAAGGGGGATTGTTTTTCTTTGGGGGCGGTGGGTTTTTTCATATGTTTAGCATAGATTGCACATTGGGCAAAGAACTAGGGTACTGTGAAGAAAGGTAAACTATAATACTTCATCAACGTATGCTTGCTTACTCCATGTATCATAGTTATAAGGACACAGTATTACAAATTGTATGGCATCTAGAACCTAATTTATAGAGGAAAGTATAAATTCAAACAAATTAGTTTTACTTCTAGAAAAATGTAATCTGCATTCAAATTATGCACTTATACAGGTACACATCTTCTCCAAGGACTCAGAAACTGATTCAGGTAGTTGTTAAACAATAAGCATAATTGGCAGCTTTCACTGTTTCCCTTAGCATTTTGAAATAAACCACTTGACAAAAAAAAAAAAATGCAAGGCTGTTAACACCTTGACCTGCTCAGCAATTGTTTGTCCTCCCTAAAGTCAGTATGCAACATGAGCTATCAGAAGATCACACTGTTCTCCTGTTATCCTTTTACCGATGCAAGAAATGTGCCAAACGCTGCATTCCAGAGTTGTCATCCAAAGTGAGACAAGGTCTTTAATACATGATATCTGGCTTACTGCCTCTTTTCCTATGCTCTCTGAATAACAGATGGACACCAGTGCCTAAAGTATGCCTAAGTCACTAGATCAAGCAACACCCCCTTAGGAATTATGCATTGGTTAGCACATGCCCTCCAAAACTGAAGCTGAAGAAGCCTCCTGTGGAGTAGAGGGGAATATTATTTGTAGTTCTAGACCTGAGCATTAATCACAACAAGGTCAGACACACAAGCAAACCATATACATTTAAATGATTCAAAGCTATCAAACTGAGCTTGTAACACTAGGCTTTTAGTATGGCTACCATGCTTTCCCTCATATAGCTTGTCACACTTGCAGGTTTGTTTTATCTTTTAATATGAGTCCTTGCTAGCAGTAATGGGTTTTCCCCATGTGGTTGTACAGCACCTCCCACCAGGAATTTCTAATGCTGACTGGGCAGGTGGGTCACCACCTGTAAATTTGATTTGTATAGCACAATAGGACATAGGAAATGAGAATAAAAGCGGCAAACATGCTCTGTAAAGGTCATCTGAAAGTTCATAAAAGAATTACAAATAAAATTTTTGTTTTAAAAATTCAGGTTTTGATAGAACTATTTTTTTCAGTAAATATTCCCTCAGTTCAGGTGAAAACAGAATTTTTTTGCCCAAATGTCCATTAAAATAGCAATCACTGACTGAAAACAAGCACAGATGGAATTGTTTGAGCTGCTGCAGCCAACTCTCCTTGCATTTTAACATGCAAGAATACGTACCTCACGCACTTGAGAACGATACAGAAAGGGAACATCAAACACTTAATGTGGTTTGGTAACTTGGAAATACAGAATCTCACAAACATGACCATCTATCAATACTGGACATTTTGCTTGAATATTGTGAATAATAAATGCACTAATATGCCCCCAAAATTAATTCCCAGTCTATAGGATAAAGGTCATTTTGGATGCTGGAGGACTGAGTGATTGAGAGGATCAGTAACCACAAACAGCAACCAAAACTAGTCCATTTGACTAATGTGAACATCAGATAAGATGAATAAATAGTCTTTGCACAGTTCTCAAGATGCAAGAGCCGATACCATAAAACTGTTAGCATCAATTGATACCTTTACTTGTAGTCTCAGCATTCTCATCCAATGGGAATACTACCAGACCTGAAGCACATCACAGAGGCCTGAAGCTTACACAGGCTTTCCTGCCTTTGCTGTGCCCTTCCTGAGCTACAGGTTTTATTCTCAAAGGCTGTTAATTTGGAGCTTTCTGTGGGCACTAAAACTTAAAAATATTTGCTAGTGTCTTCTACCTATAAATCTAAAAATAGAAATTTGGAAGGAAAAAGTCATTAAAATTTACTGTTGGCTTCTACTGTTAAAGGAAAGTATAGCCAACAGAGAGTGGGAGGAGGATGAGTAATCCTGGCACCTCTTCTATATTTCAACTCCCTACATCCTTTCTTGGTTGCCGATCTGTCGCATAAATTTAGGAATTTACTGTTATCAAAGGTATATACTAGCAGTATATGTAGAGCACAGTATATATCAACTATTGAATTGTGTGAGCAACATAAACAAAAGGCCAGGTTCTTCTCTGGTGTCCCTGAATGCAACCTGAAATGGTCTCAGAAATACAAATCCCACCTAACATCATATTTCAAGTCACAGAAACACCAGTCATTTATGACATTAATTTACAACAAGATTATTTTTTTATTCTAAATATTTCCCCCAAAAAAGGCAGCCCAGGAGTGGTACATGCAGGAACTAGATATAGATTTCAGGATCCCTCCTCCTGTCTCTGTGGGAGGCTGCAGCCTGTGCACACAGGCATGTTTATGTACCCTCCATGTGGGCAGTAGCTCCCACCCATGGCACAGCACCCCTTCACACAACACCCACTCTTCCCCTTCATCTTCTCTCCCCAGCACTGCTATCCTGGTGCAGGGGAGCCCACTGGACCCCAGGGGAAAGGAGAGGCACAGTTTGGTCTGGCTGCTGTGCTGGGCATGGGGAGGGAAAAGAAATGGCAACATAAAGAATGCTCTCCTGTTTGGGATAGAAGACAAGAGACTGCTAGGAAGTAGGAGAGGCTGGGGACAAAGGCTACCACTGACCTGAGCGTGCACCAGCTGGGTCTTCCCACTGGCAGTGGCAGGAGTAAGAAGCCCGACCTGTGCTTTGCAAAAACTGAGCAAGTGGTAATTCATGCCACATGAGGTTGTTTCTTAGCTTTGAATGGTCACATGAATTGTTTGCAAGTGACCTTCAGATGCTGTCATAAAAAAATTCAGAGGACCATGCTTTAAAAAGTGAGTAATCTTAAAAATATAATTAATGCGTTCTATATGTTATCTACTGATTATTATTTTCCAAACTTCAGAGGCATTAAAATGTTAATTAATCTTAGAACGGTTTTATATGTAAATGAGCATTTTTCAGTCCATTTCTTCTGATCTCTTAAAAAAATAAGAGTAGAAGCTGATGAATTGAAACCAGCACTTCCACCGAACAAGCAGTTCCTTCTCCCTCTGTCCATTGCCAATTTACTGACAACTTCCATTTTACTTTTTCTATTTTATTTTATGCTAGATTAGTTCCAGTGCTTGGCTCAGCCATCAAATGTTTGTACTACTGCACAGAAATGGAGAAGGGACATATACTGCTGTTTAAATGGCAGTGACACATTGACAGCACATGGCACATGGCCTTACAATCAAACACTAGTTCCATTAAAGAGACCAATATCCACATGCCATATCTCCAGTGAGCTCTAATTTACATCATCTTCCCCCATCGCCCCCAAAAAATATTACTTTAAGAAACAGTGAGTTAGGATGGAGTTAGAATACAAACTCTTCAGTCCTGGAAGAAGCAATAAGCAACAGCATGACAGAAGCATCACTTTAGCTTAAATACACCCAGCTTCCTTAATCTATATCATGAAGTTTTCTTCCTGGAGTAACTTATCCAGCTTTTGTAGTCAGCCCTAAGCCTATACTGTCAACTTCATCCACTGAGAGATAAGTTTTCAACTTACTGGGGTTTTGTTGTTGTGAGGTTTTTTTCTGTTCTTTCTTAAATTGGGAAACACATATAATGATTTCACAATACGAAGTCTGCTGTTTAATACACAGCATCAATTTTCACAAGGGATATGCATGTCTGCATGTGAAACTGTGGCCTATAGATCGATTACAGCTTCAGACTGCTTTGTTTTAGGGTAATAGGCATAACTGCTATAACTACAAGAACCAGAACTGTTCTATTAAAATAAATGCACCTTACTATAAATGCCAGTGTCACACCAGCAAGGTCTGCATAAAACACAAAACTGCTGACAAGAAGGGTTAAGTAACCAAAATATATCAATGCTAAGTCTCAATATAATTGTTTAAATGTCAGCAGAACCTTAGAGGACTACCGGTCCAAATCTTAAAACTAAATATGATTAATAGGAAAAAAGTTAAATATCAATCTCTAGACACAGCATAAAGTTTTAAAAGGCCGGTTTTAGAGATAATTAACTGAGGATCTATTTGAGAAAGGTTATAAGACTCAAGTAGCACAGTCAACATTTTGAATGTTATTAATGCTCAGATTTTAAGCTATTTAAACATTTAGATCTCATTTAAATACTCTCCCTTATATGTGATTTGCCATATTAACAAGGTTATTTGACAACAATTTTACACAATTGGTGTAAATTACATGTCGGTGGCAGATCAAACTCTACTTCCAACTATGTGATTAAAGCTATAAACAAATAGAAAGAAAGGCTTCCCAAATATATTAAAAGCCAAAGCTTGATATTCTCAAGGCATCCCTGAAACATGTAACAGTGTCTTGGATTCTAAAGAGGTATTTGATAATAGCTGAGTATGATTTGTAACTGAGCCTGTCAACATACATGCACAGGCATGAATGCATATGTATATACCCATAAAATAATGTTAAAAGCATTATCAGCTTACACCGTTAATTATTTGAAAATAACATTTGTGCAGTCTGAATTTAGCACTCGTGCTTATGATAGTCTCTTTAACAGTATGATCACAAGCATTAGAAGCTAACAAGTCCCCTACCTCCTCATGCAATGCACAGCTTGGGTGGAAATCATTTATGAAAAGCTTTTCAATTTTTTATTTCTCTTTATTTTCCATGTGTAGTTCCAGGTATTATTAGTGGCATACTCTTCAAACACTGTTCTAAAAACAGAAACATAATTCACACATTTCTACTATGTGATGGCTTCCCAAATATCAATTTATTTTCCCAACCTTTCGCCCCTCTAAAATGATGGGATTGTATTTGGTCTTACATACATTTTAAAGAGGGGTTACTGGATCACAGAGAGTTTAAGGTCAAAAGTATCAATTGATTTTGCATGTCAAGTTTGAGAGGTGACTAGAAACTGATTTTTCAGTGTTCCTAGCATTAGATAGCACTTTTCATGTTTAAAGTATGGCTGTATTGACTATGATTCTAGCTCTGATTCGTAAACAGTCTGGTAAGACGCCAGAGTAATGAAGAACCTTGTAAGCAAATAAGAAAAATTGGGTTGAAGTGAGTTGATAGCATAAAATAACATTCCATGTCATAGACAGGAATAAACTCCAGCTTCCCAAGGCAAAATCCAGCAGCATTCATAGTGAGACCTTCCATTACTTTCCTGCGATCTCTTGCCTCATTCAAAATTCCCTAGTGACAATGTGTAATAGGTCCCAGGATGAGTAATGGCCCTCTTGCCCTAATTAACCCACAGAACAGTTCCACCCTGAGCACTGACTGGGATGGGATCCTGATAAAAAAGCTGCATGTGTTCATTGCCTTTTGTCTGGATAATCGTACCTAGGCACAAGAAGTCAAGAATCTGGCCCACCAAAACAACTCAGCTGGCTTGTGTCCTTGACCTTGCCACCTCAGATATACACAGATTTCTTGTTCTTCTCTTGCAGTCCCTCCCCTTCTCCACTGTTACCAGTAAAAGATGCAACCTAGACCTGAAAAGACTAGCAAATATTAGGCAATTCAGATCACAGGAAAAGTTGTGTGAAATAAACTGGTTTTAAAGAGATTACACATTGCATATGTTATGGCTGATGCTAAGAAACAGCATTCAGAGAAAAAAAATAAAAGTGCTTAGAAGTGAAACAAATGTAGGGAAGCTTTACCAGTACTTTGTGGAATATCAAGAGAAATTGTTCCATTTATCACACAGTTATATTAACAGGACTTAAGAAAGCAAATAGGTCCTCCCCAAAAGGCCAGAATAATCAAAAAACTGAGGGTAATGAGAATAAAACAAGGGAAGGGAAGATGCAGACTAGCAATCTGTATCAGATATTTCATTCTGAAAACTGTAATGTCCCTAGAACCTTGCGATTGTGCCAAAGTGCTGAAAAATTACATAGAAAAGATATCATACAGTTGCACTTTTGAAAAACTCAGTAAGGCAGGCCTTATCAATCATGTTATAGTAAATATATAGGAAATGTAGAGTCTGGATTAAAACTATTGACATGGTGCATGCTACTGAGTAAATAGTGATGAATGGTGGTTAAATAAAAATAAAATAAAATTGCAAATGTAAGCTAGTAGGCATGTTCTTTATGGGAAAAAAAAATCTATGTTCCCTTTTTGGAAATCACAGAAAGACAAGTGTTGAGTTACTTGTTTTCTTACTTAAATAAACCCTGTATTCCTATATAATACAATTGTATAATATAATACAATTGCTTAGTCAGAGCTTCTAGTCAGACAATAGCTTCATTCAAAGAAACTGTGGAGTTCTCAATTTTTTGTTTTGGGGTTTTGTTAATTGGATTGCAGGGAACTAATAAAATGAATGCTCTAACCCAGAATCCGAAGGCTCTTGTTTTTAGGTTCAGTTACTTTTCAGAGACATAGGTCAAATCTCTCCAATTCTTTTTGTTCCTTTGATTGCCTGCCATGCAAACATAAAGAAGTATCAAGGTAAGACAGAAAGGTTGACAATCACCCTAAAACAAAGTCCAGCTGCATTCCAAGTAAATAATCAAAACAGGAAGTCTAATCACCATTCTGGTCACCTGCAAAAGGGTGAACACAAGGCATTTCATAACACTAAATGCATCAAAATGTAGCAGTTCATCTGATACAATACTATAGGCAAATATGCAGGCTTCTGTCTTAATTCTCTCTGTATGTACTGCAGGAGACAAGAAGCCTAAGATTTGAAAAAGGGAAAAGTATCCAAGAGGAAAATGAACACAGAGGAAAGAAGGATGACATATTCAAATACGAGTGTAATATTTTTTAATCTTCTTAGAAGCTAGATCTAAGCAAAGCACGAGCCTTTGTGGAATATGATCCAGTATTGCACTCTCTGTTGCTTTCACTTCAGTCTATGAAGTTAAAACTATTGCTTTATTTATTAGCAATAGAGGATCTTTTCCTCCAGAGTGTAGTCTTGGAACAAGAGGTGAAAAAAAAAATCACTTAAGGAGTCTTCACCGCTTATCACTACAGCTGAGCATCTAATTCATTTAGGTGATATTAGAAATGACATTCTGGCTGTTGCCAACAAAACCATGCAAATTTCACTGGCTTTGACTTCAGGCAGCCTTGAATATGCAGTGTGATACATCATCGAGTAAGTATGATGAACAAAGTATTTGCACTTTCAAGTAAATGGATTTTCATGTTCTTTCTGTGTAGTAAGATGTTTTCCAAAGTCATATCGTACTGATTTATGCCTAAATATAAAAATTCCTAAGTAGTTGGTCCTTGTCCAAGAGAATATGTAGACTAGAAAACTATACCCAATATCACTGAACTAGAGGTTTTCCAAGATGTTCAGTTAATCTTAATTCCTTGGCTCAGCAAAGGAACTACAAAGGAAAAATTTGCCCTACCATAGCGACTTTGGGATCTCCATATATCTTCCAAATCTTACCTCCTTCTCTCTGCTGGGAGGCAGAATGACACCTGAAATGCCAGAGGACCAGCTGGTATCTATGATCTTTTTCCTTCTTCCCCAAATCTAACTCTTTTCTTTTAGGGATGCAGCCTTAGTTTTGTTTAACTTGTAGGAAAATGAATTAAGAGGGATGGAAATACCTGTGACTACTATTTAAAGGTAGAAAAGAGAGAGAGAAATTCTCACTCTCACCATTGTACCACAGGTTTGCTCTCTCTGGGCACTTTGCCAAAGTGCAGGACTACACATACATGTGACATAGCCTGGTGTTTCAAACAGATTAGTAGCCAGAATCAAAGCATCTGGTGTTGGCTGGGTAGAACCACTCTTCATAATTAGTTTAATATTTTATACCAGCACATATTTCATGTGTCTTAGACTACTAATCCGCCATTATACTCTGTGATGTTACTGATCTGTGTTCCTCATTCATCCATTCACTGTGACTGAAGGACATCAGTTTTATTGGCTAGTGTCTACAGCCTTTGCCTGATGGAGATGGAGAAATGTAGACTGACCTTTTGACATAATAAATCCATAGGGATTAGTGATGATGTATATCATTTTCATGCTTGTGAGAGCACTGACTCTGTGGTATTACTCATCGATAATGATCCATCTTTCCGGCATCTGCACCTCGTTTCTGTGGAATATTTCTCTACATCAGCTATTCACACTAGAACAACAGATTTTCTTTTTCCTGCTTTTTTTTTTTCCTTTTAGTTTCAAAGTTGCAAACATTTTAGAGACTGCTGAAGAGATCTGTCTTCAGACAGCAGCTTCAACATATTGACCAATATTCCTCTGGCTTCATGTCTGCCTGTATCACAGCTTTCATTTTACACTTGATGTGCTATGAGTCTCCCTCTGCATATGTGACCATGTGGGGTTTGATGATAGCACTTTACCAATTACTGCTCACAGCTGCAGATCTTTCCCAATGGCATCTTCTTGATGCATAGCATTTTATGCTCTTTTTCAGGGCATGCCTCACACTGGTTATGTTGCAAATGTTATTGGAAGAACTAACTGGCATGACATTGCAATTTTGGCTAATATTTCTGCAGATCTTTGCCAGTTGCCTGCCTTTTTTTTTATTTACAGCAATAGGGATATATGTCCTAAAGGTCAAGAAGAGCTCTGAGAAAGACAGGAATGATCTGTAAGCAATACCCTTCTGATGAACTGGAATTGCCAGTACTGCCTTTACAGTGAAGCATCATTGAAAGGGGCAGAAGAGCCTCAGCTTTTCAGAATTTACCAGCCTGTTATTTTTGCAGTCGTCTGCAAGGGTTTTCCAAAGCCACTAGGTGAAGTGTATGGGGGAATGTCAGGAGCTGGCCTTGACTGATTTCTGCCAAAGAATTCAAAGTATTTAAGGACCTTGAGGGCAGATCTTCAGAACTTGTGAAGAGGCACTCCTCAGCCTGTTGCCAGCTTGGCTCTTCTCTCAGTCCTCCTTTGCTCCAGTTTGCTGCAGAGACAGTTCTTTGCCTCATGTCTGGATTGCACAGAGATCCTGACTCTCTGCTTGTGAGCAGATTTTCGTTAGCCGTTTCCAGCCACTGCTTTAGAGTATAGCTGGAGGTTTCACACAAGAGACATAATATACATTGTCCCTGGCTTTCCAGCCTACCTGTGAACGAGGAAGGCAAAGCTATAACCTGGTATCTCTTTTCTCCCCTTCCAAAAGTCAGACATCCTTATATATTTACATCTGCAAAGCCCATATTTTCTCCCACCAGAGGAACAGTAATTCTGTTTATGCCTCAAAGCAGCTTTTAGAGGCATGTATAGAAAAGCTCTCTGAATATGCATGGTGAAAGAGCACAGATAAAATGCATGTGAATGGTCTGAATTTTCATAATGAAGCAGTAAGAGTGCAGGTTGTGATGTAATGCATAAATTCACAAAGAAGAAAAGCCACTGTTAGAGAAAATATGGATATGCAAAAATAAAATTGACAAGAAGTTTTTTTTTTCTGTCAGTTACAGAAGACCATTGGCAGATTATGTTATGGGAGAAAATGCTTCACTAATGCAGTTAATGTGGCATTATCCCAGATGTATCTAAATTGTTTTCATTATTCTATACCGCACAGCCTGAATGCTCCTATTTTGCTGTGTTCTTCTTGTCTGTTTGGGTTGTTTTTAACTGGCAGCCTGAGAGACCAAGAAAAATAAATGAAATTCTCAAACACATGTAGATGTTATATAAGCAGGTGTGTCTGTCTTCTCTTGCTAACAAATGAGAATATTTTTATATCAGCTGGATTTGAAGAATCATTTAGATAGGTATTTGCAGTCCGTTCAAGGTAGCTGGTGGTTCTCATTGTTCAGTATCTGGGTATTTCTAAGTCTAAGATGTGTATTTTATAGTATCAAGGGAAGTAATGAGCTTCTATGAATCCTTCTTTAAGTACCTTACACAAGTTCAAATACATATAACCTATAGTGGAATAAAAATTTTCTGTCCCATTTTGTTTCAACTCTGGTGCTTCCTTTTTCATTTTCATAGTAATTTTGTTTCAGCTGAACCTATTGTGTTCAAATCTACTGCAGGAGGTGGTACAAAAGCTCTAAGAGACATAGGGTAGAAAGAATAAGTTATAGCTCAGAAAACAAGTAGCAGCATCAGCGCTTCAGCCTCTCCATACTGAATGGCTGAGGAGTCTGTTCAAATGGCATATTGCAAATCCTATCTGCTTGAAAGCTCTTTTAACCTCTAACAATAAATCTGCTCTGGGTCTGGAGCAATGGAAGGACACACTAAAAATCCAATAATTTCAGCTAGAATGTAAAATTGGCTCTTTACAAGTGTTCATAGCTAATAGTTTGCAAAAGCATGACTCCAGATCACTGGCTCATACCTTTACATAGTCTAGCTCCAGAGATGCACAAGTATTTCTGTAGGCAAGCCACCAGATGAGAGGGGAGTTACTGGTGGTGGAAGTTCTTCTACTTTTCCCTCTCTGCCCAGCTGCTTTGCATGTGACTCTGGAAAGCAAGACTGAAAAAGGCTTAACATCTATGCCAATGAAGAGGAGGCAGTCTGCTAGAACCTTTTCATAGAGACAAACTGGGAAAAAGGCAGCAAGAAATCTTGTGGCAGACTAGGCTGCTTTTGCCTATTAGTTTTTAAGTTCCCCTTAGCGTCTAAACCCAACAAAACAATCTTCTGACACGTTGCCTTTGAGGTTGTCTCTTGTTACAGCATGCCTGACAGTATAAAGCAGTGGCTCAGTCATATACTTATGAGTGTCAAAATTGGGCCAGTTTCCCACTTGTTAAGTAGAGTTTCTTCACCTGTGTTACAGAGGAAATCTTGATTGAGTTGAAACAGGAAAAAACGAGAATCACTACCATATATTTATTTAGAGATAGAAATGAATACTGACCAATTCCAGTACACTAGTATATTCTAAATATTTCCAATCTTAGTGTGAACTTCAAATTTCAAATGAAGTCTAAATAAGCAATAAGAAATTTTAAGAAAAAAATAGAATGCCTTGTCAGAGGAGTAAGAAATGGATCCAGTAGTACTGCAGATATGGCAAACAGAAAAGAGTGAAAGACGCAATGGGCAAAAGGCAGATTACAAAGGACCTTAATAATAATCCTATTAACCAGGTCAGATTAGATTTTTTGTTGTAGTACTTTGCCACCTGTGGTTAGCAGAGGAGATCTGGTCCATCACAAGTAAGAATCCTTGTTTTAGGTATTTTTAATGCAGTTTCAAATATCTTGTTTGTTACCTGCAAGACTATAGCATTAGTTCAGTTGTTTATCTTATTCATCTTTGTGCCCTCGTTAAAGTGAAATGGGTATAATGGCAGCCCATAATGACAGCTGAAGAGCGAGGAAGGATAATATGCCCTTTTGCCCTTTATGTCTCAAACCCTCATATATGCATTTATGGATGATATAGTGGTTAGTTGTTTCCCCAAGTAATAAATATTCCACCATGTAGTTCCTTATCATCCCACCCACAGAATTTTGCTCATTTTGAAATAATCTTTACCTGTAGAATCGTTGGCTCTCCCTTTCTCCTTCAGATAATAATATTTACCAATAAAACTCCATGGTTTCATTTATCTCTTTGGTCTTTATCTCATAGCACATCAGCAATAGTTTGTGACAAAGCAAGTATTTCTCCAAGGTTTTTCTCAGTTCTCTAGCCTTGAAACAAACTCCTATTCCCTAATGCTGCCAAAAGATCTTCTCCCAGTTTGGGAAAAAAAAAATCCCTCGTGATGCTAGGCCATGAGAGTCATAATATCAGCAGAGAAGAATAATACAGAACCCATAACAATTATACAACAGACCTGTAAGAAAAGAGCCACTAAAGAAAAAATCCAGGGAGCACTACTTAAATTAGATCAAGGGAAGCAAGAGGTCTCTGTTCTAACTCTTTATCCCCACGTGTCAAAGCTTTATGTCATATTTCTGACATGGTCATATTCCCTGCCCAATAAAAAAGGGACAAGATGAGAGAGAGACTGATATTGTTAATGGTGGGTGTCTTCCCATTCTAATTCAAGAAACTGAACTGGAACAATTTCAAATATTAATTCTTATGTTAGAATTTGAAATAGCTGTGGGGTATTTAGCAAGCGGCAGTAGCAATACTGGAAGGAGAGGCCTCTAAAAGCATCTGCCAGAAATGGAAGAAATAAAATGTTAGCACTTAAGCTGTCTCCTTGAATCTTGGTTGCCCTGTTGTTAGTGTTTTGTGGCCCCAAAGCCATTTTGCACTTTACGATTTTTTTATTTATTTTTAAACTCAGTTATTTAGAAATGGCTATTGGCTCATAAATTGCCAGAATATTAAACCAAATGGAAGGATTCTGAATATACCATTAAAATAATGTGTTTAGCATTTAAACCCTATAGAGAAAGATTTCTTTGTTCCTGTCACTGTTAGAATATATTCTGATCTAAGCAATTAATTTCTACTGTAAACCTATGTGCAACGAACATATAATCTCTGTAGTAACAAGGATTTGTACAATGAAGCACAACTCTGTCTGAAAGGGTTTATTCTTTCCAAACTATGAGGAGGTCATAGTAAAGATCTTTTTTTATGGCACTGGATATTAATTTACACTTGTAAAGAATGTCGCTTTCACTGTGGAGCTTATAAGAATAAGTCAGGAAACAAATATTTTTTACTTTTGGATCCTTATGTCCATTTAACTAGAAAATCCTTGAACCCTTATTACAGTAGAAAGGAAATATTTTTGAAAATCGTTCACGGACTTGGAGGACAAAAAGCTTGCAGCTGAACAAAGTTATTCAAACCTGCCTACAGAAATGAAATTATTGTAATGTCCCAATACTGAAAGCTGGTAAGCATATGCTTAATGAGAGATTTGCCTTAGTTTGCTGGTATGAATTTGACCCCCAAATTTGATCATCCTCCACTTTTTCTTACGGGAAATTCATTAGTGTAGGATGAAGGGGTATTATAATATTGACATTTATTCCTCTGGAGGTCTGGGATCCCTTTTAAAAGACCCTGGCTACTGACATTATCAGTGAATTAACTGCCTCTACTGAGTGTGTTCTTGGACAATTATGTAGGACTGCCTCTCTGATGTCTGTAACGAAAGTAGTGCTGAAACCCCACCACTGCAAAAAATATTTCACCAGTTTTGCCCCAAATGATAAAGTATTTTTAACTGAAGGAGGAAAGTTTTAAGGCTAACTTTTAAATTTAGAAAATTTTATATTGCATCTAGAAACAAATCGGCTGAAACTAAACAACCAAGCAATTCAAAGCTTACCATCAGTATTACCTGATTTCTTTCAGGTTTTGCATACACACACAGGCATGTATATAGTATGGATTATATGAGATACCATGTATATTTATGAATATTCTTGTATTTATTGGAAGCAATACAATATTTTTTCTACAGTTAGAAAAAAATCTGAATACTTATGAAGTGAACCATCTTATAATTAACTATCAAAACTCATGGAGACTATTTTTAGTAGGGGGATACCTACACTGAACATAGCCCAACAATATACACTATTTTAATGTGATAGTTCACTCCATTAAAATGCCAGAACTAGATGAATCATAGACTATAATTATGCTATTGAAGAAAACCAGAAATGGGTAGACCATATACACCTCAAAGCCCCCATCTTTTGGAGCAGAAAAAAAAAAAAGAAAAAAGAAAATTCAATATAGATAGAGAATAAACTTATCGTGCAAATATTCACAGCTGAAAGAAATTGAACAAAGACAAGTATTCGCCGTTGTTCCATTGTGGACTCTAGAATCACCATAATGCTAGCTACTGTGGTAATAAAATAAAATAAAGCAAAATAAAATAAAATAAAATAAAATAAAATAAAAATTTAAAAATGCATCCAAGCAAATCCTTTAGACATTATTTTAGTTTAAAAAAGGGAGTATAAATGAGCACTGAGAAAAGTAAAGGCAAGAATATTTGATATCCATGGTCACAATGGGACAGAAGATTGTAAAAACTGGAATGACCAAAGGTGGCTTCTAAACCAGAAATTATGAAATTATAGCCTTGATTCATAATTATCTAGTTTGCGCAGTCATATAGTTTAGCAATTTAGTTTAAGTTTGGTGCTCATTTATGAGAACTCCTGAATCAGGGCCTCTCTAAGGATTATATATATGAATAGAAAGAAACCATGATTAGCCAAATAGGTATTCCTGAAAGGAAGAAAAACAGGTATGGAAATAACACAGTAAGAAGGTGGTAGAAGAAATAATGGAGAATTTAAAAAATATGCTATAGACAAGTTCAGCAAAAAATCATTATGCTATGCTTGGAATTATCGACAAAATGTTTGGCTGAATTGCTCCCCTGAAGCTGAAAAATAACTTTGTATTTAAGAAAAATAAGAAGTTTAAAATAAGAGAAAAATCAATAGCAGATAGTACAGGAACAATAATAAATTGAAAATAGGACTGTGTCTTATATTAAGAAACTTCTACAGAGCTGTGGAGGAATAAAGAGCTTTAGTTCTAATAAGGATAAAGCGTTTTAAGAAAAACTGATGTCTGAGAAAATGCAGGAAAGCTGTTTCTTCCCCCTCTCCCCCTAAAACCCAAGCAAACAAAATAAATCCTGATAAAGTGTAATATTTAATAAGGGATGTTTACACACTAGAAAAGGGAACATAGCTCATATCTCAAATATGACAGATTCTCCAGCACACATTTGTGCATTTCCTGTTCATCCACTAAATGCAGCAGCTTGGTTGGAAACAATAGCATCAGAAAACTTTGCTGGCTTTAGCAAAACTTGGCACAAATATGAGTGGCTTCAAAGACAGCAGATGACAAATAAATTCCCCAAGCAAGCAAAAAATAGGCAACAGGATTATCCAGTTAAAGTTTTGGGACATCTTTATGGTTGTCATGATTTAACCCCAGTCGGCAGCTCACACAGCCACACACTGACTCCCCTCTGGTGGGACGGAGGAGAGAATCAGAAGGGTAAAAGTGAGAAGCCCTGTGGGTTGAGTTTAACAGGTAAAGCAAAAGCCACGCACACAAGCAAAGCAAAACAAGGAATTCATTCACTGCTTCTCATCGTCAGGCAGGTGTTCAACCATCTCCAGGACAGCAGGGCTCCATCACGCCTAAGGGTGACTTGGAAAGACAAACACCATCACTCCGAATGTCCCTGCTTCATCCTTCTTCCCCAGCTTTAATTGCTGAACATGATGCCACATGGTGTGGGACATCCTTTTGGTCAGTTGGGTTCAGCTGTACGGGGTCTGTCCCCTCCCAATGCTTTGTGCTCCCCCATCCCACTGGCTGGTGGGGCAGGGTGAGGAGCAGAAAAGGCCCTGAGGCTGTGCAAGCACTGCTCAGCCATAGCTAAAACATCCCAGTGTTATCAACACTGCTTTCAGCACACGTCCAAAACATAGCACCATACCAGCTACTGTGAAGAAAATGAACTCTATCCTAGTCAAAACCTGTACAATGGTACATTACAAATTGAAGTGTCACTCCNAATTCAATATAGATAGAGAATAAACTTATCGTGCAAATATTCACAGCTGAAAGAAATTGAACAAAGACAAGTATTCGCCGTTGTTCCATTGTGGACTCTAGAATCACCATAATGCTAGCTACTGTGGTAATAAAATAAAATAAAGCAAAATAAAATAAAATAAAATAAAATAAAATAAAAATTTAAAAATGCATCCAAGCAAATCCTTTAGACATTATTTTAGTTTAAAAAAGGGAGTATAAATGAGCACTGAGAA
Source organism: Chionis minor (assembly GCA_013398295.1). Taxonomy (NCBI): domain Eukaryota; kingdom Metazoa; phylum Chordata; class Aves; order Charadriiformes; family Chionidae; genus Chionis; species Chionis minor. The sequence goes on from VZSF01004959.1 coordinate 226,674, forward strand.
AAGTAAAGGCAAGAATATTTGATATCCATGGTCACAATGGGACAGAAGATTGTAAAAACTGGAATGACCAAAGGTGGCTTCTAAACCAGAAATTATGAAATTATAGCCTTGATTCATAATTATCTAGTTTGCGCAGTCATATAGTTTAGCAATTTAGTTTAAGTTTGGTGCTCATTTATGAGAACTCCTGAATCAGGGCCTCTCTAAGGATTATATATATGAATAGAAAGAAACCATGATTAGCCAAATAGGTATTCCTGAAAGGAAGAAAAACAGGTATGGAAATAACACAGTAAGAAGGTGGTAGAAGAAATAATGGAGAATTTAAAAAATATGCTATAGACAAGTTCAGCAAAAAATCATTATGCTATGCTTGGAATTATCGACAAAATGTTTGGCTGAATTGCTCCCCTGAAGCTGAAAAATAACTTTGTATTTAAGAAAAATAAGAAGTTTAAAATAAGAGAAAAATCAATAGCAGATAGTACAGGAACAATAATAAATTGAAAATAGGACTGTGTCTTATATTAAGAAACTTCTACAGAGCTGTGGAGGAATAAAGAGCTTTAGTTCTAATAAGGATAAAGCGTTTTAAGAAAAACTGATGTCTGAGAAAATGCAGGAAAGCTGTTTCTTCCCCCTCTCCCCCTAAAACCCAAGCAAACAAAATAAATCCTGATAAAGTGTAATATTTAATAAGGGATGTTTACACACTAGAAAAGGGAACATAGCTCATATCTCAAATATGACAGATTCTCCAGCACACATTTGTGCATTTCCTGTTCATCCACTAAATGCAGCAGCTTGGTTGGAAACAATAGCATCAGAAAACTTTGCTGGCTTTAGCAAAACTTGGCACAAATATGAGTGGCTTCAAAGACAGCAGATGACAAATAAATTCCCCAAGCAAGCAAAAAATAGGCAACAGGATTATCCAGTTAAAGTTTTGGGACATCTTTATGGTTGTCATGATTTAACCCCAGTCGGCAGCTCACACAGCCACACACTGACTCCCCTCTGGTGGGACGGAGGAGAGAATCAGAAGGGTAAAAGTGAGAAGCCCTGTGGGTTGAGTTTAACAGGTAAAGCAAAAGCCACGCACACAAGCAAAGCAAAACAAGGAATTCATTCACTGCTTCTCATCGTCAGGCAGGTGTTCAACCATCTCCAGGACAGCAGGGCTCCATCACGCCTAAGGGTGACTTGGAAAGACAAACACCATCACTCCGAATGTCCCTGCTTCATCCTTCTTCCCCAGCTTTAATTGCTGAACATGATGCCACATGGTGTGGGACATCCTTTTGGTCAGTTGGGTTCAGCTGTACGGGGTCTGTCCCCTCCCAATGCTTTGTGCTCCCCCATCCCACTGGCTGGTGGGGCAGGGTGAGGAGCAGAAAAGGCCCTGAGGCTGTGCAAGCACTGCTCAGCCATAGCTAAAACATCCCAGTGTTATCAACACTGCTTTCAGCACACGTCCAAAACATAGCACCATACCAGCTACTGTGAAGAAAATGAACTCTATCCTAGTCAAAACCTGTACAATGGTACATTACAAATTGAAGTGTCACTCCAACTTCCATTTCTTTAGATTCTCTGTTCTGTCATAAGACATCTCGACAAAAAATTCGGAAATATTTGATAAATGGCAGGGTATAAATGACATATCACTGATCAGTCAGGAGAATCTAAATGCTATTTCCAGCATTATAGAAATACATTTAAAATCAATTATTTGGGCCATTCCTGTTAAAAACATTCTCTCCTGACTAAGAATGAGAACCAGTGACGAACAAACCTGCACACCTAAGTTGGGCAGGTGGGCTGAATATTCAACTAGAGAAGTGACCATATGAAAGTGAGCTAATAGGAGTAACAAATACATGGCAACAAAGCAAAGAGCCACACATATGAATGATGATTATTAATCATATAACATAAAATATAGAAATATATAGCACAAAAAATTACTAGTCATTTTTTTCACTCCATCAGTAAAACTAATTCATATTTTGCAGGCTATTCTTAGATGAATTTTGGGTGTGCGTTTAGAAGAAACCAACAAACATGAGAAGAGATAATGCAAATTGCGACAGCAGAATATGTCTTTGCCAAACAGCTCTCTCCAGAAGACTGGTCTTCTCTCATTCCCCTCCAGTGAAAGACTTCTTCTGCTAAGAGTCTACAGATTTTAACAAGGAGCAAAATAGAAACTCTGAAAACCAGTACAATTTCAAAGTGAATGAGAGCCTTTCTGAAGTTTTCCTTTTTAATCATCCCATTTTATGTTACAGAGGGCACATTTTTTCTCTGTTAAACCTTGTGGGACACTGATAGATTAAAAAATTGCTGCAGAGAGCTTTGTGCAAAGAGCACTCCGCTTGCTTCCCTGCACCTAGCCTTTAAGGTTGCCCATTTGCTTGGCTGAAGAACTACTCCTGAAAACTCATCATATCAACACCAGCACCAGTTTTCAGCACAAGCCGTGGGGGCAGCTGCTGCAACACTTTCCCCCCAGACTGCAAAGTGTGGCAAAAATGACAATTTTAAGACCCTCTGGGTCTGATGCCAACTAACACTAAGTGCCCAGCCCGGCAGTGGCCACAATACACATCCCCAGCACTCTCCTTTCTGGTAGGTCAGGGATGACAGAGGGAATAAAACCTTGGGCTCAGTAACACCTGGCTCAAGGTCAGTCTGGCAAAGAGCAGGGGCAAGGACAGTGGGACCAGGTGCACAGCAGGTATTTTTGGACACTACCTTGAAAAGTGATGTGTTGGGAAGCTGTCTTGTCTACATAGCAAAATGACTTCTCCATCCTTCTCCAAGTATTTAATCTTGGTCATTGGGGCAACAAAGCCAGTTTAGCCTAAGCCACTGAGAAATCTGAAGACAGTCTTCACAAAGAAACAACCCCTGGATGGAGCCCCTTGAAATCCATACATGCGTGGCATCCACATTTTGAGGATTAAAAAAATCCAGTGCAACTATGTAACCCGTTTCAAATTGTGGTGGTTTATGTATCCAGATTGGAGTTGTATATCTATTTTGAGAATTGAACCTAAGCCATTTCATATCACAAAAAAAATCTGTTGTAGACTAGGGCGAGTAAGATTTGTGCAATACGTGACAAAAAATTATTCTCCAAATAAGTTAAACTAATATTATTAATTAATATTAATACAGATCCTTATCATATGTTTGTTCTAAAAAATAAATGTACAGCCAGCTATCAAACAATTAAATCATTATGTAAACATATGTGAAATTTAAAAAGGTATTTTTCTAAAAAAACAGCAATGGGAAACAAAAATAGTGAGCAGGTTACACTGCCAGCAGTCTCATGTCTGTGTGATTAAAGGTCAACACATTGGTAGCAGCAAAAAAGTATATATTGTGAGAAATTATAGAAGGTATGTAGACATGTCAGCCCCCTTCATGCAGTGAAAGGTCACTGATACCACTGTGGAAGAAAGCTGACAATTTCTATATAAGACTGATGGACAGCACGTATGCTGTTGGACATCATGTCTGGTGTCAAAAAACCAGTGGAAAACCAAACATCTTTAGCACTATGATTTTAGAGCCAAGAGCAATGTCAAGGTATGTTCAGCTTTTGTGAGAAATGGCATCTGAAACATTTCATTACATATTAATAACCCTTAATAACCCTTGTTATTAACCCGTGTTAATAACCCTTTCTGAAACAAGGGACAGGGTTGGTTTCTGGTGTGCAGTCTTATCCTGCAGCTTTCAGTGTAACTCTTGAGACGCAAGAAGAAAATCTGGGGCTGTTAGAGTAGTTTGCACAGGACAACTGGAAGAGAGAACAGTAAATGTGAGCAATATGTAGTGTCATGAAGAACAATACTGTGTTCCTCTTTACCTCACCTTTCTATGGGGTTTGTGTGGATGGATTTGATTTCACCTGTAAATCTCAGAAGAGTTTGCTCTCTCAAGCACAAAGGTCCTGATTCTGTTTTGACATACAATAAGCTACATGACAAGGAACTCCACCGGTGTAAAATAGGTGTAAGAAGAACCAAATCCTTACCCTTCAGCTGTCCATGGCACCTGGATAAAATATGGTTCACGACTTTCTTTGTACATGTGGAGCAGTCTCACAAGCACAGTACCTTGTTAGTGTCCTTGAGAAATGTTGCAGAGGTCCATCAGGCTTATTCAAACAATGCATAAGAGTCCTTAAGCAGAACTCAATTACCATTCAAGTGGAAGAACAAGTAATTGGACAACACTCATCGGTTTTGGAATAAATGATATTAGGTACCAGATCTGAAAAGCAAACCTCTGGGTAATAAAACAGAAGGGAGATTATTTTAATGGAAGACACTCACAAAATTTTCAGTACTCGTTGGTATTCACTAGGTTAGAAACAACAAAACAAAAACTTTTCACTGTATTTCAGATAGGAGCAAAAGAGGAGGCACATGTACATTTTGCATTTTAAGTTATCTAGACTGCTTTTAATGAGAAAATGAACCATGGTTAGAGGTTTCTCAAATTATTATTATATCCAAAATGCTTCATCCCTACATAACTTTTATCAAGCTGTGACTCAGAAGAAGCATTAATATGAAGTTTTATGAGTGTAGATGGGAAACTGAAAACACTATTCACTAATTTTACTCTAGCATAAATTAATCTCTAAATATAGGCATTGATACAAACATACATGAATGGAGTTGTGCGTGTATATTTTCATAAATGTGCTTTCAGTGGTAACTTTTTCATAAGTATCATTAAAATGTTTCAAAGCTATTTGGATGTTTGATTGTCAAAAGAAGAGATAACAAATAAGTATTCCTAGACTGTTTGTAAAAGGAAGAGGAAAATTTGTAAGAGAAATCTAGTCTATATTTTCATGACTTAATCCATGGTTACTAAAATAGAAGGAATATATTGCATGATTATTGTTTCTTGTAAATCTGCTAAAACTGAAACAATCATCAAATCCCTCAAAAGCTGGAATACAGTTCATGAAGTAACCTGAAGTTCACATCTTGAAAAACAAAAATAAAATATTGCGGAGAAATAACCCAGCCAAGGTTAATGCAAAATATTGTTGATCTGCAGAAAATCACAGCTAACTTTTGTGAATACAAGATTCTGAATAAAGGGAAGAAGAATGTTGATTCAATCAAGGCACAATTATACTGGTCCCATAATCAGGTGCATTTGCACCTGCATTCTTTGTTTGGAAAGAATGCAGCTGCTGAGGGAACTAATTTATTTTTTAATGAATTCATCGTTATAATGTAGCCATGTTGCCAAGACTATACACTATACATATATATAGTCAAACTTTATATATACATGTATATAAAAGGTTTATAAATATGGTTGATATATTTTTATATTTAAATAATAATGACACTAATTAACTAAACAAAATATAAAAGCTACATGTAATTTAAACACATTTTTTTCAATATTCAAATTATAAGCATAAACATACGAGGTCAAATGTTTTTTTTGGAAAAAATTAAAAAAAACCAATAAATGTGTGAATTTAGAGGATTTTAGTTTCAAAGTAATACAGATCCCATTTTCCCCGTTGCTGAAGTTGTTACACTTTGAGTGGTATAGTGAAATATTCATTGCCTATACTAAGGATTGAGTATGACCTTGGAGTATAATAATTTGAACACTTACCTAGAATGAGGGAAAGTGGGGGCCCAGTTCCTGCACTAATGGATGTTCTTGTTCTATATTCAACAATAATTGTACAACACACATAAATATTCATTGGTTTTGAGACTCTCTCCCCTTGCAGATGAGCATTCTCATCTTCAGGTGAAAGCCATGCTCAATTTTCTTGTGTGTGTGTGATTTGACCTCGTAGTTTCTCTAGTGACTAAGTTTAAAAGGTTGCTGTCTTGGCCACTCTTCAGTTTACTACTCATTTAAGTTGAGTTTTGTCAAAAGATAAAGTGCACACAGATTTACATATACAGTTTTCCTTAATACATCTTTAGCTGTTCCATCCCAGAAGGATATTTTACTTCCAATATCCTGTTGATCCTACAGTATTTCAGACATTTAAAGGTATGGATCAAATTATAAGAGAAATCCAAATAACGAAAAAGAAGGCACATCAGAGAAAATGTATTGCCGTGAATGAGATGAAGACCAAATCAGAGTGTTCACAGTCACTAAGTACATCTTGTATTTAATCTATTTTCCACAGGAGGCAGTTCATTTTGTGGGTTGCAAGAAAATTAATCTCCTGGATTAACAACTAGAGGTAAAACTGAAGTTAAAATTCCTAACTTCTTGTTATGTTTACAAATTATTTTTCTATAAACATGTGCAGGGAAAACAAATTTCAAATTTGCTTTTACCCTCTTCAGAATAGAGGTTTCTGAATAGCATTTTAACTTTGGCAGCAGGGTCAGTAACTTTGCCATAATGATCAATAATGGTGTCTCCTCTCTCTCTTTTTTCTTTTTTTTTTTTGTATTCAGCAGCATCAGTACCCATCCATTACATTTTTCAGAAAAATGGTTTGCTGACTCTAGCAAGACACAGAAAGAATCTTTATGCACAATTTATCAGTATGGTTCCTAAGAGATGCTGCAAAGCCTGTGAAAAACAGGATATTCCCCCTTCATGTTCAGTTCATTTTAGCCTGTTTTCTAACCTTCATTCCTGAGGATCCTATGTTGGATACTAGTTGCTCTATCAACTGGTATCAACTAGGTCGTCTTCTTTTATTTTGTTTAATCTGTCCCTAATCTCTGGTACTGACTGTAAAGTGTTCTGTAGTTATCTGAGAGAAGCAAGAGGGATGGAGAAGGTTAATTATGACAGCATACTTAATATTTTTCCCATTGAAGTACATGGCAGTTTTGTCATTTTCTAAAATAGAGGCAGGATTACACTAATTATATTTTTATAATCTCCCCATTAGAGCAGCACAACAACAACTCCATTAAAACATATTGCTTAACATTAGATTCCCTGCTGATAGAATCCATAAAATAGAACTTTAAATGTTCAAAACATGAGATATGTAACATGATGTTATATCATGCAATAGCTGTGGGTTTTTTGAGCTATTATAGTCATTCTCATTAGGTAAAATTCACTCTTTTTCATATTTTAATCTCATATAATGACAACATATCACAAGCCTTTTCTAAAATATATTTCATGGAATGCCTAGATTGACTTTTTTTCCCTTCCTAATGCAGAAGTTCCAGCTTAATAAGGGAAGAAAGAGCTCAGCATTAATTTAGCACATGAAAATTGCAACTGTGGGGATAAATAGACCACTGGAAATCTAAAATAGTCTTCTAACTCATTACCGTTCATTCTGTTTTGGTTTTTTTAAAGAAGTTCCCCGCTATTTTACCCCATGATCACACATAATTAAATAAATAAGTGCATGTATTATCATGGCATTTGAAAAACAGTCATCCACGTCTAGTCTTCATATTGCTCATCCATATGGATGCCCTTCATGCCCTTCCAAAATACTGTAGGGATGTGCTTTCTGGATTATGTATTTTCAGGGCTACGTTTTCACCAAATTAATTTCACTGAAGTTAACAAAGCTAACTCAGCAGAAAATTTGATGACAGATTCTAACACCTGTGTGTCCAGATAGGAAGTAGGTCAGTATGAGAATTTACATGAAAAGAACTCAACAAACAACCAAACCCCTCACTCTGCAAACATAATTTAATTATTTCAGCTATCAAATTGATGTAGAACATATTTTTTTAAGCATTTTTTTAAGCCAAAAAGTCACTGTAGAGAGTTTATTAGTAGAGGGACTAGTCTATCCACAATAATTTCACTTCTACACAAATTTTCCAGGATCTGTAGATTTGGAAGGAATCACATCTATTGTGATGTCCAGCCATGTTATGATTTCTCCTGTTCAGTCCTTCACAGTAATTCATTAACATGGATATTTTTTACAAAAGTTTTTTTACCTCTTAAGAAATGGTAACAATAGCAAATTTTACATTTTCTCTGCCAACTTGGACTTATCACTTTTCTTTTTTTTTTTTTTCAGAATCACAAGGTTTTACATTTGAGACAGGTAATTTAAAAGTACAAATTGTCAGGAGTTTTGCAGATAACCACTGTTTAACTACTTCTTACTTCCCTTCAAACCACTAAACTTCTATGCCTGATTTTTATCTTCACATTTACTGTGAAGTTGATAAAGAGATGTATATTCAGAAGCTATAACACCCATATAAAATGAATCTGCATGCTCTATATGCTCATAATTACACTTTAGCTCACAAATCTAGAAGCTTCTATGAGCTGCTTAAATGCACATACAGCCTATATGTGTCTTTAAGTAGACAGTGATGCATCAATGTTGAGATGACTTTTCGGACACCTTATTTCAATGATGTCTCCCATAAAGAAAATAGTTATCAGAACTAAGTATATTAAATAATGAGGTGAAAATTTTAATGTCAAATCATATCAATATACACATTAATTTATCACCCTGAAAGATCCTTAAAACCAAAAAAAGAATAAAAAAATTGTCAGTCTCTTCAAATATTCTTCATTTCTACACTACAGTTTTCTTTAGTATTGTCGCAACCTATTGAATGGATACTTTCGTGGGCCACGGAGGTGGATAAACTTTGTCAACTGAAGACAAAATTCTAGCTACTGAAGTGATTCCTCTGTATTGCTCATACACATGAATCTTACATATATAGAATCCTACATTAGGGACCACTGGAGCTATGTATATCAAGGGTAAACTAGTCTAACCATTAGCACATATTTGTAAGAATATCCGTAGGTACTCAGACTGAAAATACTTGAACCAAATTTTCAGAGAAATCAGCCTCTTTCAGTGCTTGTTTCAAACAGGATGACTAATCTCCAGCTGTGTGCCTTCCTGGTCACACTGGACATGAGGCAGGTCTCTGTAGAGCTCCTTTTCACCTGGGACCTACTGCACAGTCAGAGGTGAAACACAAGACAGCCTGAGAAACTTTTAAAACCTCACTATTGTGAAATATGTTTTTCCATTGGTCAAGAAGCAATTTCAACTCTAAGTATGCAATTCCTAATTTTTTCAGGTCATTTTCATTTAGTGAAAAAAGTGAAATTTAGTGAAAATTACTAACAATGGTCTAAATAGAACCATATGCTAAATTAGAAAAGAAATAAAATGCATAATTCTATCACTATGCCTGAGATTCACCGAATGTTTCCAAATCACTTTTGTAATATGCAAGATGTTAGTCATACCCTGCATGTCAGTACTTCAATGCTTAAATACCATATTTTCATATTTATACCTTAGCACAAAGCAATGAGATATATTTTGCAATGCATTACACACAGGCAAACAAACTATGGTGTTGAATTCAGAGGAGGGTTTTTTTCTGTGTGTTTACTTTATAAAATGAGTACAGTTGAAGAATACTGGGCTGTGATTAAACTTGAATGATGAAAAGGGCACTTGGAAATTGAACAGCCATAATTTCTGCCTGTATAAAAGTACGAATCCTACAATAAGTACTCCTGGAAAGCTGCAGCTCTTTAGGAACCCTATAATACTCCAGGAATGCAAAAACAAGTGACATCTTCCTCTGCATTCTTAGAACTTAAAAAATAACAAATACGTTTAATGGCACCAAAGGAACTACAAAGCCTGCAACAACATGGGCAGGAAGAATATTGTCAGAACTACTTCCAGGTCAGTGCCTGGAAGGAGCAGATTGTTGTGTGATAGAGGTTACTTTCCATTCGGGATTAAGAGGTGAGTTAGATTTTAGTGAAAGCTGAACATTTAGATAACAGAGAAAATTGGCAAGGCAAACCTGTGGGATTGCTGTTACTGGAACTCATCCATCCATCCTTTAAATCCTCTCCCTAAAGAATTTACTTAGCAGTAATCTCATAAATTCTGCCATACTACAATAAAAGTAAATTGGTGTCTTACTACAGCTCCCCAACAATCAAAGTAAATGCCTCTCTGAGACTGGATCTTACAAATAACTTCCATGCTCAGAGCCAGGCATATGCAGGTCACCTGTAATGAAAGGTTCTCTTACCAGGAAGGAGTAAGGGAAAGAGTTTGAAAAGAAAATAGCATCATAGATTGTTCACATATTTGAGACAAGAAGACAAAGTTTCAATTCTTGTGCTGTCACACAAAAAAGGTCTAGAACTTAGGTCCTTGATATCTCTGATAATATTCATGTCATGGTGAGCTCAGCTGTTCCAGAACAAGCCCCTCTCTTTTGCTGGCTTGTCACTTTTTTTTTTTTTTTTTTTTAAATTTCATTGATTTTCCTTACCTTGTAAATGTGAAATCACAATTAAATTTGTTTTAAAAGACACAAATAAATTTTTGCCCAACTCTGTCAGTTAGTTTAATGGAATTTCAGAAGGCGTAAACTAAAGCAGACAAGCTGTGAAAAGCATACAATCCTAATAAACTGTCCTGAAAATGTTATCCATGGCAGCTATCAACATGTCACTCCTGTGACTTCTCACTTTCAGGATGTTTTCTGCCTGTCCAATTATTAATTGACTTGTGTATTGTTACTTAAGATGCATTTTGAACATCTGATGTTACTTAAATATTTAATTCTTTAACATATAAATTGCATTTAAAAAAAAGACTACTGTAAATAGAAAAGTTCCTTTTAAATACTGCCTGTTATCCATCTTCTTTCCTTGTGACTCTTAGTGTGGTTTTGTAGTGGGCTTTAAATCTAAAATATATATATAAGTCTTGAAAGACAAATTTATGTGCATTCATAATACTAGGTAGGGCATAATTAGATAAAAAAAATGTGACCAAGAAAACATGTCTACTTTCTCTGTTTTTGCCACTTATAAGTGGCACATGGAATTTAATATGGATCATTATTTTCTCAGGATTTTACACATTAGCTACAGTTATGGCATTACCCCAGTACCTCCTGATTGTTCAGAGGTAACGTATTTTTGGGTTGTACGTATTAGAAAAATTCTATTCATCACATTTGTCTTGCCTTAATAGAAGAAGACAAAGTCTTACATCACCATAGCAATGTTAATTTGTGTTGTACTTATCTCTTTTTTAGTATGATTCTAATACTAGCCATGACACATCATTTTTATTGAGCTAACCATCCCTAGTCTGTAAACATCTGCAAACTATTAATGGATTTTAAAAAGCAGGACATCAGTACATATTGGTTTATAACATTTCATGCCACCATTTATTTAAAAGTAAACCCTCAATGTTAATAAAAAAAGTTATTGGTCCTCAGAAATTCACAACCTGAAATGACAAGTCTAATATATTTTAAAAATAAATTATATTTCAGTGCAGGGAGACTTCATGACTTTTGTGACTCTTTAAATATTTCCTTTTTTTTTTAAATGTCATTCTAGGCTAGAATTTTCCTCTGATTACAAGAAGTAAACCTTGTTTCAATTAAAATAAATCAAATCCCAAGAAATCAAACTTACACAAAGGGTGCATTATTTGTAAGCCATTGAATTTTAAGAAATAATCAGTTTATCTAAGCTAAAACAACGTGCTATATTTTTCAGATGTCATCTTTGATAAATATTATCATTTTTAGTGTAATTGTTCAGAGACTTGCACTCATCTCAATTTTGTAAATATGAAATATATTGCCAGTATCATTGGAAATAGGAACACTGGTTGTTAAATGATCTGCATATATCTTTACAAGACTAAAGTATTCACAGGCATGTAACAGGGTTGCTACACTCACAAAAATACAACCCCTCCAAAAACAAGAATAATATAGCATCTTAAAATTTAATTATATCTTTTAATGTGTTTCTTTTGTACAAGGCTACACTTTCTATCCCATTATTTGAGATGCAAATAAATGCCTTATATAACTTCTCTGAGTAACCAAGGATTCTTCTTTGTCTAAGATTCATTCAAAAGGGAGACTCCATCTGTGGCAGGAGCCCACAAAATTTTGTAGGAGTTAAGCAATGTGGTGACAGGCTTTATTGTTTCTTAGTTATAACTAGATATTTTTTACAATATGAAAAGTTATGGGACAACAGGGTGCAGAAATCTTTCTATTTGATATAGTCCTCAAAATAGGACATAAAAGAAAACAAACAAACAAACAAACACCCACAAACATCCCCCCCCCCACACACAAACCAACAAACAAGAAAAGAAAGTGAATACAGGCCCTGAACTCCTTTGGGCTTAATGATATATGTGCTACACTTAGAGGTTTTCTTTAACATGTTTTCTTCTCAGTATGTAGCATTGAATAATACTTGCCACTATTTAAAAGCCTAGGCAGTGTGAAAACTGGTGAAAGAAGCTCATACACAAAGCTAACTAAACTGGTAAGGCTGTAATGATTTAAACTATTCTCATCTTAGAAACACGCTTTATAAATACCATACAGTCTTTCCAGACGGCTTCATTCCTTCTAACTAAGAAATGCTGCAGAACTTGTATACATCTTATGCCAAGTCAGACCTGCCCCTAATAAAAATATTTGACTTGAAATACATACACTGCTCCTGTTAATGACAGAAATATGAAAAATTATTTTGATATTATAAACTAAATAGGATTTGGTATGGACAGTACTGGCTGAGAGATCAGCCTGTCCTCCTGAGCCAGCAAAGGTCCCAGACCAGCTGGAGCCTCTCCAATATTCCCAGCTTCCACAGGAGCACTGCTTTTGTGGGCCATAGTCTGCAGGTAATACTGTGAAAAACCTCTGAAATAGTCACTCTGGCTAATACAGTATGTACCTTGTTCTTCCTCGGAACCACTGCTTTTACCAGAAACCAGAAAGTCCTCATTTTGCTTTCTTGAACTTCAGGTAAAGGCTTGAGCTATTCTGAGGAATTAAAGATTACATATCACTTTTTTCTTATTCCGGATATGATTGCATTTGTCTTTACTGAAATACTATTAAAACTTATATCATACCTCCCTAAAAGGCTACCTGTATACTCCTACCTTCATCTGTCTTTTTGAATTCTATTTTATTTCATTGGTGGTTGAACAATCTTGTATAGAAAAGGTTAAAAAATTGATTTGAAATCTCCTGTAAAATGCTATATAACCATCAGTGATGACCCGATTATGTAGTTGTGAATACTGTTCCTTAAAACAAAACAAAAAGTGTGATGGCTGTTAACAACTCTACCAAGCTGTGCATGTATAGTAGGGAGAGAAATTAAAAAGCGGATACCCTCCCACGATGAAATTCCCCCCAACTTACTTCAAGATTACATGGTTGATGAAAGTACAGCAAGTTCTAATTTCTAGAGGGAATAATGACTTGTAGTTGCAATAATTTAAGGAATAATGTACCCCAACTGTACTTAATAAGGCTATAATTCCATCAAAGGCTTCCGGGGACATCATAAACCATGAGGATGAAACTCAAGTGGTTTCCTCATGTCACCAGAAGGCTGAGAAGGAATTACAGTCTTAATTTATATTCATTTTGAAGGAGCCTTATTTAATATTGCACATTGATCGTGATTAATGCCTTTGGAACTGCCAAAAACTATTAGCTGTGTTCATGGCCTTTTGAAGCCACCAAAAGTCAATTATGCCACTGACTAGTGATTCTCAGAAATTCTTTTTTTAAGAGCTATGGTTTAGCCACAGCAAACTTGCCTAGATATGCTAAAGTTAACGTCAATTTGGTCATATATTTTTATCACTTTACTCCTTCATATTGAGTAAAAATGTGAAATCTTTCTTCTGTCTAAAAGTGCATAGTTCTTTATAGAAGTTCATTGTAAATTAAGGGGAAAATACATTGGAAGCATTTGGTTAACTTAATCATTGAATATCACTCAATGAATATGGTTTTATTAAAGGGATTTTTCAGTTAAATGCCAATAATTTGTCAACATCATATATGAGTTAACTGTAGAGGAAGAGGTTTTATTAACAAAAGGGAGTTCTTTTTGGTGAAAACAGGTAATCTGTTTTAAAAGGAGAAAATATGAAATGGTGCAAAGAGCCCGCAGACAGAAGAGTTTTGGCATGGGAAAATAAAGGGGAAATCTAGTTCTTAAATAAGTTGCAGATCAAAATTACTAAAGGTAAAATAATGTTCAAATAGTCTTCTGGTTATTTAAGGAGTTGTCTCTTCCGCTCCTATACCACAAAGCAGGACTCCGCTATGGGTATAAGAACATAAGAAATTCCTTACTTGGTCAGACCAGTAGTCCACCTAACCCAATACTCACTCCCTAACAAAGGATAAAGCAAATGAATGTTGCAGAGTGTTAGGGAGTGTGATGAATTTCCATAGAAGCTAGAGGGTACATTCCTCCATGTTTCCTACAGTACCCATTCATGGGCAGAATATTCTTTACTTTTCTAAGCATTTTTTGGACTTGATGGTACTGTCTACCTCCACAGCCTCCTAGGATGGAAAGTCCCAGTGTCATAGCTTAAAGGATGGCTCTTAAAAATTGTGTTTTAGTGTGATATCTTGGTGGTTTCTGAATATCCCTACTTGCCTAAACATAGAGATTTAGCATCATTGGATGCTTTATAGTACACCATCTGGCCTCAGGGTTCCTCTCCTGGAGGGTCCCCATAGGTCCAGTGTGGATATTTGCCAATCTCTTGCAGATTTCTTAGATATCATAGGGGCTCTAATACAGTAAGAGATGTCTGTGTTTAGATAATGGCATCGAACCAAAATGTTTACATGTGTCAGAGAACCTGCCATAAAGTACATTTCCTTGGAGATGACATTGTGTTGATTTCTGGAATTCCTGGTGCTGAGTAGCTGATTTGACTTATACTTTTGAACAGAAAATACATTGTCAGTGTAATCTCAGATCCTCTTTACAACAACATATTCAAAATACACGATTTATATTTGTAATTTGTTAAGATTATATACAGATAGAAATGAACCACATACAACTCCTATTGAAAGCCTTTTGGCCAATTTCTAAGATGATGGTAGTGCAAATCGGTCTTTAAAGTCAAAAACATGAGAACATAGTACACAGTTACATGGCAATTTTGAGCAAGATAAATACATATCCTACACTGAAAACTGAAAAAACTGCATCAAAATGTAAAAAAAGAGAAATGTAATATTGTCTACTTCAAGCATAGCATTCTCATTTGGCTTTTGGAAGGAGATGTTCTCAAGCCCAGGACCTGATTCGAAAGGCTACCTTTGAAGAACCACTGTATGACAAGCGTAATATCCTTGTATGGACAAGCAAAAGTCAAACTAAGTGGCAGGTTTTCACATGATATGTGAAGATAATATCCTTTGGCATGTGATGTTTTGAATGCTGAGGGCTTACAAGCCTTCAAAGGGTGTTGGAACAAATTAAAGAAAGAAAAATCCAATCAGGGTACTTAAAACACCTCTGGCTAAGAAAGTCCCAGAGTCAACAATTTTTGGAGGCTGAGAAAAAACTCTCAGGTTTAATACTATAAGGATGTCTTGCTCTTACAGTCTTCCCTCGGCATTTGATCTTGGACAGAGTCGTACGCACTGTTCATCTGAAACAATCCAGCAGAGCTGCTATTAGCCTCCACCTCCCTTCCCTAAATCCCTTTGCTTCCTGAGATGGATTGCAAGTTTTTCAGCTTCCACATATAACATTTGCAATTAATGCCAAATTACTCATGTTTCCACCTTCTGTGGAATCTAGTACAACTCTTAACATTCCTGGTACTCCTTTACTACTATTTCATAAGTAATCGTGTCTGCCTGGCTTCTCTGAAAAATTCATCAAATTCATAAAAAATTCAAATTCATCAAAAAACAGCCCATGTAAAAAATAAAGCTGCCCTCTGAATTTTTTTTATTCTTACTAACAGCCAATGCTTTGAGAGAAACACTATTTGAACTTGCCCAGGTTGCCTTCCTTGTTTAGGAGTTTCAACACTGGAGGAGCTTTTAATTGCTCCAATCGACTCAGGATACTTAAAAAAATAATAATCTTGTTACACTCTTGATATTATCACAGAGTCACAGAAAGTAGGGGTTGGAAGGGACCTCTGGAGAACATTTGGTCCAACCCTCCTGCCAGAGCAAATCCTCCAGCAGGTTGCACAGGGTGGTGTTCAGGAGGGTTTGGAATGTTTCCAGAGTCGGAGACTCCACCACCTCTCTGGGCAGCCTGTTCCAGTGCTCTGCCACCCTCAAAGGAAAGAAGTTCCTCCTCATGTTCAGATGGAACTTCCTATATTCAGTTTTATACCCATTGCCCCTTGTCCTATCACCGGGCACCACTGAAAAAAGACTGCCCCCCTCCTCCTGGCACCCTCCCTTTAACTATTTGTAAGCATTAATGAGATCCCCCCTCAGTCTTTTCTTCTCCAGACTAAAAAGACCCAACTCCTTCAGCCTTTCCTCTTAAGAAAGATGTTCCAGCCCCCTAATCATCTTTGTAGCCCTTTGCTGTACCCTCTCCAGCAGTTCCCTGTCCTTCTTGAACTGGGGAGCCCAGAACTGGACACAGTACTCGACTTGCAGCCTCACCAGGGCAGAGTAAAATGGGAGGATGACTTCCGTCCATCTGCTTGCTATATTAAGTGGTCTTAAGCCATAGTCCAAGAAAAGGTGTCCTCAGAAGTTATATCTACTTTGTTGTGTACTTCAGTTCCTATTGTTATGGAACAAACAATGCAGTTTTATAGCCATTTCTAGATGTTCTTTCTCCAAAATGAAGGCATGAAGCATAGAATACTAGATACACAGGTACAATTACAGTCAATAAAAAACATATCTACCCAAAAGAAGTGTTCTGGTATATAGATAGTTTGCATGTGCAATGCTTCTGTGATTAATGGGTAAAAAATAGCAATGAGTTCTGGGACTCTGAAATGTATATAAAATTTTTAAAGATTTATATCCAACTGGATATAAGAAGAACTTTTTTTCCCCTTGAGGACAATAAAGCATTGGAGCACATTGCCCTGAGACATTGTGCAGGCATCTTCTCTGGAGGTTTTCAAGATCTGATTGGACCAAACCCTGAGCAACCTAGGACCTTGACACTCATCTGGCATAAGCATAAGGTCAGACAAGAGAATTCCTGACGTTCCTTTATCCTATGAACATGTTTGTATGGTTTAGGTTGCTGTGAATAAATAAATAATGCAACAAGCCATTTCAAAAGTCCATTACCCAGTCGTCATCAAGTGCAATTTTTTTCTTGGTTCAGAACAAAACAGGGAGTGGTTTTGGCAAATTATTGCACCATTGAACTCCATTTACCTAGACGCCAATTGCCAACAATTGGTTTCTATTAGCTTCTCTGCTGTACATCAAAATTGGAAGTAAAGAAGTTTGCTAAGAAGAAATTGCAATTCTTTTTTCCTGGAATGATTTGTAAAATGTTTTCCACTTCTGAAACTTATTTCTAATAAAAATATGCAATAAAAGAGAAAGAAAGGGAACAATTGGTAAACTGGAATAGTACATTAGTTAATATTATTCTAATGAGCTGTTAACTGTAAATATTTATTACATTGGACTAAAATGGTGCCACCCTAAAAGAAACAGAAAAATATTAAGATGTTGTTGAACATATTCATTTATGTATCTACTAACATATTTTCCAGTTCTTGGTGTTGCAATTTCTATCTGCAGAGGTTTATATATTTTGAATGATTCCGCCCAAAGTGGAAGCAACCCAAATATGTACACTTTTGAAAATTTTTAGCTCTACTACCTTTCAAATACTTGCATGCATTCTATAAGAACATTGACAAGGTTAAATACATATATCTGGTTCATCTATGAAATCTTGATATTTTTAGGTATCATTTATTGTGGAGTAACAGCCAATATCCTCATGACAGTATAGGTAAAAGTTTTTTTCCGTCCTTTACTTTGATGTGAAATGTGAATGTTTTGATGTTGCCCTCCAGGTGTGAGAATCAATAAGAATAAAACAATATTTTCAAGTGGGAGCACTTTGGATTATCCTTTTCTGTAGGATGAAGGCTTTTTTCCCCATTCTTTTCTACCTTAAAAAACAAAACAAAACAAAACAAAAAAACCACCAACAATTCATGAACATGCACTCCTTTTTTAAAGAAGGGGTTTTTTATTGCCAGCATGGGCAAACTGTAGGTAGAAGTGTAAAATTGGCTTACAAGTTAATTTTGTACAGAAGGACTCTCCTTACAATAAGAAGAATATTTTCAGGTAAACAGGATTCTTTCCTCTATGTAGAACTAGATGAGATTTAAAGGTCAAAACAAAGGTCTTTTCAATCAGTGGTGATTCTTATTACCTGCACAGAAATTTAGTTATGAAATGTGTGCTATGGGAGGTACGCATGAACTGGGGAAAGAGTTCATTTGTGTGTATTTGTGTATATATAAATACATAAATGTTAATACACATAAATATATATGTATAGATATTTAAATGTAGTTACATCAATATAGCTACACACAGTAAGGGGCAGTCGGAGGGGGGAAGCATTCTTGAGTCTTCTTTAAGTTCATTTTGTAGCCTGAAGCCCTGCCAATAACCTTAGATATAACACAGTAGGATGCAGCATCATTACGTGTGATAAGAAAAATCATTAAATTCGTGCATGTTTTATGGAGATACATGTTAAATCTTTGGTGCAGAGGATTCACAAGAAAAGCAAAGAGTGGTGTGGCAGGATATCTTTTTTATAAGCTCTTTTAATAAAAGTTTTCAAGATTTCTTGTTAATTGATCTCTGGAGAATACACACTAAATTATTTTATACTTCCCATATATTTCAACTTAATATAATTGAGCATAAATTGAGAGAAAATACTTTTCCTTTATCACAGTCTGTTATTTTTCTCAAAGGGCCATGACCACAGATAAATGATCTTTAAAGCTCTCCAACAGTTCACTCTTCTCAGGGCATCATCAGAACCTGTTTCTATGAACATAGATTTGTCTCAATTCATTAACGAATTCAATCTGCAACAGATACTGCTAGCATCTACTGTACTTTGTGTAGCTCACTAACTCAATGGAACTTTGTATATTTCCTATTAAACGATACACATCTTGTACAGGTGTTAATCCATCTTTAAAAATATTAGTAGGACAGCTGTAAAACCAATTGAATGAACAAAACTGTCATTAACATTCACAAAGATAGAGTTGCCTGAAAAGCTTAAGGAGGTAAACTGTTTCATTTAGAAATATAACAAACTACAATTCAGTAAACTCTTCCTACAATATATTAGTAGATACGATATTTTTCTATCTGGGTTAGAGATTTGAGACGACAATTATTCAAAAAGAGTCTGAAGGCCTCAAATACGTGTTCCCCAGCAAAGTCTACAAATTACTGAGAAACTGATCTCTCTTCATTTTTTTTAAACCCAGCCTTTACACTTGGAACAGCTCTGTATTCTCAAATGCTTTCTAAAATACCCGGGAACTTCTTTTCCCTGGAGTCCACATATAATGAAGCCTAAAGAGTCCAAGGAGGTGCTGGTACAGAATATACAAAGTACAATTAATGTTTCAGATGTAGCTCTTTCTGCTGCCAAGTTCACTGTTTTTTATTTATGACCCTACACAACAGCCACAGCCACTATCTTTTTTTTTTCTTTTTTTTCATTTCTTTTTTTTTTTTAAATTGCAAGGTAAAGAATCATGCAGGCTTTGTTTTACTCATATGCAGGGGTGCTCTTGTTCCGAATAGCTTTTCACCTGAGTTTCTGTTCATAAATTTTTGCCTTTTATCATGTAATTTGTGTAACATTTAAAGACTCTTATTTTATGGGTGCAGATTTCTAGATACTCATTTAGTTTCTTTATGGTGCTGACCTTTTTAAGTCTATAAACTTAAGAAATATTTTAAAAGGTGGGGTTGGATGTTGAACGCATTAATGATTACGATTTATTTTAGTTTATTTTTTATTAAACTGCTTTCTAAAATTTAAAAAAAATATATTTTTTTCTTTCCAGGAATTAATTTTCTGATAATGCTTTTAGCGTTTGAATGAACGCGGGTATCATAGATTCAGGAAAAAAATATTTCCACCCTCTAAAACTGGTTAGTGTAAGCTAGTACCTTTTTTTTTTTCCCCTTGCCTTACCATTTCCTTCTCATTATTCCATAGTACTTACAACACAGAATTTAACCCCCATATGATTTCACTCTAGATTTGAATTCAATGTCTGAAGAGATCTATCCATAAAGAAAGCAAATTTGCACACCTTTCATATTAAGCTTTATAAAGGCTCATTATTGACAGCATCCTTAAGTATTAGGTAATAAATTTTATGTAAGGTTTTCTTCAGTGACACTCCTTGAACAAAATCTTACCAAAATTTTGTTTATTTACTTGCTCTGTAGAATCAACATTTCTGATAATTGGAGTCTGATTGAGGACACGCATTGAGCCCATATCTTTGTTGTACTATACAGCCTCAGCTTTTAGGATACCAAAAAAGTTGATATGTACATGACACATACCAAAGAAAGGGAAACAACAGAATACGTCTTTTCCTCCACTCCACCCAGGCCCCCTTAATTCCACTTTAACATCACTCCGCTTTAGTTGTCGTTGATGTTTTTTTCAGTTAAGTAATTTCTAGCTTCTAGCATTCCCCTACTGTGTGTGAAACCCAGTAGTTACAAGTGTGGGTCCATGCAAGCCAGGAAAGAAGGTAAAAGGGAAAGGCAGGTGATAGATGATGCCTCTGCCAATGTCCAGACTGAGATGAAGTGCAGCATTTCCCATTCACATAAAAATAAAAATTAAAAAGAAATGTTGATGATTTTTTTACAATCTTCCCAACCCCTACGTTTTTCAGTAAAACTGATGTCCTTGTCAGATTCGTTGTTGAGAACACTGGATATTTGCTCAGACGTAGAAATCTGGAGTAAAAGGTTGGAGGTTCAATGAAATGGCATTTTCCAATTAAACAGTGTTTTGCAGGAAGTTCCCCAAGCTCTACCAAACACTATGGTTATACATCGTATGCAAAGTAGAGATTTGCATCCTTTTTTGTGTGACAGATTTTTGAATACATAAGAGTTGGAGGAACAAAGCTTTGCGAGGTGAACATTACAAAGTGCCCAGTGCTTTTCTTTTCTCCCACAGGCTTTCCTGCAGGTGCGGATAATAGGGACATTAGTTACTAAATTGGCACTGGATCTTTCTCTTTTTCTCTATCATTTTAAACAGGTTAATTAAAGTACATTTATATGCCAGCTAAATAGAAGGTAACTTGAGTCAGACAAAACTTCAGCACCCATTTTTTAATAAATCTGCCTGAACTTACAAATGTCCTTCAATCACTTTCAATAACTGTCTCTTGAAAGATGTGAATATCTGTATCTTCATCTTTTTACAAAAACAAAGCAAACAAGTAATAAAAATTCTTTTCTGTCTGTCTGTCTGTCTGTCTGTCTGTCTGTTTGTTTGTTTGTCTGTTTTAGGAGGAACTTAATTTTCTGAAATTTGTTATTATGATAGAAAACTCCATGTACTGCTGGTATGCAAAAAAATTATTGACCACAAGTACACAAAACTTTCTCTTATCTGTTTGTGCTGCTCAAAACTCAAAACCAAATGTTAGGGCTCACCTATAGGGTCAATTACATTGCTGTCTCTTTTGTGTATGGTCTTAACCAATAGCAAAAGAAGACAGTATAGCACGGTTCAGTCTTCTTTCACAGTTTCATGCTTGTAGGCAATGCTTTAATGTGAAGATGCACATAACTATTTTGAAGCACCAGGAACAAGGAGTACACTCTTACATTCAGAAGAATATTTAATTCTATAGATCTGGGTTTATATATTTTCTTATATTTTTCTTTTCCCTTTAATCTAGTAAGCTCCATGAAACTCTGTCACTGATAAACCATAAATATGGTGTTTCTATGAAGCTAATACCCAGAATTGGTTTATTCTATTGTATCCCAAGAGACTGTCATAGAATATTCTAGCATAAAATAATGTACCATATGTTGCCATTGATTTTTAGTCATAGTTCTTTATTGATTTCAGTGGGAAGTTCTCATTAAGCATCCCTGGCATGAAATGGCCACTTGTATTAGATTTTTTAGAAAAAAACCTACAGTTGGTAAAAATGATCAAAATAAGGATCAAGAACTTTGCTCCATATTGTGAGCAATCGAAATCACAACATTATCTATCCTGCATCACAGAATAATTGCAGCAAACCCCCCCCTTTTTTTTTTTTAATAAACATCACTCCTCAGGAGCTAAAAGTAGACAGATTAAACTATATGAATTGGGGTTTTTTTCTGCAGAACTAAAAAATAAAATCTTCAGAGTCTGGTGTTTCTCACTGTAGGAGCCATCTTGTGGAGGGAAATAATTTTGTCTATGGTAGCTTAAAAAACAAATTTATTCTCCTTGAATTGGAGAAATATTCACAGGATATGAAAAGCACACAGCCCTAAGTATGTGTCCCTTTCACAGCTTTAAGAGACAAAAAATATTGACAGATAAGTCAAGATAATGTTTTGGGCTTTTTTAATACCCATTATTGGATGCTTATTCCATAAAGATTTCTGTCCATGATCCTAGATCTACTGGAGGAGAACTTTAAATTCTGAGGTCAAGAAACACACTCCTTTTTTAGGAAAAAAACATGATGTGCACTCTTTAGAGTTTGGATATGAATGTCTCTTATGTTGTAGTATAAAAAACTCATGCAATATTTTGTATCACTTTTATCACTGTCCTATTTCCTGAGAAGTTTATAATACTTAAAGGACATATTTACTCTTATGCAGCAAGTTATCTATCCTCATTTCCTAGATAACGAGGAAGATTAAAGTAAGGTATACAAGAAATTTGTGAAAGAGGTTGGAGTCAAACTTGAGAAGTTTTCTCACTTCTCATGCCATGAATTTAAACACCAGGCTGTGCTTTTTTGCCATTATCAATTACAATGTTTATATAATTCCTCATTCTGTTATTCCCTACTCTAACTCAGCAATTTAGTTAATAATATACCTGATCCGGCTGGCAGTTCTAGCTGCAGGACTTTACAAGCTCCTTTTGTCTCTCGGCAGGGCTTGGAGATGCTTCTTTTCTTAGTCAGTCAAGCATCATTGATAGGGAAATCATGTCAGTTCTGGCTGCCTTTGCTCCAGCATACATTTGCTCTGAACGTCTTTTCTCTTGATCCTTCACTTTTGCTACTAAGTGCTTTGCTTTTGCAGGGAGCTTGTTCTAGCCCTGGTTTCTATTAGTCGTGTTGAGATCTGAGGTTGTTTTTCAGGCTTCGTATGCTAGAATCGACTCCCGCGAAAGAGGCGACCTCATTGTCTCACTTCTGTGCGGCGGAGTTCATTTCTTTAATGATCTGACCATTGTTCACTTTCATTTCTGCCTTTGCAAACTGAACTAGAGCCTCACTGCTGGCTGTCTGAGGAGAGAATGGTGGGCCTGCTGCTTTTCAATGGAATTGGGTGAGGATGGCAACTCTGTTAGGAAAACAGGTTTCTCTTCCTGAAAGATTATTCTTTAGTGCTTGCTTTTATCCTGAGCCCATTTATCCCAGCTTTCCCGCCTTGCAGAGACATGCCTTTCGTGGGAATTGTTGCAAAAGAAGGATGAAGTATTGCTCTTGTGGCTAATTGGCTGTCTTTGACACCATCTTTCAATCTCAAAAACTTGATTTTAAAGTACCTTCATCCACAGATTTTCTTTAATATTGTTTCTAGACCTAAAAGCTTAAAATGAAAGAAAGAAAATCAACAGTCTTAAAATCCAGCTGACTTCCTACAGGACAATGGTATGCAGCACAGGGGAATATGCCAGACTGCCTCATTGTTGAAGATTAGCAGCAAAACTACAATCGCTGGGAAGTTTTAAGAAGCTATAAAGAAATACCAAAGATAACTTAAGTAGTGTTCCAAAGAACTAAGTTTTGGATTATTCAAAGCTTTTTGGCAAGTGTTTTATGATTGATTCAACTTCTATTTTCCTTTTTTTTTAATATTATACCATCAAAGCAAGTCAGTTCCACAGTATCTACTTTACTGCTTTGGTATGTCTCTGACTTTGATATTGTCATCGTAGGGTCAGCTCTAAGAACTCAGAGCTTTCCCCAAATACAAATTTTTATCATTTCTTCTAGGTTTGCTGACCCAGAAAAATTCTAGAAGAGCAAGTAATATGACACACAAAGCAGACATTTAGACCACAAAATAAAGTACAGATCCCCAGACAAAAATGCAATCAAGGACAGAGGCATTACTAATGAACAAGGAGAAAGAAAACGGTAAAAAAGATGTCTAAACAGTTAAGGCCTGCAGACAAATCTGGGACTGGAGTTAGGGAAGGGATGTCTTTGGAAAGATTTCTTCCCTGCACCCCTCACCCTGTGCTTTTCTTTGATGCAGCAAAATGGAATGTGTTAATAAAATACATGTCTATTTTTCATAAAAATACATGTGACCAAGCAGAAAAGTCTTTCAACAAGGTTTATCTTCTTAAGGTACAGATATAGTATCAAAAATCTGTTCCTAAAACCTGTAATTTCTGCTTCAGTGATAAAAGTGACACTGTTGCCTTCAGTTTTGCTGTTAACATATTCAGGTAGTTTCAGACAGTTTTTTGCCCATTTGACTTCTTTCAAGATACCCTTGATTTTGTTTAAACAGGCAACAAAACCCAGGCATTTCTTACAGATTTACTTATGGAATATGTAATAGTTCACCATCTTAAGCAGGCTACTCAGTCTAGTTAAAAAATGTTGATTTTTCAGTGTTTGTGCAGCTACAGTAGATCTGACCTAAAACTCATTTAAATAAAAGACGTCTATTGAAACAATGGGTTTTGGGGCATAAACTAGTCGGCCTTTCACTGACTCACTGAAATGATGTAGTCAAATACATGATTCATGTTTCCTTACAATGCCTTGGACTTGCATGTGGTTATTCGCGGAGTTAGTAATCACAGGGCCAGTATTTTACAAGCTATGAATTTTATAAGAATGCAGATACATCAAGTCAGTACTGTTCTTTCTGAACAGAATGATTTTTTTAACAGTACAATTCAGCTTCAAAACAGAAAAGAAAGGAAAAAAAATCAAAATGACAACATAAAAGCTGTGGTAAAGTTGCAGTTCAAAACTGGAACCTTCAAGTATAAGCGTTCACAATCATTGATATTAGGAAAACAAGATAGCTAGATAAGGTGTTAGTTTGCAACCACAGATAACAAAAAAGTTAAAGGGATTTAAACACAGAAGAAACCTATGGATCGTGTTTTTTCTTACATTGATATAATTGGCATTACCATTAGGCTTCATTACAATCACTAGCTAGAGTTGTATAAAGTGACAGCAGGTTTGGTAAATATGATTGGAGATTATTTTGAATACGGTATAAAAATAAGGATATGTAGGCAAAAAACCACAAAACACCAGGATGAAAATTCCAACTGTATAAAAAGCTCTCATTAATTTCAAGCAAGACCAACTGGATAATTTATCTAGTTATCATTGTATGAGGACGAGTACCAGTGAAGAAACACCGACATCTACTTGCTGATTACTGATTCGTCACTTTCTCTCCCTCCAGTTTACTAGAAAGTAGATGAGAAAATAAGAGTAATATATTTTTATAGTTATTTTTCATTCATATTCTTGTGTTTATTAATTAACTAAATTTAGTAAATAATGTAAACTCTAAAATAAAAATAAATATTTCCTTCATTTAATAAAGGGCAATATATTTTAGAATATGGATCCATTTTTCCAGCCTGAATCAGTGCTTATCAGACACCACCAATGACTACCATTATCACAAAGTAGCTACTTAAATAGGTGTCATTCAAGAGTTTTCTGTTGTTAAACTAAATCCTAATACTGAAAACATCAGTGGAGTCACATAACTTATGTGATAACAATTGCCCTGAGAATTATTACAGGACCCAGGAAGGTCCTTCCCTCTTCTTCCTGGCTTTGTAGAATTTCAGTGGAGTCCCCTTAACTGTAGTTAGAGAGTAAAGTTGAGTTACAGCAGCAGATAAGGAGACCTTCAGGTTTCTAGACCAGATTTCATTCCTTCCCTGCTAGACAGTTAATGTGAAGAATGATTGCCATCTGTAAAGCCTCTAATCTGCCCCACCAAGATAAACAAAATGGGGAGCAATCAAAATTTTCAGGATACCCTTCACACTGTATCATCCGTGGTCAAATTACCTGTTTTCACCAGATTAAACTACACTTCAGTATATTTCTGAAAGGATGTGATAGAAACATACTGTATAGCCAGGATGCTAGGGACTGGTATTTTAGGTTTATATAAAGCAAGTCTTTAACCTGACATTTTTTGTCAATCAGAGGAAGGAAATGATGAACCAGGAAATCTGGGTTTGCAGTATGTCAGAAGATGATCGAAAGGGAGAGAAGTATTAGTAGAAAAAATCTATTTGCCTTAGTTTCTTAGATATATACAAGTAGCATTGCTAGAGGACAATTTAATCCCCCTGTGAAGAAACCTGAGTGGAAAATTCACATCACAATTAACAGCAGAGATTTTATGAATTGATTTGTAAACACTGATAATGTGCCATTGCTCAAGTTGCAGCAAAGGGAACTCCACTTGTTTGCACTATCCTTCCTTTGGGGGGAAAAAAAAAAAAGGGGGGGGGGGGGGGGTGCTGATTTTTCAGTCTAATTTCCTTGGAAACATTGCAAACAATTTTTCAACCATACCCCAACTTGTCTGCGTTGTGTGACAGGATCATTTCCAGATATCCTTTCTTTCAAGACTATTGAGGAATGACTTGGCCTTTTGTGTCACTGACATGCAGTTGACAGTCATTCTTATTTCTTGTTTTTAAGCAAATAACATCACTGAAGACCAAATTTATCCTTAGTGATAGGTGTGTGTCACTGCATGCTCCTCATTCCTATTCACCCAGATTGGTACTATTTTAACTATGCCCTCAAGTCCCGTATAGACTTTGTGCCCAAACTTCCTTCTTGGAAGGAAAAGGAAGGAAGAGATGAAAGGTCTGGTGCATTCCCAGATCTCGCTTCAAGAAGGAGTCGGGGTGTAGTTATGGTATGGACCTGGACCTGAAGGCTCAGAAATGTTGAGGTGGCCAGTTTAGATATAGTCCCACAGTCTGGAGGACCAGTCTGGAAGACAGTGAGCCAAGCACTGTACTTGAATCTTAAAGATACAATAAAAATGTGATGGTTTCATTGTCGAATATATTAATGGACTATAAATGTCATTTCTGTCAATTCTGCATGCTCAGTACAACTGGGAATTACAAAAGAGTTCTGAAGTTTTTAATTTAATGGACAATTTGTGAAATCTATTATCATTACTAATACAGTAGAATGTAAAGATTCCAATTGCCTTATTTTGCTGTACATTTTCTCACAAAAATGTGTGGTTTGGATAAAAGAAGCTGAAAAATTATATACATATGTATATATACACATTATACATATCAAATGTTATTTTTTTTTTTGTTGATGAGGAATTGAAGAACAGAGAGAGGCAGTGACTAGCCAAAGTGTACATATAGAAATCAAAATATTAGCCTTCCCAGTTCTAAGGCTCCAATGCTGCCCTGTTAAGTCTCCCTAAAATGTGCAAGAGCATGCCACTGTCCCAGATGAATTATGATTTGGTGCTCTCCACAGGAGCTCACTGTGGGGATGCTGTGCCCCTCCACCGCCAGTCAGCATGCAGGAATCATAGTGCTTAGAGAGGCCAGCTATTTGAATCAAGTTTTGGTAGTTCTCTGATGAGGTCTGTATTGTCTACCTGAAATTCAAGTCAAGAAGGAGTGCTTTTACTAACAGATCCTAGCTCCATACATAGGAAAAATCCAAAGGGAGAATATCCTCTGTGGTAGCTCCCAACCCTTGAACTTGCTTGACTGTCATAGCCTTAAAGGCCGGCAGACTGTCTCTCTGCAACGCTCAGAGAACGATAGTCTGAAGTCACAAATCATCACAGGGAGCTGCATGCTCTTGTACTGAAGGAGAGGGATCGGAGGAGCTCTGTTTCAAGGAGATAGAGTGAGGATTTTTTTAAACAGACAGCTTTCTTAGAGCATTCGGTGTTGTTTTGTTACTTTGAAGTAAGAAGGAGAGTTTCTATGCAGTAAAAGTAACCTTAGACTAAAATGGCTGAAATGGTTTTATATGAGTAGGTATCTGGCAGCTTTGCTTTGTAGTAGGCTCTGCAAAGAGTATGAAGGTTAGAGAAGAGGACAGAAAGAATATTAACAGGGAAATTAATAATTTTATGAGTTTTATGGAAGGGCTTGGACTGTAATGGTGGTATGCACTGTGATATGCAGTGCCTACTGACTGTTGTCGTTAATGGTTAAGAGTAGATAATATTTAGCATTTATATAGTGCTCCACAGCTTCAAAGAACTATGAAAACATAAATTAATTAATCCTCAGGATTTTAAGATCTCTATTTAGATAGGTAGAT
The DNA here is from genome assembly GCA_013398295.1 of Chionis minor. Classification (NCBI taxonomy): domain Eukaryota; kingdom Metazoa; phylum Chordata; class Aves; order Charadriiformes; family Chionidae; genus Chionis; species Chionis minor. Next base: position 255,103 of record VZSF01004959.1, read on the forward strand.
TCCTCTTAGAAAGTTCTGTGTAACACAGATGATTACATCTACTTACAAAATAGGACAAACAACAGCAAGAATATCACAGGCTTTTTGAGTTAGTTAAGCACCATTATCCCTCTTCTGATGGTAGAAAAGCTGAGCTTTCACTGTCAGGAAATTTCTGTGAGGTATATCGATGACAGAGCTGAAACTAAATTTTAGGAATAGCCTATCTTTTGACTCTGATTTTCTGTCTGCTAAGTATATCTAAGGAACAATATGGTTTAGTGATGTGAAATAGACAAATATATTTAAATTAAAAAGTTCACAGTCGTGATATTTCTGGTCTCAGAACGTTTCCATCATAGTGTAGTTTGGTGGTATTTGTTTGAAGCCTACATCATAAGCAATTCGGAGGTATAGGAAAAGCATTCATTATAATATGGTCAGATTCTGACCACTGTCAAAGAACAGATCAATTTCACAGCACCTATTAATTTGTCTGTTTCACGCCTTTTAAAAGCTCTTTCCTTATTATCCATCTTCTCAGCTTTTCAAATACAGCTAACACATATGGCTGCAAACATGTCTGACATGATGTAGAGATGTCCACCAGAGTCTGCAGAGATCCTGTAATAACATTGATCCCACTTAGGAGTTAACTCAGAGGCCTGATGATAATTAAAAATGTCAACATCATTAAATATTTCATTTCTCAAATATGAACGAAGAGGTTGAGTCACATATTTGCATAATTTACATAACAGCCATCTAATTTTGGTGATTGAATTGATGACACCTGGGATGTCTAAGAGTTTTGGGTTTTTTTCTCTCTAGTCCACAAAGAGTCAGACCCAGAGAACTTTTCAGATCCTATTACTTTATTGAACCTCCACTATGGGTATTCAAATCCAAAAATCTGAGAGAACACAAACAATCTTGTGGCTATTCACATCATTTTTTTAAGTGTGATAGCAGCTGATATGGATGAAGCACAAAGAGTTTTTCTCACTTTATTGTTCTCACCTGACTCTTGCTAGGAAGATAAATGGCAATGTTGTCAGTCAAAAATATTTTAATATTAGGTTTTCTCTCTCAAATGGGACTAAAGGGTATTACAGCATTGCATCAATTATCTTATTACAAACTAGCTTTTAAGAACAGTAAACTGGGTTTTCAAAAAGTAACTCCTCAGTTCAACAGAAACTAACTGTGGGTAACTTAGTTAACCCTTTTTTTTAGCCTTTTGCCACATAATTTAAAATTCTAAATCTTACAAGGTTTGCATTATAAATGTGTTTCTGGTATTGGCAGCTGTGGTTTTCTGTTGTTTGTTTGTTAGGTTGGTTTTTTTACAATTTATTTTTTCATTAATATTATAATGTATAGACCTAGAGTTTTGTTATTAGGTAGTAAATTGCTTTGCTACAGTAGCTATAAAAAACTAAAAGCCAAAATGTCCTAGGATAAAATCTTGATTCACGGGAAATTCAGCTGTCATGGGACAAGAGGGGAGGTCTTCTCAGGAATTAATAAATAGCATAAATAGTAGGATTAAGTGATCAGCTTCAACAAAAGTAGAGGTTTAATAGTAGAGTCCCTCAGGGAGCTCTGCTGGCATATCTACAGCTCAACATAAATGATCTAGAAAAGGAAGTGAATAATGAAGTGTATAAGTGTTCTGATGATACAAAATTCTTCAAAATAACAATGATGAAAACTGACTGCTAAGAGTTGCAGGTGATTTCAGGGTATGGTCAACTACAGGACAAGGAGCAAATGAACATTACTGTTAATAAATGTAGGGTAATGTATATGGCGGGAAAAAGCTCATCATTAGAAATACACAGTGATGATCACTAAACAAGCTCTTATCATTCAGAAGAGATATTTAATTGCCATTGTCCATAATCCTAGGAAAGTATTACTAGCCCAATACTCAGTGACAGTCAAAGGTGAAGTAGAATGATAAGAAAAAAAACAGCTAAGAAAAAGAACAGCGAATAAAGGAGACCATCATCATGGCACCGCATACAGTCGTGGCGTAGTCACAGCTTGAATTACCAACTGATTCCAGTCTCCTCAACTGTAAAACAAGACTGCCAAAGGGGCGGGGAAAGAGGAGAGAGATGGGAAGAGGTGGGGGGGAGGGTAAATGAAGAGAAAGGTATGGATTGCTTACAATACTAAACAGACTCAGACACATTGGCTTGGCAAAGTGAACTCTTAGGTATTTAAAATCATGAACAGAAAACAAAGAATGATTATTTATAGGGGTTTGTGTCAGAATTAAGAAATATTAAGAAGCGTTAAAACCAAAGTACATATTTTTTCAGCACAATGGATGTCTTGTGGAGTTCGTGTTGTGGAGTTCATTGCCATCCAATGCTTTGTATCATCTGAAATGGTTTTGAAATCAGACTAGCCTGCATCATAGAAAAGAGACCCTGACAGGCTACTCTTACGATGCTAAATTACAGCCTCTAGCTCAGACGCAGTGCAAGAAAAGGCAGAAGAGAAACCCAGAGAGGTGCCACTCTGTACTTTCTCTTGTGTCAGAAGCAGAAAGATTGGCCAGACAAAAGTTTTAGTCAAAGTGTTTTTATGATCTTGGGTGGTTTATTTCTCGTTATCGCACTTCTGCTTCTCATTTGTGAAATGGGACTAAAAATACATACCACCCTTACTTTGGAAGTATGTTATGATTTGAGATTTTCTGTAATGTCCTTAAAGATGCTTAAGGTACACAGGTTGCAGGCTCTAGTTTTGATTGCAAAAATACTCTGACATTTGCTTATAATTAAATGATTTTAAATATCTTCTAAATAATGTGAAGACAGTTTCTTCTAGTTACATTGACTTCTAAGGAGGAATGACATTGGGTGGAAATTGTATTGGCAAGTTCATTCTACGCTTCACCCATTTGTATTTATTGAGAGAAGGGCTGTTAATGTTCTCTTTGGGCCAACCTCTGTCTACATATGCAGAAATCTATAAAATCACAGTTCACCTGCATTTCAATATAAATAAATGGCTAGCACTCTGCTATTCCCAGGAGAATTTAACTCAAATGTTTTTCAGACTCCTTTTTCCCTGTCCTTGTCAGGGATGTAATGGATCCTGATCACACAGTCTCAAAGACACGCTTTGCTGCTAGAGCACCTGTAGCATTTTCCACTGCCTCTTTTTGCAGCACTTGCTCATATACTAAGTCTGTCTTGAGTGCTCTTTTCTGACTTGCCTACTAATGAAGGAGGTGGAGAAAGATTCCATAGTGTCTATTACTTTGCATGCAAGAGCCACTTTCAAGTGAGTGGTGCCTTGACCTGTGAAACTAAGATGTCCATATTCCCTCTAAAAAGTGATTACTGCAATCTTGCTAACATGTATTCATCTCTGTTAAACATTCTGCTTGTTCTGGAATTTACTCTCTTAGCAGCTTGAAGGCCATTGAACAAAGAGTTTTCCTAATATATCATAATTATACAAACACCTGTGCTGAGCAACCTTGTACTGAGCTACTCAAAATTCTTTCAGCTGTTCAACAATGCTCAACACTCCTCAGCTGCGATTCGGTGGTCTAATGGCTGAGCATAGGGTACAATGAAGTACAGATGAGAATTCTAGATCAAAGACTTTTAAAGAGGAGTGCCCAAATATACTTGTAGCACGTTAATGATTTTGATATAGTTGTACAACATGCTTTGCAACATAAAACTGCTTCTCTTCACTGCAAGTGTAAAACAAGAACTATAGAGAAGGTCATTTGTAGGTGTTCACTTCAGAACGGGTTATATAAAAAACTTAATGGATAATTTGTTTGACTTGATATATAAATGCTGCCTTGCACAGTACTGTGTACAAAGTGTCTTTTTTGAGATTTTATTTCCTTTTCCAGATTGCTCAGCTGGTTTTTGGAACCCATAAAATCTTGCTGGGAATCATACAAACTTCAGAGTCTCCAAATCTCAAAGCTATTCTTTACTAAACAAGTTCCTAGTAGTTTTTGAGGAGTCATCTTTGAAAATATAAATGTCCAACACTGGATTTTAAAGGTTATCTGAAAATGATTTTTCAGAGTGTCTTGAATGATTCACTTTGTCTTCAGCCACCAAATAGAGTTGATTTTGAAATGGGCAGTAACTCCCCACATCTAAACTTCTTTCTAAAACCTGGTAGAATTTTCAACAGCTTAACAAATTAGTATATTCTCAGGTTTTCCCACATCTGTATTATCTGGTATCATCAGCAGAGATGATTCAAACACTTTTACAGACATTAATATGGGTGATTTCTTTCTCTTCACCCCAATTTACAGCATTTTTATTTTTTTTTAGTGTGGTTCAAACTGCCTGAATATCTAAGTCTAGTGTGACATATAGTCACCGACCTGAGCTTGGAGTGGAATTGGAGAGATTCCACAACAAAAATTATATTTCTACATTCAATCATGTCAAAATTTGAGTGAGAATATCTATAACTATAAGAGAAATCATAAGAATGGTCAAAGAAGTTAGACCATCCTCCCCGAATTCTCTGTCCAGCACTGGCCATGAGTAGATTCCTCCAGAATAAAAGGATAAGAACAGAGTGATACTTTCCCAGGGTGCTCTTACAGCCTCCAGCACAACAAAAGATTGCTAATGTCGAGGTCATCCCTTTATACTTAGCAACTTTTATTTATTTTTTCTCCCTCAGATTTGTCCAGTTTATTTTTGAATTCATGTAAACATTTAGCATTCACTTTTAGAAAAATGTGTGTAATTACAAAGACTAGAAGTTTGGCTTAATTTTCTCTGTCTTGGTTTTTAATCTGTTTAGGAAACAATCTGCCTACTATGAAGCATGGGGATAGAGAATATCATTACAAAACCTCAAGCTGTTAAACCGTGAACCTGACAAGGGATTAATTCCTTTAAAAATTGCCTATGGGTTGCAGAGGACTTTAACAGTTGGGAATTAAAGAATGATGGAGTAGTAGCAGTTCAGCCATGATCCACTTTGCCCCAGGAAATGACTTGCGCAGAACAAAGAGCAGTCAGGGAAGGGAGATGCTAAGCTAAAGCAAAAGAGGTTTTCTTCTTTAAAAAGTTTCATAATGTTTTCTTATAGAGCTTCAGTTCTCACAGAAGGTCCATCATTCAGCTGAAGTCAGCAAAGTATAAGCAAAATATTTCTTTCATGTATTCACTGTACTTAACAAAGACAGGTTTGTTCACACATGTGGAGGAAATGGAAAAGGCACTTTTGTCCTCTGTGATTACACAATTCCTTGTAGTTTTAGTATTCTCTCATGAATTGAGTTTTACTGTTCTCTGTGTGCTTTAATCTTTGTTGAAGGATTCACTGCCTGTTTTACGTTACTGTATAGGTACAACCCCCCTGTAATATCTTTCACAATTCTCAAAAACATATTCTGAAAATTTTATCAATGCATAGAAGATGTCTGTTGAGCTTTTTTGAGTAAAAAAATTGATAAAAGGGTACTAAGATATAACATTTATCCTTGGTGACCACATATTTCCCACTTTTTTCAGTTTTGTTTGCACACATAGTGCATTTCCCATTTCTTCCTCTGTGTGTACATGCACACATGTATTCAGACATAAAGTCTGAGATAAATAACATCAATCATAGTGGTATCCAACAAGAAGACTAATCAGTATTCAATATTAGAATTTGGTTTACATTTTTTGAATATCGAAGTATGTGACCAAAACGGGGTATGTTTTAAAATGTAGATTTGCAAAGCACTAGAAATCTTATGGCATTGACCTACAAATTGTATTCTTTAAAAATTAGTATAGCAGTTACCAAATTTATCTGACATTTAGTTTTCTTGAAATTTTTTTTCACCTGTTTTAATCTCATATTAGCTACTTAGCAGTGTTTACTTGTTATCTCTGAAGTAAAATAAGATTTTCTAGATGATCATTGTGAAAATTCCTCTGAGTTGTGTATTCTCAGGGCACCCTTTGAGTATAAATTTTAAAGCACTCAGAGAATACTTTTTACATTCATAAATGCACAAATACACTTTCACACATGTACTTGGAACTGCTGAATAAGTTGAGATATAATCAGGTTTTGCAACTATTTCTTTACTAATTTTTCAACACCAGTTCTTGTGTGTTCTCTTTTATTTCTTAATGGTCCATGTTCTTTCTTTTTTGAAAGCAACTTTAAAGCTTAATTCAGTTGCTTAGACATTTTAGAATCCTCATTTATTTAATTTTTTAATCCATTTGTGGATGCAGCTTCTATGTTTTTGTAAGGGTTGGGGTCACATACAACCTCATGGTCTGCTTTCTATGCATACCTCTCTCTATATAAAAACATATATTTAGTCAGCTTGAATTTTTTTTTCTTACCCTCTTCCTGAAAGACTTAATTGGCTCCGAAAATACTTGTAAAGTTTACTTCCCAGCATATCCATTTCCAGCACTCTGAAATCTCTGAGCAGTCCATCACAAAGCCAAATTGGTTATCTCTCCCAGTCATAGTATATAGCCTGCCTTGGTTATCTAATGCCAGCACGTATTCCAAAATGTTTTACTAAAATCATAACATTTTATTCACTTGGCAAAAATCAATAGGAATTTTAGACTGTCACATCTCTACTATGTATAGAACTTAAGATGTTTTACTCTTCTTGGACAATAATATCCTAAAGTTAGTTTCCAAGAATCATTTAAATGAATAGACATAATTTGATTCCTTGTTTGATTTTTCTTCAATTTGTAAGTTTCCATCACATGGAAAATACATTTTTATTCTGGTATAATTCCAATTCAGGTACTCCATTTTCACTTTCACTTTATTCTGTAGTAAGATATCTGCACAGGGGAACTGCCATTTGCATTAGTTTATCTTTTTTCCTGTAAATTCCAAACCTGTTTGAACGCGTTTCTCCTTGCAGATTTGTTCTTCCTCTCAGATTGCTACTTTGTGACTCAAACCAGGGAAGTGATAAAGTTTGAAGAATCTGCACATGGTGTAACAGACTTAATGAAAAGTGATTGATCCAGAATCATCTGTGGCATTCAGGACTGGAAATATTCTTCAGTTCTATAACTCTCAAAGTGAGATATTTTCAATACCATTAAGTCATTTTCCTTCTTTATTTGACTTACACTGTAAATGATCTTGTGTCAGTACCAGCAGTATGTGCTCATGTAATACAGTAAAGAGTTGACATTTCCTTATGGTAGTTAAATTGTTTTGGTTTTGGGGGGTTGGGAGGGTATCATTTCTTTGTGTATAAACAATGGCATGAGTAAAAAGCTGAAATGAAAAAGATGAGTTAAATTTTGAAATTTTTGTTCATCCCCTTGGGCTTGACTAGAAGGCAATTATCGAGACAGACTTCCCCTGTGTTTCAGAGATTGCCCACAAATTAATTCACATGTAATTCATCCTGTAATTAGACTATAAAAGATGCAAGTTCTTGTGCTCACATCAGGATTTTTTGAGTAAGAATACTTCATTTTGTCCCTGATAGCGGTCTAGGTTTCTAGGGATAGTCATTCTGTGTTTCTTATCAGTGGGAAAAAAATGCAGACTTACTAAGGATGTTCCCAGACTTAAATAATGTTTACGACACTGAAATTTTCAGATGGAAGGAGCTATGAAAAATGAATAATATTATAGACATAAAAGTGCTGGTTGACATTGTTTCTTTCCTGACTTTAAATAGTAGGCTTTTCTAACTTGGCTGAAGGAAGGTGATGAAGCTATTAGCAGCAGATGGGAAGAGAAAAACTATAGTATGTAGAGGTAGTACAGCTTGTGCTGCATGCTTGCAGTACAGCGTGTTTCACATCACTGAAGGAAAATAAGTCTCTTCTACATCTAAAAGCTCTTCACCCATTTCGTTGCAATGTGCCAGATCTCCAAGAAAATGAGATTGCCTAGGAAGAAATATGCTGGGGTGTGGGGGAAGCATACACAAGTCAGACAAAGATGAGGAGGGCATCTGGATGACTACAGAATAGTTATTCCGTAGCAAGAATGTCCCAAAGACACCAGCTAAATACTCTGGTAATTTCTATTCACAAATTTTGTCAACAAAACCCCATTTCTGGCCTCCTTGAAAGCAGCACAAGGCTAAAAAATAATACAAATTCAAGTACAGGGCTAGAAAACTAGAGAAGTCAGTGGAAACAAAGCATACCAGAAGTTTTATGTCCACAAAAGACCAACATTATCTTCTGAATCCCAAACACAGGCTTCTAGTTGTATCTGATTTTGCAAACTTTAATGATGGTTTAAAATCTCAAATTTCATATCAACAGAGCTTGAGTAGCAGAAAATAAAGTACTACATGAAACAAATTAAGTACCTAACAGAGTCTTGCATAACTTGGCAGATATCTTTGTAAATCAGATATATTGAACACAAACTTAGATTCATTTTTCATGAGGACACATACACAAAAAAAGGCGTTATGCCATTAAAAGCCTTATGCCACAATAAAAATATATGGACATTTCATATTTCAAAAGGTAATAAAATCCTTCTTACACAGACTACTCTGAAACTGGAAGTCTAACAACTTAGGTTTGATATAAATATCCTTGCTGAATCACTGTTAAAACATTACTAACTCTCATTCAAGGGTTCAAACATATTCTGACTTTAACACACATTTTCCACTACACCATTTCAAGTCATGATACTCTGATTTACTCCATTTCCATAAGCAATGTTTAGGCAAGTAGAATGAAAACTAGAAGTCACCCTTTTATAAGATGCATTTGTGGAGATTGAAGAACTGGAACAGATCACATGCATGACTATCTGGGAAAAACAGGAAAGTTGTTTCTTCTAAGTGAAATTTTAGCCAACAAACTAAGTTTACTAGTTTGGCCTAAGTCAGATTTTCTGCACAGGGTCCTAGTATTTAAAACCAGTAGAATTAAACAGTGCAATCAGCAACGTAATAAATAAATGCTGCCTTTTCAGTGACCTTTGACTGATCAACACCTTTGACATTTGTAACTGGGAAGCAGCAACTAACTTTAGAGGGGGTTTATATTTATGAAACAGCTACATCAATTTTTTTAAATTAACTGTTATTCGACTGTATAAAGTAACTGAGAAAAGAACACAGGAAAAATTCAGTCTATGCAACAATGAGATTAAGAGATCCTGTATTCTAAACTGGATATTATAATTTATTAATTGCCATTCAATCATTAACCAATTAATAAACATCTATTTTTAATAATTATCATTAGTAATTTAAAGTATTAAATATTTATGTAAGTGTGGGTTTTCATTTTCCACACCTTTGCTAGAATGTATCACAGTGGAATAACTCCTTGCAGCGAAGCAGAGGAGCAAATTACAAGTTCTAAATTGGATGAGATGATTGTGAGGAAACATCAAATAGCAGATAGCATATGTTTGCATTTCTTAACTCCAAATTTTTTTGAAAGTTTAGCTTTTGGATTTTTTAAAATTATTCTGAATCACCTAAAAACACCTGCACCACTTTCCAAATCATTGATTTCAAATCACTGAGGAAAATATAGTTCCTTTTCTATAAGTAAAGAAAACATGGGATGGTGTAGGAAGGATTTGTTGAGCATCGCCCTTAGTTTGTGAGGAGATACAACCAAATACTGCCATAAGTATTATTTCAGAAATTTGTACTTTAGAATATATTGCCTCTTCCAGTAAAGTATTATTTTATTTTCCATGGAAGGTTTGTTACTTGGGAACTACGTTATATCTGACTGAACTGTGATCATTGTTCAAATTAAACATTATTTAAAAGAGATTATGTTGTACTGAAAGGAGCTTACAATGCAATTTTCAGTTATGGGGGTTTGTAGTTGACATTGTTTGGGTTTTTTGTTTGTTGACAGGTATAGAAATTCGTTAGAAACAAATATGTGCTTAAGTGACTAAGGTGTATCTGCCTGCAGATATGGCAAATGGAAAACTATATGAACTGGAAATTATGATGAATAAGCTTCTAAGGGGTAACATTTAAGTCTCTTATGAGTGAATGGTGTCTTTGGCAGTTACTAAGGGTTAGATTTGGAGACAGCCTTCTAGTAACGAGTAAAACTTAACGAGAAAAGTTATTCATGTGGCTCGTATCCCTGCATTTAGGCATCACAGTCAAAATAATTTTATGTTTAAAATTCTTTACTAAATAACCTATACATAGAAGATCTCAGTGTACTCTGTTTCTCTGATCAAGAAGGTGAAATATTGTTAAAAACTGAATTACATAAAGCAACTAGACTTACCTTTCCTTCTAACGGTAAGTACAATAAACAGCCATTATCTTCCTTCATTAACACATTGATATTATTTACTATTTCTGTGTATCATGACACAAAAATATTGGTTACATTATATTGTTTTTTTTAGTGCGATGTTTATTCCCTATATCTTGAGTTACAATATGTAAATGTATTTTGGCAGTATAGTGTATTTCATCTATGCAATAAAGGCACTTTATTAAAAGCATATATAAACTTTATTTCTTTTGTTGGTTATGGCTTTACAAATAGTTGAAATAGAACTTGAACTTTAGTTATATATGCATAGTCTTTCCATTACTTTCTTTTCTATTCCAACATTTTTACTAGTTCGATTTACTACAGGAGACAAATGAGATGAGACAATGCTAACGTAAAGAGAAAGAAAGAAAATTGAAATTAATTAAATAACAACTCATTGTCTGTTAAGTAACCACAAATGGGCATGCTTTATTTCAAAGCAAATGTTTAGATTATTTGCAAAGTGCTACAATCAGTCAATAGTAGGAAGTTAACACAGAAGGAATCTAGATGCAGTTTAGCCTATGAAGACTTAAACTACGCACACTGCCAAACAAATCTGTGCTTATAGTTGACGCTTCTAAACTTCTCTTGATGAAGTTCATAAGGAATCACAGGATGAAAATGTAAACCCTCGGATGTGTCAAAGATCTTCTAAGCAGTGCTGTAAAGTCAGACTGCATTTCCAAATTAAGTTTAGCCCTTACAATTTAAACCTGCTAGAGGTATGTAATTTCATAGAAGTAAAATACATGAGAATTTTTCAGTTAGGGAATTTGATTTATACAGTAGTAGTATTTTCTTCCACTGAAATATATTGACCCTCTGCATTTTAGCTTCTTTAATATGCTTGTTGATTCAGAAATCAGCTATTACACAGTTTATAAGTTACGATTGTGATTTTCAAAACTGCTGAGATTTAGTCACATTTAGTTCCCTTCCATTGAGAAGGTGAACATCTGAAGTCCCTTAAATAGTATTAAAAAAAAAAAAAGTCAATGTTTCGTTTATACATATGATAGTCAAAAAATTGTAACTAGAGACAGACTCTCACATTCTCATACACACTTTCATGCATAAGTCTATGTGTATTTGTGCACACACATTCCTCTGCTATACAATGGTATTTATTTTATGATATGAAGGGTTAGTATCTACTATAATATAGTTATACATTCCTGAATAGTTGGGTTATTTTCCAGTTTAACCTTTCAATGGCATGTATAGAGAGCAAACATAAATAGTTACTGTACTACTGAAGTAAATTTCAGCTTTTGAGTGTTGAAGTGAAACAAAGCCAGACTCTTTCTAATAAAGACATGAAGCAGAGTTTGCAAAATGAGCATCAGTTTTATTGCCAGGTGTGTAGCAGTGAGGCCTCAGGTATTACTATATTACAATTGCACTTTTAAAATACTCGTGTGCGAATTGCTTTGAACAGATCATCACAATAACAAAGTGTAGTTTGACTATCCTGTGGATAAGTGGCACCTGTAATAAAATCAATATCAACGCAGTGAGTTTCATTTTATGTGATTTATTTTTGCATTACTATCAGCAATTGTTCAAACACTATGATTTCCAGAAGGGCCACTTAGAGTAAGGACAACTATCTATGCTGTCACGAACAAGTAGTGAGTGTATTTTACTCTCCAAACTCAAAAAGCAATTAGTGTAATGGATTAGTCTAAATGGGGAACAATTAGATTAGGAAGAGAATAAACAGAAAATTAATGTGACTTGAAATCTGCTATGGCAAGATCAAAAATGATGGATAAAAAATATAATTTTACATATAAATGGCAAATACTCTTTATATATGCACAAAACATTTACGTGTACAGTTATAATGTTAAAATTTAATATAAATTGAGCTAAAAATATTTTACTTATTCTTCAAATATTTTCACAGCATTATAAAAATTTATTCATCACTAGGATAAAGTCAAGACATTTTCAAAAAGAAAATTTATGGAGAATCGTATCCTAGATTAGCTTCAAATTTAGGGTATGCACCAAAAAGATGGGTAATAAACAGTTATGTTCTTCTTCCCTAACTTTAACCATCAAAATAAAACATGTAATCTAATCTACTTGGCCAGAATTCTGGTCTTTTCAGCAGAAAGAATGTGTTTGCACAATTCTCCCCGTCCTTCAGATTTGGAAAATTACCTCTCTCCCCTGATTATTAAAGGGAGTCAAATTTAGCTGTTTTACTTCTTACATTGGCTTTACTTCTTCAGGTTTCTTACTTACATTTTTCCACATCAAGAATTTCATGGACATTCTTCAAATTTTAATTATTAAAAGCTTGATTTTGTAGGTCATTAAAAATAATGTCTCGGGAAAAAATTCTTCTGAACATTTCAGATAAACCAGATTCTTACTGTAACTATGGAGTGTGCTACTGGATCCTAAGTTATATGCATATCTTCAATTCTCATTTTCCATGTTTTCATTAATGAGCCAAGAGTCAGCGTGTTAGCCAGAATATTAAGTTACTTTCCATGCACTGTTTTGAAATATATGGAAATGCAATCATAGACTGCTGTTATATAGAAATTTGGAGAATTATATCTGCCTATTTCTTTAGACCATCCCTGCATCCTTGTTTAGTTTTCATTTCTAGGTATTACTGCATGTATAGTATTTATTACATTTTCTGGATGCCAGAACCAGTACAGAAATAAAACACTTTCCATTTTTTTCTTTAACAGTGTTTCAAACATTTTTTTCTTTTCCTACATTACTTGAAGAGAGGACTATGGGATGCAATGAACATGTATGCGCAAAACTGTGATTCAAGAAAATGACAAAAGTGAACCTACAATAATAATCCTACAAAAAATTTCCAATCAATAAACCACTTTTCCTCCCAGTAAACACTAGCATCAAACTGGCAGAGTCTCTATAAGTTTTTTTTTTATTATCACCATAACCCTTTTAACTAAGGCTTGTTATTTGTTCTCAGCTGACCATTTATCCATCCATGTTAGTGGAGGCAACATTTTAGCTTGACCAGAAAATACTTCCTATACAATAAATACATAAACATAGTGTAGGGAACCCCACTTGTGGATTAAAATGTACTTCAATTATACCATAATGTAGGAAGGGGAAGATGTGAACGCAAACAAAAAGTGGTTTGAGAGAATTTAACAGCATGCAGAACTGAACTGTGTGAATGCAAAATAATCTGATAAAAGGAGGAGGAAATACTGATGGCACAGAGTAATCTAGAACAGAACAAGAATAGTTGAGGTAGAAGGGACCTACAGCAATCACCTGGTCCAACTACCTGACCACTCAGGGCTGACCAAAAGCTAAAGCATGTTATTAAGGACATTGTCCAAATGCCTCTCAAACACTGGCGGGCTTAGGGCATGAATCGCCTCCCTAGGAAGCCTGTTCCAGTGTTTGACCACCCTCTTGGTAAAGAAATGCTTCCTAATGTCCAATATGAACCTCCCCTGGTGCAGCTTTGAACCATTCCCATGCGTCCTATCACTGAGTGCCAGGGAGAAGAGATCAGCACCTCCCTCTCCACTTCCCCTCCTCAGGAAGCTGTAGGTAGAGTAACAAGGTAGCACCACAGCCTCCTTTTCTCCAAACTAGACAAACCCAGTGTGTGACAAACCCAGCATCTCGAGTTAATTAATTTCTTCTAATCCTAGCAAAGGCTTCTGATACAGGACCTGCTCTATATCAAGCGACACCAAAATTAGGATTTGGGGCATTTTTCTCTGTGGTTGTGAAAGGATAGCACTTCTGTGAACAAATCTTTTTAGCCTTTGAACATGTGTTCAGTTAAATAGAAAGTAGAAGGTGGATGACAATGTGTCCTTGGTATTATTCAGTAATATCATTACTGGACTACAGTGCATTAAGATAAAAATAGGCAAACAAGAAACACAACAGCCTTTTTCATAATAGTATTCTTTTTTCCTCTTTAGGCCAATTGCCCTTTCTTCCCCTCCCTGTCTTTCCCCAAAAGGCACACTATGAAGAAGCTATAATTTTTTTCCAAGTATGATTTTTTTTTATCACTTCTACGTGTGTCCTGGTTTGAGGTAAAACAGAACCAATATTCTGTTCAGTAATTTTAATTTGTGGCTAAGCCTCTCCTAACTAACTGAACTCTCCGAAATTAACAGCATTTTTTTTTCAGACGATAGTCCTCTTCCAGAATGATAAGACCTGATGTTTATAGTTAATACCAAGGGATAATATGCAGAGAGGCTCTTGCTTATCCTTATTGTTATAACAATCAAGGTCAGATAACTTTGTTATATGCCCTGTTAGAGGGTCGGAAGCAGAAAAGCATAGAGGCTTTGCAACTGCAGGGAGGAGCGGACAGGACAGGTGGCCCAAAACTGATCAACAGGATATTCCATCCCATCTACTCCATGTTCAGTATAAAAGCTGAGGGGTCAAAGGATCAGCTCTCTTTCTTCAATGGCCAGCATCTGAGGAGAACTCTGTCTGTTCGTCTGCCTCTGATCCTGATCCATCCATTCCTGAATCCAGATCTATCCAGTTCCCAGCTGTCAGAGTCCAGTCTGGGACATCCCCAGTGCCTGTCAGTGACATGATCGTCATCCTGTGAGCTTGATACTGGTTTTGCATATTTTTTTATATTATAGTTTTATTATTTTATTATTAATATTTCATTAAAGTAGTTTTGTTTCTTTTAAACTCTCAAGTCTCTCTCTCTCATCCTCTCTGTGAAGGGAGAGGTAGGAGAGAACATCTGTCATTCATTTTNATTTGTGGCTAAGCCTCTCCTAACTAACTGAACTCTCCGAAATTAACAGCATTTTTTTTTCAGACGATAGTCCTCTTCCAGAATGATAAGACCTGATGTTTATAGTTAATACCAAGGGATAATATGCAGAGAGGCTCTTGCTTATCCTTATTGTTATAACAATCAAGGTCAGATAACTTTGTTATATGCCCTGTTAGAGGGTCGGAAGCAGAAAAGCATAGAGGCTTTGCAACTGCAGGGAGGAGCGGACAGGACAGGTGGCCCAAAACTGATCAACAGGATATTCCATCCCATCTACTCCATGTTCAGTATAAAAGCTGAGGGGTCAAAGGATCAGCTCTCTTTCTTCAATGGCCAGCATCTGAGGAGAACTCTGTCTGTTCGTCTGCCTCTGATCCTGATCCATCCATTCCTGAATCCAGATCTATCCAGTTCCCAGCTGTCAGAGTCCAGTCTGGGACATCCCCAGTGCCTGTCAGTGACATGATCGTCATCCTGTGAGCTTGATACTGGTTTTGCATATTTTTTTATATTATAGTTTTATTATTTTATTATTAATATTTCATTAAAGTAGTTTTGTTTCTTTTAAACTCTCAAGTCTCTCTCTCTCATCCTCTCTGTGAAGGGAGAGGTAGGAGAGAACATCTGTCATTCATTTTACTGGCCAGTCTGGCCCAAACCACGAAAACGTGATAAGCCTACGGGATGTTTTCACACATGCCATGAAAGCCAAATTCTACAAGGACAATAACAAAAATAATGTGAATTTTGAGGATTCCATGTCCTTCATCTTGAAATACAAATTTCTTACACAAATACACAAGTCACATATGCTTGACTTGAATTCATGTGGATCCTTACACCATTCTGCAAGGCCCCATAAAATTCATTTGAAAATCCAGTAATGCTCCTATGCTAAGTGATAGCAATGCAGTTCTTTGTCATATCATTTGCATCACCCAATTACTTACAAGTAGTAGAAAGAATACAAGAGGATATCAGAAGTCTTAGGCTGTCTACATGCGAAACCCGCATATTTTTTCATATAAAATATAACTAGATGCATTTTTTTATTACTTGATGGTACAGCAAATATAATTTCACATATCACATATGTAACTCTGTTTCTCAGTTTTTCTTACTTAAAAAATGTGTACTTATTTCCTCTACTGAGTTACTGTTTTTAAAATATATACATCTGTGTTAATCTGAGTCTTTTTCTACCTATCTAGTTATTTATTTATTAAATTACTCAGTCATGTCATTGCCTCCTTCTCTAACTGGATTTATAATTCGTTCACAGATTTGCATTTTGTGGAAGCAAGGAAACATGTAGAAGAAAACTAAATAACAATAGACATATCCTCCACAATCATCAAGTTATCAGAAATTTGTAAAACTGTAAATCTCAAGAAGTGGCCGCTTCTTACTGTCAAAATCACCAGAATATATTCTGCTTTCAAGCCGATTTTAGTTGGGGGGGGGGGGCGCTTTTTTGTGTTGGGGTTTTTTGGTGTTTGTTTTTTGTTTTTTTAATTTTAAGCCTGACTTTTCTTCTTTGCTTGAAGATTTGAGCCATTTTCAAAAAGTACATGACTGGTGTAGGAAATGTGTTCTAATTCTCTGAATTCAAGATCTCTTGAAATGAAGGAAAAGACGGTAAATGTAGAAATATCCTTGTTTTTCCTGTACTTCAGCCCAAAAATTCCGCAGCAGCATGACCATGTATTTTTTCATGACTGAACCTGTTTTCAATGAGGTGCATACTGAAATATTCTCACACTGCTCCAGTGACAGGAGAATTGGCAGTTCAAGATGCACCTGGAATTCAAAATGCTTACCTTTCTGGAAATAAGGAAATCAATCCATTAAATAAAGAGAAGAAAACCTGATATTATGACTAATCACTTATTATGCAACTTTGTTAAATTTGATACAGAGACGTACATGTTGCTAAAACTAAGCTTCCCATTCATTATCTAATAAATATGTTATAGCCTTACTCATTATGGGGCAGCATGAAAAAGGAAGTCACTATTGCTGGCTCTGGGTGAACACTTTGAATGATATTGTTCCCTGTAGAAAGCACAATGCCCGAAGACTAAAACTTTTATATCTCGGAGAACAGTAGCAGATTTGTCCAGGTTAATTGCTAGCAAACTGGCTTATTTTTATGTTTCCTGTCATACAATAGATTAATTCCCCGCCTCAAGGAGATGTGGAAGCCTTTAGCAACAATCAGGTAAATGAGTGTCTAAAGTAGGAAGCAAATGCCCAAGATAGCTAAAATTTATAAAGCAATAAAAACTTTGCAGAAGTAAATCATGTGGTTCAAATGATCTAAGACTCATTGTAGCATTTGTATTAAGTTGGAGGAGGCTTGTTCAATTATTAGGAACAGAAAGTTGGAATGCATCAGTCAACTAGTAAAAATAATACAGATGAGAGTCCTTGTAACCAATTGATATATTTAGAATTCCTCATAGCTGAAAATATATTGGTTTTTGAATTCTACAACAAAAAAAAAAAAACAATGAGGCTCAAAAGAGATCGTCTTTCTCCCCAAAACTATGAGACAAATTTCACCTTCAGGAATAGTTACCAGAATAAGAGAACACTCATTAAATTTAAAGATTATTAAAAGACTTATTCTATCAGTACTAAACTTTCGAAAACTTTGGAATATTTCTTTTTTGAATACTTGCCATGGAGAAGAAAGTGCTGTCAATACTCTAGAAGTACAAGCTTGAAGGAAATGATACAAGGTCCAAGACTATAAAGTCATATATATTTATATACGTAAATATATAAATCAAAAGAAGTTCTAGCAGAATGAAAGCTGAGGGAATTTCTATTGAGGAAAAAAACAAGACAGAATTGAATTAACATAGTCAAAAAAGCACTTTATATAAATAAGGGCATTTGATTTTTTAGCTAATATGAATGCAGAAGTCTTGGGCTTAGATGAACTAGTCTTGAACATGTTTATAAGAATTTTCAGGCTCAACAAGGATCACGATACATTCACAGGAACTGCTAGCCTGTTCTTATATACTCATTTGAGCTGCTGTAAAGTTAACTACATAGGAACAGATTAGGTATAAACTCTCCCTTAATTCCATACTTCAAAGCCGAAAGCAGTTTCATGCTACTCTTCTCCCTGTTCTTTACACTCAGTTGAAAGGTAAATTAGAGTAGCCACGCTGTTAGATTACTTTTTGTTAGGCTGCCTGCACGAAAGCTCTTAAAGTACTAGAGTACTAAAGTCTTTCGCTATCTCTTGCTATGCACCCCAAATAAGCAAGTTTCCCTTCTTAAAAGCCATTATCATAACCATACTCTGACCTTGGAAATTATATTAATAAAACACTCATTAAAAAACAAGCTTCCTGTATGTAGCATTCACTTTTATACTAATCTTGCTATAATACTGGAGCTGACGAAGTTGCCTGACTTCAGATTCCTAGTCCTGTTAATGTTCCACCTCTTGTAAACAATTATTAAAACTTAATATTATTAATGAAAGAATACTTGTAATGTAGACTTAATGTTGGCATTGCATTTCCATTAGGAACTGTGTTCAAAAGATATCCCTTTACAGAAAAGCTAGCATATAAAAAACACAAAACATGAAGACCTTTAAGTCAAACTGCTAAAAGATAGCTCCTATATAATGAATTCCCATCTAAATCCGTGCTGACATTTTTTAAATCAAATGCCACAATTTCACCTAAAAAAATCTTAATGTATTACTCATTAACCTATGTATCAACAAGCAATACGTTCAGGAAAAAAAATTAGAAGGTACAGTAGAACTTCTGTCAGTATTTGAGCTATCAGTAATCCTTGTGATAGAGGGAGGAAAAAAATCTGAAAGACGTTCTGGCTAACCATGAAGCAATTTGATCTAGTATAAAAGTGCTTGGGTACAACTGAAGAACAATTCCATTCATCCTGCTAATAGAAACAGACTAGATTTTCATCCATATCTGTGGTAAGGTCATGAAATAGATGAAAAAGTCTTAGAGAAGGTCATAGTCATGAACAGACAATGAAGCAAAACCACTGTCTTCAGAGGTTAGAGGATTTCTGTAATAATGAAAAACTGGCAGCTGGACTTGTGCTATGAGAGACAAAAGGGTTTGTGTGGGTAGGAAATAAAGTGGGGAATAAAGGCCTGAAGACAAAAGTTCACTGAATACTGATTTAACAAAGATCGATCACTTTCATTGTTACCTCAAGGCTGTCATCTACCTGCAAAACCTATAGTATTTACCTAAGAATGTTTACCACAGAAACCATTAATTCAGAAACTCTTTTAGAAAAACAGGGATCCAGTGTCCAGCTGTATCTGGAATGTATTTATAGCTTTCTCACATGAAATAAGAGGACCTTCTACTGCTGTCTAGATAATTTCTTTCAATGTTTTCAGAAAACTTGGACTGTAATTTTGTGGTGGCTGAGATGTCTTGAGAAAATGTAAGGTATGCCAATGGTGAGTAAGAAAAAAATGGTAACAAAACAGTCTAAACTAACATAGAGAAAATCCAGAGCGAGCTTTGGATTATAGGGGTTGATGAAGGCTGCATTGAGAGGAGAAAAAGAAAAGTCAGCCAGCAAGAACAAAGTGGAATAATACAGAGCTGGGCTATAGAAAAGACAGAAGTAAATAGAACATACTTATTTTGTTGAAAGGAACCTAAAGAGCTTTTATCCACAATAAGTAAAAGAGATGCGAGAAGAGGGGTTAAAGAGAATACGGAAGTCCTGGATGAGGAACTAAACCAAAAGCTGTTAAAAGAAAAAGAATAGCGTGGTCTTTTCTCCTCTCATTTCTTGAGAACATTTTTATGCTATGAGTTTACATCTTCTGTTGCATACCTTTTCCCCTCAAATACATGCCTTGAAACAAAGAAGAATAATATTTCAACACTAAAACTATTCATAATAAATGTAAAGAGAGGGTAAATACAATAAGCTTGGATTACATTTTGGTTGAGAGAGAATAAAAAGAACCTAAAACAAACAGACCTGATTCAGCAAAGCTGGCAGGTAGGTATTTATTAAATTCCATCAGAATTAAAGAAAACTCTTCCATATTTATTTATAGATGCTGTATAATTTGTGTATGCTAGCACATGCTCCAGGAAGTTCAGAATGGAGTTTGAGTTCTTAAATGATGCAGACAATTAAAAAAGCTCTGATGTGTTTGACATTTTTAGGTTTATGTCTATAAAAATTAGAAAAATGAAATTGTAGAAACACAGCTATAAGGAAATTAAGAATTTCATTTGACCTGTACAACAGCAACAGAAGTGTCAACTTTGCCTCTGTTTATAATGTATAACTAACCAATATTTAAATAATTAAATCACAATATCATGTTTCCAGTCCATGATTGCACTTGAGCCTTTGGAACCTTGAACATCTGCTGGAGCAATGTTACACAATTTGACCTTTATCTGAAAAAAATGTACATGCAGAATAACAGAATCAGGGAAGAAAGAGAAAAGGTACAGTGAGCATACTATATGCTCAGTCATTTGACAAAAATGGTCATATTAAGGACTTGAAATGAATCACTTTAAAGGAAACTCCACATTTACACATTAGATTCCAAGAGTATGAATTTGCAACCAGATCTAGACCATTACATAGCAAGCACTCCTAAAAAACGACAGCAGTATCCAACAAACGGCACAGAAGACTGATGGCAATTCCAAGTTGCTAATAGAATTCCCTGTTCTAAATAATGCACAATATACCATGTCTTGTACAAGCTGTCTGATAACTGTTAGGGAATGATAACTTGATTACTTTTTAATAGTGCTAGTATTGATTCTTACTATTTTGTTTCCCTTTGAATGAGGGATCTGCAATAATAAAATATATTTCTCATAGAGGTTGAGCTGATGACAATGTTCTTTTAAATACCCAGGTAGACCAGGGGTGGCCTATAAATGAATATACCCATCTACCAGGGGGACTGGTTATTCAAATGCACATCAAAAGTAGTAATCAGAAGAACTAGCATCAGCTATTGTCAGGAAACCACCAGTCCTCAACCAGTCTCTATTAAACATGCCAGGTCAAAGTTTACACCTGGTAAAAGAGTGCTAATCAGAAAAAAGGACATTCACTATTAACTTAGTTTTCAATAAGTAAAGGACTTACAGAGCTCAGTAACATATGCAGGTTTATGAAAATTAGTATTGGGACATCACAGACAGATTGAATTTCTTGTACGGAACATATGTCATATTCTTACCAATGAATATCATCTCCAGTCTGGAAACTGGGGGCATGAGTATCATGCATAAATACTGGTGATTTTCACACCCCNGCCTCAAAAGAAACTGAATAGAAAGGATTAGGTGGACTGACAGAATAGAAAAAAAAAAAAGGCGGGGGGGGAGGGGAGATCTATGGTATATATCAAATTTAAAACATGAAGCTAAATCATTAATATAGAAACAAACACAAACGCAATATTATTTGGAAAGATATCTGTCCAGGAAATCCTTGAATGAGTTTGATTCAGACTTGGAAAAAACCTTCATAACTGTTTTAGGATCATATCTACATTTGTCAACCCAGAACCTTGTCCAGAATTACTTCAAACAAACCTCTATAACATTTTAATGAGAGTTAATTTACTATACTGGGACATCTCTAATTAGGGACTTTCTCTGTATTCACAAAAGCTGGGATAAATCCATTAAGTGTGCTAAGCTAAAATGCATAACCTCAGCATGTTAAATCCCTAGGCTTTAACTAGAAAATTTCATTCATGATGTGAACATTTGTTCATTTGTCTTAAATTGTCCACACATTTCAGACTCTATTTCTTACTGAAAAGAGGGGAAAAAAAAAAAAGAAAAAAAAAAAAAAGTAGTTTCAGTTATCATAAACAGATTATTTTTAAGGCAGAGTAGTCTAAATCTTTCCCTTAGCAAAGAAAAAAAAAATTAGGAAGATTAACGTCTGTTACTTGATTTTGTGAAATACATGTAATGATTTATGTCATAAATCTGATATTTTCATTACTAATTATAATTTTTCTTCATGTTTAATAGTATCAGGTACTAGCAAGTATTCTAGCTCTAAACTAGAGATTTCCTTACCCAACGTTCATATTTAATTTCTTAGTTAAATTCTACGTTAGGGCAAAAAAGATAAACAAAACTGAAATACTTTAGACAAGATCTCCCATGAGTTTAAGAAATTCAACATGTAATCTGCTTGTAGAAAACAAAACCCC
The DNA here is from genome assembly GCA_013398295.1 of Chionis minor. Taxonomy (NCBI): domain Eukaryota; kingdom Metazoa; phylum Chordata; class Aves; order Charadriiformes; family Chionidae; genus Chionis; species Chionis minor. The sequence goes on from VZSF01004959.1 coordinate 277,400, forward strand.
CCAAAATAGTTTCTCAATTGTTAAATACCAATGGAGAAAAACTTCTCATCTGAGAGAATTATTTCACAGCTTGGTAGTGCATGTACAAACCAAAATTCAAGTATGTTTACTTTAATTCACAAGTACTTAAACAAAGCAACCAAAGTAAGCATAGTAACCACTAGGATGTAAGTTATTCCTATAACTGTCTTTATTTCACCTTCTTTATTACTGTACCATGTATCAGCCATGTCTAGTGCCTTGCCTTTTTAAGCAGAGAAAATGTTCTATTCCAAATCTATTATTCCTCACCCATTCCATCCAGGTTTTGCTATGCATGTGACTAGTACCCTCTCAAACTAAAGTTGAAGTCAGTGTAATATAGAAAATGAAAGGGTTAGTCGAAATATTACATTAGATTTATTAAGACTCTCTAGTTCAAAATCTGCTTTTAACATTTTATCTGTGATATGTGTTCCAGGATTTCAACAAATATAGGAACTGTAAACTGAAATCACCAGATTTATAAATTCATTTGGTATTACTACCAGAATAACAGTCTTGAAACTGTATCTTAAGACTGATTTTTTTTAAATCTGATTTCTGAACATTTTGATGCTGTCAGTCAACAAAACATGGTTTGGGGAGAAATATAATAAACTAGATATCCCTTCCTGTCCTCTCCCTTTGTTTGCTTTTTTTTTTAAAAAAAAAGGAATTTAATGGAAACTTAAGCCTTCACTCTTTTTTACTCTTTGGAAACATCAATTATTTCAGATTGATTCTGCAGATGTGTTATAAATCAAATAGCACAGATAAGAATTAAAGGCATTAGGCAGTTCTCTAGCCATATAGCCTCTTCTATGTTGAAAGTATGTTATTCGCTAAAGTGAAATTCTTTCAGACTTTTACAAAAGTTCCTCCATTTTCCAAACACTTTGGTAGATAAACTTAGAAGGAAAAAAAAAAGAAAGTCAAAAGTCTAACTTTAACATGAAAAAAAATTGAGGAGGAGGGATGGGTAGAAACAACTTCTTCATTCTTCACACTCTATTTGTGAATGATGCTGATACATTAAATGCTTGACAAATAAAAGGAAGGGAGAGGAAAAGAGAGAGGAAAAGAAAGAAGGAAAGTAAAATCCAATGAAGCCCTAATGTTCCAAGGCCATAAGTCAGTTCCAAAAATCCATTGATTCTATACAGAACCCATCAAATGCCCCTCTGCGCCCGCTGGACTGATTTAAGAGTTAGCTAACAGCTCAATATTTCCTCCTACCAGCACAGATTCTTAGGCTGTAAAAATTCTTAGCTTCCTTGCAGTCATTAGATTCATCATGTTTAAAACCCGCTGTAAACCCATCTGTTAGTCTTCCACATAACAATTGCAATAGGTGACAGAGAAGTCACGTCACTCCAATTGTAATGGAAAATGGGCCATAGGTCACTAATTCCTTTGAGTTTGTCCACAGTATCAATATGTTGAACAAACTTCTATTAACTAATCAAACAAAACTCTTAAATTATATGGACGTAGGCCACATTTTCTATTTCAAGCACTAACACTACCTCAGCTTAAGTCTCAAGAGCAAAGAGGCAGAGACTGATAAGTTGCCAGTCTTGCAATATGCATTTGTTATAGATCTAATTACTTCCAGAATTCATTCTCTACTCAAAATGTCTCACCTCTTCTATTGCACTAGCTCACTGTTAGCTCTAGGTTTGTGCGAGTGATTAAGTGACCAGCACTACTGGACCTCAGGAAAGACATCCACCCTCTCAGTTCTAGTTTCACTGAAAGACAAACAAGAAGTTAAGAGGTGTCTGTGCCAATCTCTAGTTTTTCAAAGCTGATATTTACAAGTCAAAATTTTGCCACAGTACCTTATCAGGACAATCACACTACCAAGGAAGGCCTACAGCTACTAAGGTATGAGTGTCATGATGCTGAGTCTCTGATTAAAGGAATCTAACATTTTACATGACTGACATATACAAGTGTTTGACATTGGAAAGCATGTATATGTAGCAAATTATCCTTGCTGTTCCATAATGTGGACATACCAAGGATGTGCAGTAACACTAAAAGAGATTCGTGTTTTCCATCTTGCAAAAGGGAGCAATGGCAATAGCTTCTAAAACCTATAATTGTAAGAAAAATATTTTCTACAGTAAATAATCATATATTGTCTGAGATACAGTAAAGTATGTTTACAAAGTACCTGGTACAAAAGGTGAATTTTGTACAAGCAAAAGTATTTTGATAAAAGGAGTGTAAAATGTAAACTAATTGTGTTCAGAATGCACAGTCTGTTCCCTTGTTTAGTTTCAGTTACATTAAAGAAACCATAAACTTGAACACAAAATTTGAGTGTCAGAGATGACCTTTTTGTGTCTGTTATGTTTTCCTGACAACACAAATAAAAATATAATATATTTGTATTTCTCTCCATCTTGCCATGCTTCTGAAGACTAAATGTACATTTAGGTAAAAATTAAATGCAGAAAAAAAATCCATTGGAAACACTACTGAAAAAAATTAAGCTGAAGATGTGACACTTTGCTTAAAGGGAGTTTCACCTTTGCATTTTAGAGCTGGATTCAGCCCAACTTTAGTTTTTCTACAGTGATATTGACAGGGCTTACTGAAAATGATACCTTGAAGAAAAAACCTGTGCTATAATATCGATGATGAGTAAGACTTCCTTAAATTATTTTGAATAATGTTAAGTATCATAGATGTGAGCAATCTTTGGTTTAGGTTCCTTACATCAAGGTCCATTTTATTTATTAGAAGAAATGGTTTGTGGTGAATTGTGTTTTAGGATAGGAAGAGAAAGGTGTCTTCTTCTGACACAAGAATTCTCCTGCTTTCTTCCTTGATAATTTAGATGTAAATTACCTCAACTGCTGCTGCGTATGTGCTGAGTGAGCTCAAGTTTGGCATTACTTAGGCAAACATTGTTATGGCTGAAATAGAGCTGAACTGGTTTGCTTCCTTTGAAGGAGTGGGGGGTGTGTCTTGATTTATAGCAAAACATCTCTAGGCATTGCTCAAATATACACATAAACACTACACTGTTGCTCACATTCATGTTTTACTGTTAAACTATAATGAAGCACTGAAATGCCCACATGGAAGATACTCCAGAAATGCAAATGAGTAAATGTGTCTGCATTTATTTATTTACACAAATAATGAATAGATGTATATATTCCAAAGACGATACACTTTGCTGTTTATTGAAATATTTTCACTTCACCAATACATATTCTACAAGGGCTTTGGTACTTTTATTTTTGTGTTGTTAGAACTTTTGCCATCAAAACAATTCTCCATACCCTCCAAGCACAGAGGCAGATTAATTGTACTAATCATTATTTCAAAATGGACACAGGCTTAATTAGCAAATACCTTTACTTTTAAGTTCTTGTTCCCATACAGGTACAACTTTTGGGTATTTCAGTGGAAGTGCTAAACACCTCACATGCTTGATAGTCAGCCAGTCAATTTTCTATTGTACTTCAGTATAAAGAAATTCATACTAACAGGAGGCACATCATTGCAAGTCACTACATTTTTTCTTTTTTTAGAACCCTTTTCCTAAATGTTTTATGCATGTAGTATTTGTGAAGGGTGTCAGTTTGCTGGGTGAGATCCATTTTATTCACAGAACCATAAAGCCTCAATTGTGGCAATACTGTCCCCGCTAACCCGTTATTGTACCACAGGCCAGGTGGCCTGATGAATTAGTTTTACCTCTAAGACCTGCTCCGTTGTTTTTCCTGATATTGCCATCTCTGGTACTGTACAGCATCTTTTGTACTGTTGAATAATTTGTACACTGTCATTGCCTAGAACAAAAGGGGTTTTGTTTTGAAGTCTGAACAATAACGCTTACGATTTCTGATGTCTTGTTACTTACTATCTTGTGCTTGACGATGCCTGATGCAACATCAGTATGGACCACATTGCGTGGACTCTGTATCTACATACCAGTGAAAGAATACCCATCACCAAAACCTGACATTTTCCACAAATTAGACAAGCAACATGAAGACATATATGCCACGAATTTGAACTTGAAGTCAAGTTCACTGAAGATACCACTGAGCTAGCAGAGGGCAAAACATTCATGCAGTGGCATTTAACTTCTTATGAATATTGCCATTGCTAACTGTGACTACAAAGAAGCACCACCAACGTCTCTCTGCATGCATCACGTAAATATGTCAAAGGTCACAAAACTGACTTACACAGCAAGTGCTGGAAGACTTGATACTTAAACTCAAGACTCCAAGGTTAATTCGTTACCACTGTATTTTTTTCAAGCTTCTCTTTAGGAATAGCAATTTTAATATCACCTTACCCTGGCATTTTAGCCAGCAGAGATGTCTGTAAGACAACTCGGCATTCCAGCATTACACCAGTTCATCTGTCATGAATTTCACCAAACTCAACTATATGGGCTGAAATTTCTTATGCTAGTGTCAGCTTCAGACTATGGACTTTTAGAAAATGTAATTAAAAACAGTTTGGCAGTTTCTCAGAAAAGAAACAAAGTCTTTTTGCTTGTGTTAAATAATTCACTGTCCGCTTAATTTCACCATAAATTCAGTGGGAAGTTAAGAGAGATAGATCCTATAGTCTGAAGTGATAGAAAGCAAGACTGTGGTTTGCACCAAATCCATCCATTTAAACGTTTTTCCAGAACAAGAGGTATTTCTGAAGCATATGCCCCCAGTCACCCACATATTGTACCTTGTGTCATTTTGTGGAGAGGTCTAGGAGTGAACAAACTGTATTCCTTTCAAACAAAAGCAAGTTTGAAGATGCACTCCAGGAATACATCAAATATGCTCCAAACACTAATGATCACTCAGTCCACAATCTTGACTAGGGCTGGTTTGAAGTAAAACTCCTGAAATGTATATAGTGTAATCATTAGGTGCAACTCCCCAACAAATCTGCCATCATTGTTGTGTGATACATGCAATCAAGTGTTTGCTTTTAGTATTCACAGTCTTTTTTCTAGGTTGTCAATATAAACTGGATGAGAACAGAGCCTGAAGACAGCTGGAGCCAGTAAGAGACTGTAGAGAAGAAAATGGACAAGTAGCATCATGGTAGGTTCCCCGCCCCTCCCCTTATACCTCTAGCAAGCCAAAATACGTAACTTCACAATCAGAGGAGGGAGGTACCCTCTTTCTTGTTCTCTGTGCTATTCATCATGCTCAAAAGGTAGGAAAGAAGCATCCTAACTTTAGTCAGGCCCACCACAGCAACAGAGGAAAAAACACATTTTGCCTTGAAATACTGCAGGAAGTTTTACATCTCTCCAAAGAAGCTGCTCCTTTCTGAATACGGCAAAATGCAACAAAACACAAAGTAACAACACAGTTGTTAATGCCCAAATTGTACAGCTTTGCTTCTTTGCTTTGTTTTTTATATAAAACAGACCATTTTAACCAAAACAGTTTTGCATGATGTCTGCTGCATAGATATCATAGGCTAAACCATGAGAACAAACAAAACATAAAATTTAGTTGAGGCTGTCCAGCCAGCTCGCTGAGTATTTTGCAGACTGAAAGGGATCCTGGAAGGAGGTGGTTACCACTGAAATCCAAATTTCACTTGGATTAGTTACCACTACCATCCAAAGTTAGTACAAATCAGAAAAGCAAGTTTTGACTATGTAGGAAAACTTAACTCTGACTTGCAATATTTCATAAGAATTTCAATTAGACACTTCTTTAAATAGATCTGGCCTGTCCATGGAAAACCTCTTGCTGGCTTCTCAAAACCCTTTCTGGGCAATTGCCCTTTTTCCCCCCTCTTAGCTTGAAGAACTGTAAAACAATCCTTTTCTCAGATCCTTAGAGATTTTAGACCATCTGTTAAACGTTCTTTTAAAGTGAATTTAAAACATCACCAGGTATTTCATAGTATTGCTTTTTAATTTGCACAGTTGTAAAGATCTTTACAATAGTCAACATTTCTTAGTACAGAGCCTGTACTGAGACCAGCAGAAACTGTAATCCAACAATTAACCTTACTAAAAGTCTTTTTCTCTACGTTTGCACCATAACAAGATCAATGAGTTTATAAGTGTTTAGTTTATATTTGCAATATCAGCAATTAGTCTATTTGCAATTTTTCTTTTAACACTCAAGTGAAAGATAGTATACATTTACACATTTCTTAATTTGTGGTAGGTTTTCTTCTCCTCTGCTCACTCATATCAGGTTGCTTCCTAAGGAAGGGAGAATAAATGAGTAAATTAAAACTCCTCAATGGGGAAGAACACATCCATGCCAGGAATCAATCAGATTTTCACATCTGTCAGAAGAGTTGACAAGACTTCTAACACATTTGTTCATTATGAATAGGAACCACTTCTTCCACCCAAAAAAAAGAAAAAGAGGAGTGGAAAAAAAGCCCTGTAAGCTGTTTTCTGACAGTTAGGCTTCAAAAACTATTGAGAAGTGAGATTTTTTTCCAAAAATAAAAAAAAAAACACAACAGTTTGAGGAAAATTTTATGTAAGTTTTGAAATTTAGAAAAAGTGAAAACACACTTTATTACTTGAACTAGAAAAAAGGGGAAAAAAAGTAGAATCTGATTTCTGATTCTCTCTACAAATCTTCAAACTCAGAAATAGTCATTAAAAAAACCTATTTAAGTACTACAGATAAAATAGCTTTGTCTCTGCTTAGAAAGAAAATATTTTCATCATATCCATGTAAAGCATAGCCATCCAAATTAACGATTAGATAACAGTTCTGAGCACCTACCAGTTCAAAATCAAGAAACATTCAAATACTTCACTCTGCAAAGGCCTCTACTTTTTATGTTACTGCATATCTAAAAGAACAGCTGCAAGTTATCATCTCTGAGTTTGTTACAAATTGAAGCACCAAATGCTCTGAATTAACCTGAATGAATTGCACACAGGTGTGAAAAATTAACCTCAGGACAAAGGGAACCTCATACTCCTAAGATAAAGAATGTTATGTCTCAGCTTCTTCCCTATCTTGCTGCCTTTTTTTTTTCCCCCCCCTCTTCTTATTTTTACCAAAGGCTATTATGAACTTTTTTTTTTACAGTTTATATATCTGAGACAAAAGTTTTTTATATTAAGTTAAAGTACATATTTGTAAACATTTTTATATTTAATGCATTATGTATAAAATATATATTATATGATATATGCTTATATATTTTTAATTATATGCAAAAACACATATATATTAAGTATATAATATATGAAATTTGTTGGTTTGTGGAAAAAACAGGTAGACAGGCTCTTGTGATGTCTTAAGCTATTCAGGAGGTTTTCTCCTAATAGACTTTTTGTAGCTCTTTTGGTCTTATGTAACACAGGAGTCAAGGTTTACAGGGTCATGTGATTTTTCTTAAAATATCAATTAATATATTTCATAAAAAATAAACAAGCTTATAGTTGTAATATTGTTTTACTCATTTTCTAGGTACAACATATAAGGAAAAAACTTTAAAAGATGAACAAATTTTAAGCAGTTATGCTAAGTTTACCTCAGTTGTATTACTCAAGCCAGGTTTTTATCTCCTTTAGGAAAAACAGACAGAAAACTGTCATCTTTAGGATCCGTAAACAGTTAGTTACAGCCAGGATTGCTAAAATATGTCATGAACTTTACAATGAGGTCATGATTTTTTTAATATTCGATAGAATTAGTTGACTTTGCACAGTAGAGGTTTTCAGAGTGTTATTTACCAAAACAAATTGAAAGAGGGGGATTTTAAAATAGAGTGGTTTCACATGAAGTGAACTCTAGTTCCTTTTTAAATATCATTCTTAGAGAGTAAATAAACACTACCAACCAAAGCCATGTGACAGTAAAAAAAGCTGTAATTTTAAAAGAGATTAGAAGTTTTTATGATGTACTTTGGTTAATTAAAACATTATGAACACAATGAAACTCCATCTTTTAGAACCCAAAATTCACTGCCCATACATGCAAAGTAAGAATTTCTGGTAGAATTTAGATATCTCATTAAAAAACTGCAGTCAAGAAAATATTTGTATACTTACTATCCATGCTTTGAGACAAGCAGATTCAGCTAGGCACCTCAACTTGATTTTTTAGCTCCTTAGAGACCTGAACTTTTGTAGAGTATTGACCAAATGAAATAATCAGGTCAATTCATGGCTGTTATAGGTCTCTCATTAGACTTTCATTTATTTGGGATGTATTTTAGAGGTACTGGGTAAAATGAATAATTAGGTCTTCATAATACCACTGGAGCTCCTCTTTTCCACTCAAACAACTGTCTTTATGACCAACACAAAGGGTCTTTCTTCTTTTGTGCTCTGTGTTCAACCCCTTGAATCCTGTGGTGTTTGTTTTTAAGTGAAAGATTTAAAAGGTAGGAAGGGTGGAAACTATGTCCTCTATTAAGCTCCCAAATACTTTATCACTTGGTTAGTGCTTTCTCTTCAGTAGAGAATGAACCATTTTTTCCTCCTCTTAAAGGAACAAATTCAGCTCTATTTGTAAATGAAAATATTTCAGTCTTGCCTTCCAGAGGGGGACTTGGTACATAAGCCTGTAGAGGAAGGAACATTGAAGAGGAAGACATTTAAGTGATTTCTCATTTATTCAGTGTTTGCCATTGACTAGCTCATTGACTGGCTTTCTCAACTGTTAACATAATCTGAGAGTCACATTTGGTGTCTAACTCTTAATGTAGTCTCCATAGGAGCCAAGCTACTCTATGTCCCTTTGTATGTCATTGTGGAACAAGGTAAAATATAAAATTGCCTAAATAGTTTTTCGTTTTTTTTCTTTTTCCAGGTCTGAAATGGGTCTCTAGTTATGCACGCTGCAAGAAACTTGCAAACTATGAAGTTCATGTAAAAGCTTATTACTTTCTTTTTTCAACCTCTATTTTTCCCTTTTAATAATGTTCCTAATACACCTGCTCTATAGAGTTCATTGTCCCTTTACTTTTGATTTCTTTGTCTACCTGTACAGGAGTTGTAGAACTAGCACTACGACCTCAACTAGTCTAGGACATTTATGGACATTATACAGACATTCCACAGGGGTGGTCCATAGACTAGGAGAATGCTATCTGTGCATTATATCAAAGGATGAGAAGGTGGAAGAGGGAGGTTGTTAATCAGATTGTGCTGGTTAGTGTGGGACCTTAGTACATAAAGGGTATGGAATAAGGGGTGGAAAATGTCATGGTTTCAGCTGGGATTGCATTGACTTTCTTACTAGCAGCTGGTATAGTGCTATCTTTTGGATTTGGGATGAGAATTGTGTTGATATCACATTGGTGATTTTGGCTGTTGCAAAGCAGTCAAGGCCTTCTCTATTCCCCACACCACCCCACCAGCTAGAAGTGCACAGCACAAAGAGTTGGAAGGCTACACAGCCAGGACAGCTGACCCCAACTGACCAGAGGAATATTCCATACCATGTGATGTCATGCTCAGCATATAAAGCTAGGGGAAGAAGAAGGAAAGATGGTGGGAAACGTTTGGAGTGGTGGCATTTTGTCTTCCCAAGTAACCATTATGCATGATGGAGCGCTGCTTTCCAGGACGTGTCTGAACACCTGCCTTCTAATGGGAAGTATTGAATGAATTCCTTGTTTTGCTTTGTTTGTGTGTGTGTGTTTTGCTTTACTTATTAAACTGTCTTTATCTCAAGCCACAAGTTTTCTCACTTCTACTGTTCAAATTCTCTCCTCCATCCCACTGGGATGGAGTGTGTGAGCAGCTGCGTGGTGCTTGGTAGCCAGTTGGGGTTAAATCACAACAGATTGAAAGACTTTTACATAACCTAAGATGACTGGTTTTAAGCACACAGGAAGAAACTATCAATATTGTTCACTCTTTGAGATGTTTGTCAGTTACCAATCCCAAACACAGAAGGCTATAAATGAAATAATTTCTTCATTGGATGATGGTGAACTACTGAAAGGTGTTACACCTGCTGCTGATGCTAACAGAGTGCAGAGGAAATGAAATGGGAAATAGCTGCTGCTATAGGCATTACTGTTGTTGGCACCACTACTTTGTCCTCCAGATGTCGTTTTTATCTTATATTGCAACTCATCGTTCTCAGAACAGCCGCTGATTTTATCCTGGGTTTTGATCTCTTTAACAACAATATATTGTCTGAGATTTTTGCCATTTTTACTATTTTCCTATTGCACCTAAGTCCAGTTGGCCTAGTTCTTCTTCTGTTTGGTGGTCAGGCAGGCTAATTCTCTTCATTGTAATCTGGTTTTTGAGAAACTTAATGAATTGCAGCTCTTTCAAACCTTTTCAAATGTCTTTGACATTTCTCTTGCAATGTTTCACCTTGTAGTAGTGAATACTTTTCATTTCTACTGACAAAAAAGGACTTTTGCATGTTTCAAAGATGAGTATAATGAGTTGATGTTTAGTTGTTTGGTTTAGTCTTCTTTTTCTAATAAGCAACAAAAATGGGAAGACAGTCTTCTCATACAACCTAAACAGTCAAAGAAAAGCAACCGTGTGTCAAAGCTACAGTGAAAAAGACCAGAGAAAGCAGGTGATGCCTAATCAAATCCAAAGCCAACCACAACACAGGTCTCCAGTAAATCCATTCATCAGTAAAATGAAGTTGAGTGAATCACACATATAAATGACTATTCACAAGTCTTGGCAAACATATATTGTGCTTTTTGTAGACAGCGTGGCAAAGGAGACTTTTGTGGAGTTTGCTGATGTTCATGAAGACAGTCTGCCACGCTTGAGGACGTCAAAAACAGGCCACACCTGGAATACTGTTTTCGGTTTTGGTCCCTGCTATATAAAAAAGGTGTGGACAGGCTGGAGAGGCTCCAGAGAAGGGCCACAGAGGTGATCAAAGGACTCGGAAGCCTGCCTTATGAGGAAAGGCTGAGGGAATTGGGTTTGTTCAGCCTTGAGAATAGAAGGCTTAGGGGAGATTTTATCACCATGTTTCAGTATTTAAAGTGTGGCTACAAAGAAGTCAGACTTGCTTTTTACAAGGAATCACATGGAAAACACGAGGGGTAATGTGTACAAATTACTCCAGGGCAGATTCCAATTGGACACAAGAGGAAAATTTTTCACAATGAGAGGAATCAGTAATTGGAATAATCTCACCAGTGAAGTATTAGATTCCCCGTCAGTGGACACTTCCAGTGTTCAGCTGGACAGGGTGCTGGGCCATCTTGCCTAGACCATGCTTTTGCAAAGAAAGGTTAGACCAGATGATCTGTGAGGTCCCTTCCAACTTGGTATTCTATGATTCACAATGGCAAGGCAGGAAATTGACCCTTGCTGCAGAAGTCAGGATGAAGGTGCGTGAGGCAAGAATGACTTTTACAAGGTCAAAAAGAATACGATTACTAAATACTAAGGTCATTTACATTGGTTTAGTGTATACTTCCGTTAATGTGTAAGCAGTAGCTGTTATCTGAATTGAAAATTCACTTTTATAAGAGTGCATGTAAACAGAGAGTTTGAAGTCAAAGGCCAAAAAAAAAATTCGCTAGTTTCTGTGCTTGGTTTCATTCCACTTGCATAACAGACGCAGCTCTCTGCCTGTCACTGCATACGCCTCCACACACTCATGCTTTAATACAAGTACATTAAACTCTCAGAGCTGATGTACTGTAAAGTTATCTTTTGTTACTCACGTATCTACCCACTCCTCAGCTTTCTACCTTCTTGGGTGGCATGGACAAATAAGTCATTCTCTCAGCAATCAGGATCATGCAGTCTTCAGTTTTCACTGGTTGCTATCTTTCACTTATGCTCTAAAAAAGGTATTAGCCTTTTTTCCACAGGGGTAGTTTGATTTGTGTTTATGCATGAGTTTGTACATAACCACATATGCTGAGCTAAAAAAGTTAGCTCGCTAGTTGTCATTTCCTAATTGAAGTGTAGCAAGTATTGCTAGAATCGTAACAAAATACATCTTAAATAAATATATGTTTAAAAAGAGAGAAAAAAAAATAGTGGCAGGGAGGCAGAAGGGCAACAGCTCTCCCATTCTGATTTTTTTTCCGTAGCACCAATATTTGAAACTGCTAACATATTTTCTAAAATGTTAAGGGGACGGAGAGTCTATTGCCCACTCTAGAATCACCAAGAAGTATAAAAAATTTGTTGGTAGGGTAGAAGACCTGGATAGTTCTGGTCTAGAAAACCTCTTAGCCTTGACAGTAGTTCACCTGAACTTTCAAGGACTAAGTCACTATCCCAAATGCTTGCTCAGTCTTGCAATACGTCTGTGTCTGCTTTTCTCCCATTCTAAGCAAAAGTTCTATCCTGGATGTGATAAACTCTCGCAACTCCTATTTAATCAGTACCAATGTTTTTCCACAAAAAAAGCTTTGCATTCATTAAATGACATTTTCCTATAAAAACAACATTGTGGAAAAAAAAATCAACAAGTCTCTATGTAGAATATTTCTAAAGGAGAAAATACGACGTATGGTCATAAGACAGATCTGATTCTTGAAACAATGGTTATTTATGCGCTTTTTGCTTACATAAAATTCACAATACTCATTCTTCAGTACTTTTGATGCATAGTAGCAAGTTACGTGTTTCATATATTTGGGGAATTACTAGAAATATAAGGTAATGTGTGCACCGTGAAATAAAATATAACTATTGTGTCATACTGCAATGCCTTTTATTGGTGCCTTTCTATACTGTATAAAAAAACCCACTTTATACCAAAACCTTTGGTAAAAGTATTTTAGTGAATCAAGTCTTGCATGTTTATCCACATGGTAAATACTCACAGCTTAGATTTAGGGATTAGTTTTGTAACAAGACTTGGGAGAATTAATACATGTAATTGCAATTTGCAGCTGCCATCTCCATATCAGTTACCAAGATCACTAACTCCTGCCTGTACCCAAAGAGACATTATGTCCAATGATCCTTATGGTTTCAATTTTATAATTGCCCGAGATCTAAAAAATGGGCTTTTGGCTCTAGTGTTCTGGAGTGTAGAGCAGGGTGGAGTTTTCCTGCTCTCCTCACCCACGATGCATAAGCCAACAGTTTTTCTCAGAGCCTGCCCCAAAAATTAGTCCCTGCTCCAAGAACTGTCCTTATCTCCCCACCCCCCTCACAGTGCTCCTTACCCATTCTTTCTTTCCTTTTCTCTGTCATTTGATCTCTGAATCTTAAAATTATTTTCTGGAAATTGAAGCAGTTTCAAAGAAGAGCTGTGAAAGCATATTCCCACATTCAAGGCTTGTCGGTAACCTGGTGATTAACACAGTCTATGGTAAGAGATTTAAGGGTCAAACATTCAGGAAAAGAATGGAAAAGCATCCAGGCATCCAACTGGTATTAAGAATGAAGGGAAAGGGTTGCAAACAAGTATCACGTACTCTTCTAGCCATGTTTTTCAACAAATATGACAGCTGCCACGCTGTTTTGTGAGAGCTGTGCCCTTGTCGTGGTATGTTTTACATGCTCTCAGTACACTTACAGGATTTGATCCCTCGGGGGAATCTCGTGCATGAAATGCAATATTGTTGATTCTCGTGATGCTTGAGTATGAGGCAGCAGTCTGTCTCAGCTGGGCATTTCATTCCCTAGGCTCAGATATTTCTGACGTACTATCTTTACATCTTCTCATGCAAAAAGAAAAGACTAGGAGTTTGCGCTGCCTTACAGATTAAAGCCCAAAACCCTTGCCTTCCACTTCTGAGTCTATCAATCCAGACACACAAAAGCGCCTTGATAAGTTAAATGCGGAAACTAAGAATACAGATTTAATAAAACTAATGACTGTGTGACAGAAGGTAAATGACAGCTTGCTTGAAAGAGAAAAAGAACAGTGGAGCCATGTAGGGGATGCTTGTTCAAAGCACCGCTGTGTGCTGACTCCTCCAGGGCAACATGGAAGAGATTGAGGATGGCAGAAGCAAGTCAGGGGACTGTAATCTTCTCCAGGAGTGTACAGGAAGGTACGGCTGCACCCTCTCAGAGGTAGGGGAGGAATAGGGAAAGGTATAAAGGAGACTTATGTTTTTCTTGTCTCCATTTATTCCCCTTTGCTTCCTATTGCATAACATCGCTGTGCCGTGCCAATTTTGTATCATGGCTGTCAGTGTGCAACAATGTTTCCTGAAGGAGAACTGTATCTCCAGGTCCTCTTTGAAACTCCAGGGATTTCAGCGCACTCTGCTTAAATGATACAACACACAGAAAGCCATTTTCAGTCTCTTCTTCACATGACGTATACCTGCCCTGTAAATAGAAACCACAGACTGCTTGTGTGTTCTGGGAAATTGTTACAAAAACTTCTTCCTCTCGACTTCACTCATTTTTTTTTCACTTTCTCTTTCAAAATACAAATCTTCCAGAGAAAATTGATTGTTATATCAGATATTCAGCTATTTCTCAGAGCTTAACAATCCACATAAAAAGGTGGAAAATGAGGTCTGACTATTAGACTAAAAAACTGTAGATTCTGGAGGAGAGACCATTTCATAGGCAAAACTTTGTTTTTATTGTGAGGGCAAGCTACACCAAGAATTCATCTCTAGAACACACTGTGAAACTTTAGAAATCTCATTCTAGAGACAAGAGCAAAACCAGAAAAGTAAAAAAAACCTATCCCCTTGACAATGGCCATTTTGTCACAGAGTTTTTTATATAGTAAAATCAAGACACCTTCTCCTGGCTTGGTCATTGTCATAGCTATCCATATATTGCATCTCTCATTGAAGAAGATGAATAGAAATCATTTTCTAGCTGTATAATATTCTACTACCTTGGTCAGCTGGAGAAACTGGCTGGTGATTTAGCATGTCCCAGATCACCAGCATGACTCTTTTCCCCCATTTTCCTCATATAATATATGGGGAGTTCATATTTCTCAGTTGGCAAAGCAAAACAGAACTGCTGGTGAGCAAGGCAGCATTCCTAGAGAAGCTTAATCAATTTCCTTATGATTGGCACAAAACATCAGAAGCATTTGTATGAAATGGTACTGCATCAGCTAATGTATAAGATGTGATGCAAGAGAAAAGGGAAAATTGTTGGAGGGAGGGCATTATTGGAGGGGGTGCTAGATGAGGTCTTTGAGGAACAGTTACTACAAACATGCAATGTAATCACAGTTTTAAGTGTTTCAGTGACTGTACATTTTTGGTTTATCATTTGAGGTGGAATATTTAAGGTGTAGGATATAAAATCCTGAGGTTCTCTACCCACTATCCACAAATAATATTTCACACAAGAATAGGAATATCTACTGTTAAAGCCGACCTGAATGATGATACTTGAAATGCTTGGGTTTTTTCTTAAACTTAAGCCACGCAGTCCAAATAAATAAGAAATAACAAGTCATTATTTTTGTGTAAATCATGCATTTCTAACATATCGGTTCAACAACTTTCTTCATTTTTCATGAAGTGAAATATCTCTTCGTACATTTTGGTATCATCATATTCTATTTTATTGCTGGCAGATTTGTACTCTACCACAGTAAAATCAATAAATGCAACAATAAAATCATGCATCACCATCTGTGTGTTCAAAACAATTTTATAGTAGATTTACTGCCTAGATCCCACTTTGAGGAATTTCTCAGAAATATCCAACCATTATATAGGTGTATTATTATACATTATTCCTATAAGTATACATTAATTACATACTACATATATTACATACTATATTATGCATTAATTATACATTATGCTATATATATATCATAGATATATGCTTCTGCCTTTTATATATATATAAAGACAGAAACATTTTTTCTTTTTGTCTACTAGACGTATTTCAAGAGTTAAAAAATTACTCTACTGATGATCTAAGTTTTGTCTGTCTGTTCAGCAGATAGGCCTTATCCATTAAGAAAGATGTATACCAATTAAATGTACCATTACAAAAATGCCAGTTAACAAGATATTTTAATATGGTAATTCAAACTACTTTAATGACTATATGAAGAGATGGCTACAAAATACATACATTAGTGGGGAAAAGTACTTATTTTCCACAATTTTGTGCATTCAATTTTGTTTTACAATGCTAAAAGAAAATAGTTTAGTAGTTTCAGTTTAGTGTACCTCTTAGAAAAATCTTAATTGAAATGCATTTTCATTGGAATATAATTTCATGTCAGTGTCAGGTCTCATACAAAATAGATCTGTGTAGACTAACAAATTCAGAAAAAGGAACTGGTTTTAGGTTGAGACATTGTAAGCTCAGCCACTTTTCAATTCCAGATCCTGTAAGTGACCTTGCATTGATTCAATTAAGAGGCATTAACTTTTACTCTTTCTGTGATCCAAAATGGAAATTTTGTGCATTATTTTCAAAATTGCTTTGTTAAATGCCCGCTGTATTTTCTTTTTTTTTTTAAGTGTCCTGGGAAATAAGAACTTGATTTTATTAAAAAAAAAAATAGCCATATGTTATGCCCTAATTATGTTTGGATAAAATAGAAATGCACACCTCAGCTGAGGCAGTGCCCATACTGTAAGATGCTCTCGCTTACATGGCACTTGCTCTAGTGTCCAGAGAATTGTTGTGTCTCCTAATGGAGAAACAGGAGTCATGTACTGTCACAGCATCTTTTAGCTTGGCTTCCAAGATTTTATACCTGGCATGCTGCAAAAGAAGCAGCCACCATTTGAATGTATGCAGTGCTGGTATAATAACTAGAATGGTACATTTCGATCTTAACTGGAGAAACTACATAGCGCATGTTTAACTTATACCTAATCAAACAGAAACTCAATTCTTGGGGTGAGAAAATAAAGTAAATTTACTGGATAGGACAAATAACATAAGGATTAAAATCTCTTCAGTAGCATGATCTAGTATAACAGATGCATACTAATTCACTTTACATACACATGACCAAGCAGGTAAAACATTTAAAATTAAATGTAATCTTAATCTCCTTAGATTTATGATTAATAAATCATTATCCAAAATAATATTTTCTCATACTATACCCTCCAAATTTTATCCAGAAATTATTTCAATAACTATCATGAATAAACCTTAATCAACATTTTAACAGCAATTTTTGACAAATTTTTTTGTATTTTTACTGAGTGTTAAGAACTGATTGCAAATCAATTTTGTACATAAGATGGTAAAATATAGTCTTATCTTTTGGAGAGATTATTTATTTAATTAAATGGAATCATTGAGGTAATTGCAGTAACTTTGGGGATGTACTTTCTTTCAACCTGGGAGGTTTCCACCATCTTAAGGGTAAATAAACTCCTATTGGGCATTAAACTGTATATGGTTTGATGTAAATGTGTTTACAAAGGAAATAAAAGACACTTCCTAATGTGTATTGCACTAAAACATCATATAACATTTTGCATGCCACCTTTTGAAATGCACCTAGAAGTACTAATCATGTTGCTTTTTTATGACTGATTGATAAGCAATCTTTAAATTAAAATGATAGGTGGTGTAAATCACAGCATGTAATCTTAAAAGCCTTTTATCAAAAGGGAGGGAGACCACTAAGATTATCTTTTGCAAAACTATAAAAAAAGCCCAATTTTTTTCTGTTCTATTTATTCAGTAGTTCTATTTCAATTAAGAGTGCTTGTGAAAGTTCAAGCACATTTACTATGAATAGCTCAGAGAAAAATCATATTTGGGGAATATGTTACCAAAAGCCATAAACACCGTTGTAAAAGCAGGGGGGTTTCCCCTATATATCAAGTAAAAAAAAAGATTATTTTAAAACACCCATATGAATCATTATGTTACAGAGAAAATTTTATTCTAACAACACTGTAAAGCATCCATTTATTTAACATTAAGGGATTATTTTATTTTTGGAAGATATTTTGGTTACTGGCAATATTTATGTTTTCTCTTAATGGTGAAAAAATTACAAATACTTAAATATTCAAAGACAGCATAAACTTCTCAAGTGGTATACTTAGAAATATTTTGTATGTAGATTAGATTACTAGTAATAATATCTTAATATCAGTGCTATACAAACAAATAAAACATATTTTTTCATATAAAATATTTTATACACCAGTATGTAGGACAGTGACCGCATTACAATTTGTTATGAGTTTAAAGAAGCCGCTTGAGTATAAAGTTTTTATCTTAATTATGGAGTTAATTAAGTATTTAGAGATGTGTAAGGAGTTCAGTGCCAAAGAAAAAAGAACAGAAGATAATGTTCTAAATATTGTTAAGAAAAAAAAAGGTTTCCTGAATGAGTCTGTGCAGTTTATAACTTGTTTTATAAATTAAGTTTAAAAAGACTATTTCCAGACCAAGTAAACCTTTTAAATTTCTATAACTTTTCTTGAGTTCTGACAAAAATTAAAAGGTTGTCTCAGTAAATGTGCTTAACAAGGTAATAAATCAAGTTGTAAATATTAAAGATGTTTCTACAGTACCATCCCCAAAAGGAATACTAATAGTTTGCTTATTCATGAGCTAAGTATGCTTGTATATACCATATTGCAGAAGTGAGTCACTGAAAGCATTACAGCTGCTTATACTTGAGCCTAACATTATAGAATGAAAAAAGAAAAAGAAAAACCCCACCAAAAAAACTCTATAAAATGAAATATCAGGAGAAAATCGACAATACTGGCTCACAACATGACCGCATCCCTTTCTTTCCACTCGGCCACTGAAGGCTTACATCTAAGTGGCAGCAGTGTTTCAGTCAGCCTTGCTCTGCACTGACCTTCTCTTCAAAGGTGTGAAGGAGCAAGAGGTCTGGGGTAATCCCAGGTATTCATTAGTATGTTTTACAACATACTACAAACACGCAAAGATGTTTCAGATATTAGAACAGCTTACAACGTTATCAGTGCTGCTAAGGAACTGGACAAAGGCTCTTTAGGTACTTTCATCCCAGACAACAAATTTTTTAGATCATACCCCACACTTTCAGTTTTCTGTTGCATTTTCCTTTTCCTGTAACTTTTTTTATAGTTTTCTCCTTTCAAAACTTATCTAAGACAATTTCTTAGTGGTCCTCAGGAAATATGTATTAACGAAGTGTTTATATGTTCTTTTATTTATTTTTTTGTTGGTCTGCTTTGTTAAGTGAGGAGAGAGGAGCGTTGGTGGTTTTCTGGACTAAACCAATGCCACTTTATGAAAAAACAATATCCTTCCACTCAATAACCCTAACATTGTACACACCAACAGAATCTTAAAGGCTTAAATGACAGTAGCTTCCAAACCTGCTCCAACCCTTTTTAAGGATTTTATTAAGAATCATGCCAGTTATACAACAACAGCAAATTACAAGTATGCAGAAAAGCACATAACTTGCATAATTCATTACATGAGGTCAATATTTTCGAAATTAAAACACCTCTGATATTTAGCATTAGTATCTTACAGATTCAGCATTAGCTTTGTTCATACTGAAAAACTAAGTTTCAGAATTTACTTTCCAACAGTAACAAAATCATCTTGTCTACAGCATCCACTAGTGAAACAAAAATGATTAAATCATAGCTAAAGAAATTGGATTTCATCTATTCTTATAATAAATGTAATGGAAAATTGAAATCATGTTATGATTAGAAATTCAAGATGAAAATTGTGTCTTAAAACACAGTGTCAAATTACCAATCTTTAAGTTACGTTATGCTGGCAAGGAGACATAAATTAATCTTGGTAAACAGAGAGACATTGTTGAACTTAATTACATTTTAAGGCTATTTTCTATTCAATAATTGCTTGTTGCAAGTATACACCTTTAATGACTTCTTTTAATTAACTGGTCCAAATACTTTATTTGGTTACAGCAGACTTGATAAGATTGCTCACTAGCCCACCAATACATTGTCTAGGTTATTCATTATAAACTGAAGAGAATTCTCCAACCATTAAACAAAGCCCTTTTGCCCATGAATAATTTGCACTAAATTGTCTAAGGCATAAGAAGACAAGATACATTGATTTCAGAGAATAATACTCTTTAAATTTAATTTACTTACAAAGAAGATACGTGACTCAATGTATTACTGCCTTTAAAGATAATATATCCATGTTGATAAAGAAACATGTAGTTAGGTGAAGAAACAAGCATTTATTCCATGTGTTCCCTATTGCTCTCATTTTTTCTTCTTTTATTGGAAGCCATTACAGCTATTTTGCTTGTCTTCAATTAGATTGTTCCCTAAGACAGGGAACATTAATCTAATGTGAATAAAATACTGAGAGTCATCGTTTGTGTGACTAAAGGACACTATTGTTAAGATTTGCCCTGCCTATTTCCTGATTCTGTAGGACTCTGCATGATTAGTAATGTCAGAGCAGATCCATTAAAAAAAACCTGCCTGTAATGGATTTGACAATATATCCGTTACCTCTTTGCAACTTACTGTTCAGTGTTCTTATTTTTTTCCTGCAACAGCACAAAACATGAATACTCCAATATTTTGTTCAGATTTCAAAGAGGAAATCTTTCGAAGAAGTTCAAGTGAACTTCATACAACTTGCAGGAAGTAGTATCACTATTGGAAAAGTTGGCAGCTGCTGTAGACAACATATAAGGAACAGTTTTATGAGATCTTTCCAGATAACAGAAGAGTCAGATCTACATCCCGAGAAACTGGATTAGATTGTGCTCTATTACCACAGGTCACACTGGAAGATCCTATGGGAGGCAGTTTTTCACAGGGATGATGATTTTTTGTATTAAAAGCTTATAATTGTACCTTTGTCAACCTTTTGCTCACGAGGATACATAAAATCTCTTGTGCTGAATAAATTGTGTATTGTGATGGTTAATTGAATTAGTATATCTGAGTACAGTTTACTTTCAATACCTCTGTAAAGTACATAGTTGGAATATTATTTTTATTTATTTTATTAATTATGTCCCAATATAGCTAATGTTAAACAAAAGTCTAGGACTAGGTCCCCTGAAAAGAATGAGGTCCTCAGTTCCTTCATTAGTGTAAACAGCCAGATTTGCTAATTCAAATGTGGTAAAATTAACTTCGTAAATGTGGATTGCACTGGATCTGAGTCACTCCATCATGTGGATCTTGTCTGAAATATTTGTGTTAACCTTTTTAACCTATCTGTTCCAATTTCCAAGTTTTCTTCGTCTTAAATTTCTGCAGAGATCAGACTGTACTCGCTATACTGCAAAGCATACGTTACCAAAAAAATTAAGGTAGGGAGTATGAGTATTTTCCCAACAAAATGTACTGATATTTCTCATGCTGTGTAATCAGCCAAAGAAATCCCCTGCAAAATATGTAAGGGACATGAGAAAATTAGTGTCCGACTCACATTAAGATTCTCCACTTGAGAATACCATCTTCCAAAGTTATATCTATATCTCATCTTAGAAGAAAAAGCAATGAACATGAGATTAACGTCAAAAATGAAAGGACAATAGCTTGAAGTCATGAACTTACATATTTACCCTGACCAACCAAATGGGATCTTTGTAATGTTACCTACAGAAACAAACTGGGGGGGGGGGGGGGGTGGAATCTGGCCAAAAAAAAAGTAAAAAAATAAGAAAAGATGCTCTTACGTAAAGTTAAAAACAAAAATAAAAATCCTGTCTGAGCTTCAAAACAACCAAGCCAAGACCTAACCCAGACACAATGCTTTGTTAACCGCTGCTTGTCACAGCAGTATCAGTGGTTTGTTACCAGAATTGCTCCAGGAGACTATGTACCACCTCAACTTTTTTGTTGCCAAACCTTGATTTTTCTCTGTGAAATGAATATAACTTAATGACAAGATAACCATGGATTTAGAAAGAAGAAGTGGGCATTTCACTATTGGTTAGTGCAAGATCATAATTAGTCCTTCCTTCAAAGAAAGTGAAATTCATAGTGCAGCTGCCCAAAGCGCTCAATATTTTGTGGGGTGAGTGTTCCCAGAAGAACGCTCAGCCCAATGCTCATCTGGGGAGTGCCCCCTGTTTGCCATTTCTGTCCTGTCTTTAGATACCAGTTCCCAATGTCTGTATGTCTGTTCTCCCACTCTGTAGAAAAATACCAGGTAATATTGATACTGATACTATAAATCTATTGGAAAAGAAGTTTAATTTCATGTCTTTAAAAGGCCACTAAATTTAGTGTTTACTACATGCAATCTCTCCTGTGCAAAACCAAATGAACTCCAAAATTCAAATCCTCTAATATTAATTGATGCTTATGTTTACTGCAACTAATTGTGCTTAATTGTAGTGTTTACAGATCACTGATAAGCAAAAGAAAAAAAATTAAAATACAATTTTTAAATCAAAAATTTTGCTCATGGTTGTTCCCTTAATACTTACATATACCTGGCGTGGTAGGTGAGTTCTTACAAAGTATGTATCAGAATTAGTTTTTCACATTTTTTAAACTGTCTCCATGCTTGAAACACCATATCCTAAATATTTTGCCTGAATTATGAACAAAATAAAAGAGCACAGAACATAGCCATTTATTATAACTACAGTGTGACAAGTTAAAAACATGTGACAACTGGTGGTGAAAATCAATACATTAAAATTTGATCCTACTCTATTAACTTACCACAAACATGAGAAATTCACTATGTGTGGAAACTAAGATGAGATTCAAAAGCATATTTGACTCTTTAAAATTAAGTTTATCATTGCTTGAAGTATTTGTGCAATCTTTAGGCCACAACTGACAACAATTATTTAAAAAAACGTAAATAAAAATTGCAAGTGAGCAGGGGATGGCAAAAGATTTTCACAAAACACTGTTTAAAGACCTGAAGGTTCAAAAGCAAAACATTTTGTACTTAAAATGGCTGAAAATAAATAGACCTAAAGTAAATAAAAAATAAAACCTATGGTAAACACATAAAATCAGTTTAGTTTTGTGGTAAAGATTGAAAAATAAAACCAGCAACAAATAGAACTTGTGTTGGAAAGAGGTACAGAGGGAAATAAATTAGGAAACACTTGGAGCAAAAAAACCTACTAGAAAATATAGTAAATAATGGACAAAATCGGCAATGCTTTTAAAGTAACAAATGTTTAACTTCTTGGGTTTAATTTTGTATCAAAATGATAACTCAATCTAGAAAAAAACCATCTTTTTGCAGTCATTCTTTTTTTATGTCAATTCTTGTCTTAATCATCCCTTTGACGTAATCTTCTCACCCCCTGCTTACAAAGAAGTGTTACCAAATTTCTTATAATCTATCATTAAACCATCTTTATTTTTGAAGTAGAGAAACTGGAAATGAACATGATATTTTGTCTACATGCCATGAGTGCATGATAGAATTATAATTTAATTGTTATTTTCTATGCTATTTTTTAAAGCATTCTGTTGTTCTCATATATTTGGTTTGATTTATGTTACATCACCATAGATCAAGAAGAGCTTTTTATTGAATTGAATGCAATGATTCTTTCATCTGTTTGTTGGGGGTTCTTTTCCCCTCAGTGGCCTTAATCTACTTTTGCAATACAAAAACTCGTACTAGTAGATCAAGTTACTGCTGGTTTTGGGTATTTTCATGCATTTATCAAAAAAAAAAAATTGACTATTTTTTCAGTTAATATTTCGGTTACATTTGTCAGTGATTCTTCTAACACTACTCAAAATTTCTTCTAGTTTCACTTATCTAAAATGTTATCACATTTTCTATTCTTTATATTCCAGATCTTGTAAAATATATTTAATGCCATCAAATTTTAAATATTGGGTTATCTTCCATCATCCTTACACCATATTAAAAAGAAAAAGGCACAACCCATATTTTTTTATTACTTTGCTTTGTATATTACAGTAGTTCATTAGCTCTTAAATGTACATTGTCTCTTATTTAAATAATACAATCTCACACATACAAAATTTATTGCCTATTGATGTCAAAGTGACATATTAACAATACAGAACACTTAAAACAACCTTTGAAGGATAAGAAGCTGTTTCCATAATAGCCTTTTGGGAAGAATTTTGCCAGTTTTTCATCCATATCATACAGTCGTAGATTAGTTGAGGTTGGAAGAGACCTTTAAAGGTCATATAGTCCAGTCTCCGCTGCAATGAGCAGAGACATCTTCAATTAGATCAGGTTGCTTAGAGCCCTGTCCAACCTGACCTTGAATGTTTCCAGGGATCGAGCACCTACCATCTCCCCAGGCAACCTGTTCCAGTGTTTCACCACCCTCACTGAAAAAAATTTCTTCCTTATATCTAAATCTACTCTAAATTTTCCCTCTTTTAGGTTAAAACCATTACCCCTTCCTTATCCTATCACAGCAAGCCCTGCTAAAAAGTTTGTTCCCATTTTTCCTGTAAGTCCCCTTTAATTACTGAAAGGTCACAATACGGTCTCCTCAGAGTCTTCTCTTCACCAGGCTGAACAATCCCAACTCTCTCAGCCTGTCTTTGGAGGAGAGATGCTCCAGCCCTCTGATCATTTTTGTGGCCCTCTTCCGGACCTGCTCCAACAGGTCCATGTCTTTCCCATGCTGAGGGCCCCAGAGCTGGACAAAGTATTCCAGGTGGGCTGTGACGAGAGTGGAGTAGAGCGGTAGTCACCTCCCTCAGCCTGCTGGCCATGCTTTTTTTGATGCAGCTCAGGATATGATTGGCTTTCTGGGCTGTAAGCACAAACTGTTGGCTCATGTCCAGCGTTTCATCCATCAGTACCCCCAAGTCCTTCTTGGCAGCGTTGCTTTCAATCCCTTCATCCCCCAGACTGTATTGATACCGGGGGTTGCCCCAACCCACGTGCAAGACCCTGCACTTGGCCTTGTTAAACATCGTGAGGTTCACATGGGCCCACTCCTTGAGCCTGTTCAGGTCCCTCTGAATGGCACCACTCAGCTTGGTGTCATCTGCAAACTTGGTGAGGGTGCACTTGATCTCACAGTCAATGTCATTGATGAAGATACTAAACAGTACTGGTCGCAATACAGACCCCTGGGGGACACAACTTGTCATCAGTCTCCATCTGGACATTGAGCCATTGACCACTACCCTCTGGATACAACCATCCAATCAATTCCTCATTGACAGGACAGTCCACCTATGAAATCCATATCTCTTTAATTTAGAGAGCAGGATGCTGTGGGGCACCATGTCAAAGGCCTTAGAGAGGTCCAGATAGATAATGTCCATAGCTTTTCCCCTGTCCACTGATGTAGTCACTCCATCATAGAAGGCCACAAGGTTGATCAGGCAGGACCTGCCCTTGGTGAAGCCCTGCTAGCTGTCTTGAATCATCTCCATATCCTCCATGTGCCTTAGCATAGCTTCAAGGAAGATCTATCTGTTCCATGATCTTCCTAGACAGAGGGGAGGCTGACAGGTCATTAGTTCCCAGCGTCTTCCTTCCCACCCTTTTTAAAAATGGATGCCATGTTTCCCTTTTTCCAGTCACCGGGGACTTCACCTGACTGCCATGACTTTTCCAATATCATGGAGGGTGGCTTGGCAACTGCATCAACCAGTTCCCTCAGGACTCTGGGACACATCTCGTCAGGTCCCATAGACTTCTGCGTGTTCAGGTTCCTCAGTTGGTCACAAACCTGATCTTCTCTTAGAGCGGGAGGGATTTTGCCTCCCCAGTCCCTGTCTTGCGTCCTTCCACTCAAGAGGTGTGGAGAGAGATGTTGCCAGTGAAGACTGAGGCAAAAATGCTGATTACCTCAGCCTTCTCCTCATTCGTTATTACCAGTTTGTCAGTTGTGTTCATCAGGGGGATACGCTTTTTTTGACCTTCCTTTTCTGGCTGACATACCTGCAGAAGTCCTTCTTATTCTTTGCATCCCTCGCCACCTTCAGCTTCAACTCCACCTTGGCCTTCCTGACCCCATCCCTACACAACTGGGCAGTGTTCCTATACTATTCCCAGGTTACCTGTCGCTGCTTCCACTGCCTGTGTATCTCCTTTAGTTCGAGCAGCAGATCTTGACTCAGTTGTGCCAGTCTCTTGCCCTCTTTTCCAGTTTTCTTACACCTGAATTACTATTAATACCTTTGAACCAGTTAACTTTTCTGTTGATATAATCATAATATTGTAGTATGTTGGGGGTACTTTTTCACTCTTGGGAACATTGATTTATTCCTATAAAATTGTCCTAGATCAATTTCAACCAATTTTACTTTTTTTTTTTACCAGTAAGTAATTCTATGCTTCGTTTCCAGATAAATAGCCTGAAGTTACCCAAGCGCCAAGCATGGCAATTAGTTGGAAATATTCATTATATAGACATTTACTTAGATGCAAAACTTTGAAAAATCTAGTTGGAAGGGTAGCCTTTTTGCATGGCCAAGACTTAGCTGTGTGAGCTCTGCTGAGTGTCGTAATGGTAACATGCACATCTGGGTGCAAAGAAAGAGTTTTCATAGTATTGAATAAGAGCTTTACAGTTTGTATTTATGTTTGCATAGGAGCAAGCATTTTGCTTGCTTTTAGGGTTTTGTTTAGGTGTTTCACCTGTTCCAATCACACCTTTCTCACTTTGATACGGTCAGATAGACAATTACTGATCCGGACCAAGGACACAGGTTTCTAGCCAATTTAGCAGCCAGCTGCCACTGAAAGAAAACATGTCATCCAAAAATCTACAGAAAAATATTTTGAAAAAAAAGCTATGAATTTTTTTATCCTGGTGTAATATCTTGACAGCAGGGTCTGAAGCCTGATGCTGTTGGAGCACAGGGAGGGGTACAATTGCCTGGCCAGAGGTAAGGACTAAAGCGTAGGAACACTCCTTCTGGCAGCTGTTAGCCACTAGCTTAGCTGTGAAATCAAACAGCACCATAAATTAATTCCAATAATGAATCATTTTGCCTTTCAGATTGATTTTCTATCTCTTCCATCTGGAAAACCTTTTATTTTATGCAAAACAGGTGTTAAATGCTACCAAATTTAATCATACTTGTACCGTTACGCTCACTGTGAAATGGAATAAGAACCTATACAGGATGCAAGGAAGCGGAGATTTAAATTCAGTCATAAATGTATATAAACAGAACTTATCTTGCATTCATATCTGCAGACCATCTTTACAAAGCGTCAAACTTTTTCAAATGTGACAAAGATAA
This sequence comes from Chionis minor, assembly GCA_013398295.1. NCBI lineage: Eukaryota > Metazoa > Chordata > Aves > Charadriiformes > Chionidae > Chionis > Chionis minor. The sequence goes on from VZSF01004959.1 coordinate 304,439, forward strand.
ATTATTTTTTTCATGCACATGAAAAGCTCTTTTAAAATAAAGCTCTTTTTAAAAAAATGCAAGCAGTTCTTAAGTATTTACTGCAACACACTGTCATATTCAGAAGTCTCAACTTTTTCTGCTATTATCTGACTCTCCATATCGACTGTTGGTTCAGTACTGCCTTGATGCAATTATTATGGATGACAGATGTGTGAGGATTGTTTAGACTGAAAGCATTGGACTAGACATGTCCGCTGTTTTGATATGTTACCTTGGAAGAAAGAGAGACATATATTGCTTTCTTACTGAAATTACAAACTATTGGACTAAGTATTTCATTAACATTGTGACCTCATTTGTTGTATTTGATTGCAGCCTCTTTTGCCTTGTATTTCCTGCAACAGTTATATTCCATATCAGAGAAATGAAATAAAAATGAACCCAAAAAAAGAGTTGAGGAATTAAATGATTGCAAGGAATAGCTAAATGTTTTTGTTAAACTACTAAAGGCTTAGAATAATTATGTCAAGTTCTACTTTCTGTTGACATTTTCTGATTAAATGATTATTTGGTTTCCTCCTAAAATGAATTTTTCTTCATTGACTGAGCTGACAACTGTTGCAGCTCCCACTTGCGCAGCTTATACAACAGTTTGAGTCCCATATTTACATCCAAAGAACTTTAAGTTCATCTTTCTCTGATGATATCAGAATTCATTTAGGACACACTGTTGAGCTTATGACTTTCTAATATATTTTTCCAAAGAATTTCTTTGAATACTCTTTGTTATGTTCTTGCTTATTTTATTTTCTTTACTTAATTTAAATATCTTTGTAAACTATGATAGCACATATGTGCACTACAATAGAAAATTAAATTGAAATAGCGCAGAATATATTAAAGAATGCTTTTTTCTAATTTATATCAGAAGTCTGCATCTCAGCGTTGTATTCCATTCCAAACAAAATATTGTACAGGCACAGCTGAAAAAAAAAAAAAAAAAAAAAAATATCCCCACAGATATTATCCAGTACAACATTGTAAATTGCAAATATATTTGCAAAAAAACCCCATGATTGTGATTACCTGTAATTTGCAAATTAAATAAAATGTAGAAGTTGTGAAATAGAAAACTCGTATACATTGTTATCTCAGCTCTGATTGTAATTTGGCATCGAAAATAGATTAATAATAGACTGGTCTGTAGTAAAAAAGTCATAATTCCATAGAGCGTTCACTTCAAGCTCTCTTCTTCTGCAATCTAAGTCTTGTTTGTGAGTTCCATACAAATACACCGTGCTATAGGATATGGTTACCGTCATAAAGATGACAAATATGGTCATGAAAGGGAGCCTATCCACTTAGAAATAAAAAGCATGGAAATGCCAGGAATTATACATGTGAATTGGTATCTAATTAGACATACAGAAAGACAGAAAACTGCTACATACACGCACAAACTTCAAGCTATAGGAGGTGTTTGATACTGATATGTGAAAGCTATTAGCAAATTCTGTACTAGGCTTCTGCCACCACTTTAGAAAAGAGGAGCTGCTCTTGTTGTGCTGTACCCTTTTGCACAGGCATAACCACCAGTACTATGCAGTCAGTCCATCTCATTTAAACCAAACAGATGACGTTTAGATCTGCTAGACAGAGCTCTAGCATCTAAAATTTACTTTAAGGAGACATTTAGCCCTTGTTTTCGGAAAGTCCTTGAGCAACATGATGATATTTTCAGTATATTTTCAAACACTGATACAAAGTTTGTTGATTTTCATGTTCTATGTAGCATATAATAAAGGGTGTTTCTGAAAAGACTTGCCTCTAGTAGTTGAGCTGCTATCTGTCATAACAAGGCTGAAATACAAATCTGGGAAAGCTGGATATGACACACTTCTCCAACATTACACAAAAAACACTCAAGGTTCATACATACCCATCTGTGGTTGATTCCAGACCAGATGCCCTGATTCTTCTTGGGTATATTGCTATAGTTTTTCCCACATACAATTTCTCAGAAGTTCATTACATGAAGTGAATGGAAGCAATAATAGTGACTAGATCAAATTTTCATATGACCACTGAATGCATTTCCACTTCCATAACATTGTCTGAGAATAGAATTAAACTCCAAAAAAGAACTGGAGAAGAGACGGAGTTAATCCTCAGTTATCTTCTTATAATAACTGTCCTTATAAATTATTATTATAAATAATAAATAATATTTATAAAACATTTTAAAAAAAATAACAATTATAAATAATAATTTATAATAATAAATTTCAAAACATTCTTCCATATTTACAGTGAGAGATGCTATATTCTCCAAACCAGGTACTTTGAAAATGGATTAGATTTTAAGAGGGATAACTAGTTTATCGCAATATTACAACTTAAAAAATTACAACAAAAACTCATTGGTAAAAAAATAACTAACAAAATCTTTTAATGTATAAACAATTGAATGGTGAGTAGAATTAGTCCAGCAATTTTATCTTCATAAACAGTGGTGGCAAAGGTGAAAACAAGGGATTGACATTGAAAACAAGGGATGCATGTCACACAAACAAAAAGTGAAAAAAATGCTTTACATATATTAGAAAATTGTCTCATACATTTACATGATGATAATATTGAAAGACTGGTGATTGTTCATAAATACTTCCTGGGGGAAAATGATAGGTAACAATGAACTTTTAACTCTAGTGAAGAGTCATGCCAAGAAGCTGTCTTTGGATAGTAGAGTTAGGCTCGTTTAAATAAGGATTTAGGTACATACAATTGATGTTGAAATAATTACGCGGCAGAACAAGCTACTATGCATGCAAAATTACAGACTTTTCCTGTCATGAAGATTTCCAATCAAGTCTAAATGCATTTCTAGAAAATCTGGTTTTGCTGTTTACAAGTTATTGAACCAAATATTGGAGTAATTACATAAAAACAGATGGCTTTATCATGAAGAATATCACATTAAATCATCTAATAAATCTATATAACCTTCATTTTTTGTGAATTCAAAACAAAAAGAAAAAAAGGACCAAACAATGCTGTACCAGGAAATACTCTGTGACACTGAGAAAGCAGTGCTATCCAGTTACATTAACGTTACAATTCCTTCTTTGGTTAATTGCTTTCCCTATCAAAGACAAGCAAAAGTCCAGTTGCAAAGAAACAGCAGACTTGAAGTCGAAGAACATGGAGGTGGTACTTGAATTCATCGTGGTTTTTGAGGATTTTTTTTTCTTTTGTAGTCAGATTTTCTAAAGGAACAGAGATTTCTAAAATGAAAAAGAATACTCCAAGTCACTGAAGGAAGTGAGACAAAGATCAGGATAGGTCCAGGCTGAAGGTAGAAAGCAGCTATGGGCAAGTCTTTTATACATAAGGGGCATAAAAGGTGGCGAAAGCAATAGTTTAATATGCTCTGAGCTTCCTGGTTTTTCAAGGATGGACAGGAAAGAATTAAATACAGGCATGTTTACATGGTTATATTACATGTTAACGTGTTATCTTATAAACAGTTTAGCACCTGTTTCCCTTACATTTATTCTTTGCTTAAATTACATTGGACGTGTACTTCATATATCTCCTTTGATAAGCGCGCTTCAATTGTGAATGTTGCAAAATAGTGCCCCCACATATGACAGCCCTAGTCATCATAAGTGGCAATAATTAACAACATTAAGATACACTGGAACAGGGAAAAGATTTGAGGAAAAATAGAAAACATGACTGAGATGGAGAGGGCTTTTATATTAGGCAAAGACAGAGAAAAGTATGATTTCATAAACATATAGATTTCAGAACAAAGCAAAGAAACAGAGTAAGGAATGAAGTAAATAAACATTTAAAATACTGTGTAAGGTAGTACACTGTATACATTGTATATATTATTTCTCATAGGAAATTAGGAAAAAAATATTTTTAAAGGATTAAGTTCCTTCTGAAATTAGTTCCAAAAGAAAAGAAAGAGAAAAAACTCTCACAAACAGATGTTTTAATCAGTCTATAAAGTCATTTACTTAATTGCTTTCAGTACAGTTAGTAAAAGACAGCGTTCTAGCCTGTATCAGGAATAGTGTGATGAGCAGGACTAAGGAAGTGATTATGTCACTGTACTTGGCACTGGTGAGGCCGCACCTCGAGTACAGTGTTCAGTTTTGGGCCCCTCATCACAAGAAAGACATTGAGATTCTGGACCATGTCCAGAGAAGGGCAACAAAGGCAGTGAGGGGTCTAGAGCACAAGTTTTATGAAGAGCTGCTGAGGGAACTGGAGCTGTTTAGCCTGGAGAAAAGGAGGCTGAGTGACCTTATCATTGTCTACAACTACCTGAAAGGAGGTTGTAGCAAGGTGGGGGTCAGTCTCTTCTTCCAAGTAACAAGTGATAGGACAAGAAGAAATGGCCTCAAGTTGCTCCAGGGGAGATTTGGGATGGCTATTAGAAAAAATTTCTTCGCCAAAAGGATTATCAAACATTGAAACAGGCTGCCCAGGGAAGTGGTGGAATTGCCATCCCTGAAGGTATTTAAAAGACGGGTAGATGTGGTGCTGAGGGACATGGTTTTGTGGTGGTTTTGGCAGTGTTACATGGATGGTTGGACTCTGTGATCTTAAAGGTCCCTTCCAACCTAGATGATTCTGTGATTCTATGAATTCTGGTAAAATCAAATCACATTTTGGAATTTTTTTTATGTTATGTCCTGCACTGTTCAGCTTAAAATAACAGGTGCAACTGTTGAGTTACATTTCCTAGTTTAAATTTGTCTTGATTTAGGCAAGATGGTAGTACAAACTAATGCAAGAAAAAGAGATTGAATCTGAAACTACTGTCTCCCTAGCTTTGTACTACATCTGAAATCATATTCTTTAGTAACTTGCTCAAACAGGTCTAATCCAGCTCTATATGGTCATTTGAGGCAGGCTATATATTTTTCACAGACTAAAATAACTGGTGTTCTTGTGAAAACTTCTGCCTTTTAAATCAATATTTCTTTTCCTGCATTCCAACACTTCTTAAAGAATCGGGGATCGTTCATATTACTTCTTTTAATAAAGGGGATATAACAGCTACCTAAAAAAGTATACTTCAGTCCTCTATTTAACGTATGACTGTTACAATTTCCTCTGACAGCATGTATCATAACTCTGCTAAAACTCTGTATGATTTATGTGGAGTTTCCAACATTAAACTTGCCATTGGCTTCATTTCTAATCTTATATTTTACCAGTCACCACAATTTAAATTGATCAGTTAGATCTTCTTTTTTATGGGAGCAGTATAGGAAGGTTAATGACACATGGAGTTTTATTCTTTCAGGTATTAGACTAGGTACTGAGCCTGAATTCTGAAAGCTCATAACCGTATGCTTGACTCCACTCCTATGCAGAACATTAAGCAAATACTTTTAAGAGTTGTTCGGAGTGGGGATGCTTTCACGTATCAGTGCCTAGGCCATTTGTTGTACACAGAAGGGTGTTATATATACAAGGGAAAATCTTAGACATGTCATATTGGCTCAAAAAGGCATTATGTCTGGAAAGAAGCCTCCCAATGCTCTCAACCAACAACCTAAAGAAGATGAGGAACCTCTAAAGAGTAAAGAATCCCAAATCAGATATTTTTTTACTGTTGCCTTCAGAAAGGTCCTATGCTACTAAATTTTTTAGCTGAATGTGTATAAACAGAAAAAAAAGGAGGTTTTATAGTTGAATTATATACCCTGAGTTATAATTGAACTCTTTTATTTCACAGACTAACAAAATCCATCATCACGGCCTTTCTCTCTTAAGCTTTCTGTTCTGCCAAAAGTCAAAGTGAATTTCAGCAAGACTAATTAAAGTTAAAGTCAGAAACTCCCCTTATGCCCATGACACAAGGTAGAACTCTGCTTATACTACTTTTTTTCAAATTAAAATACTATTCCTCCCTGCTCACGGTTCCTGGGAGTGGACTATCAGAACACTCTACTAAGGCCACACTGAAGGAAAGGAGTCGGTTTTCAGAAGCTACTTACCATGGACATCTTACAAAATTAACAGACTATTACAATTATGAAGCTGTAGATACAGTAGTTTATTTTGCAATCAGCAGAAAAGCACTTAGCACTTTTTCTTCCAATAAATATTAGAAGATCAGTAAAACAGACTGATTTTCAACTTTACGATGTCATTCTATTAGGCACTGTGCTTTAACAGTATGGTACATATAATAAGAAGATACATACAGTTTTACAAATTAAACTTAATATTGCTTTAAGTAGGCTAAATAATTTATAATGTGTTTAAAATCCAGTAAAGGTACTTCCAAACGTTATTTTTAAATAATTATCAAGATCTAGATTCATTGGTACTCTGAGCCTTTTCAGAATTTTGGGGAAAGATATAAAACCTGTAAAGATTTTAAAAATTTGTTATAAAGTTATGGAGTTCATCGAAATCACATTTATTAATCCCTAATCCTTACAATTTTGTTGATACTAGCCAGAGATCCTTGTTTTTCACTTCTTAATTAATTGATATTCCCTTACATCTTTGTGTTAGTTATCATACAATACTTTTTCTCCATTTTAGATACCAGCTATCTGTTTGGACTTCTGTAATCTCTGGAAACATGGTTATTCAAAATTACCCAGATGTTCCAGTAGCACTTATGTTCTTTTGATTGGCTGCATGGGAGGATTTGTGCTTTGCTCTTCCTACAACTTGCAGTAGTGATGAAGAAGAAAAATTTCTCGTATAATGCGTATTGAGTGTATAAACACTCAATTCAGAAGAAATCTGACACACAGGCTCAAATTCACCCTGTTCATGACAGCGTTCATTTACATACTATTTGATTTCAGTGCTTTTTGACTTGATAGATGCAAAAGTGCTCTCCTGGGCAATGATACTTGGCTGATCTGGTGTAATATGGGCCCAGTACTGGGACCAGTGCTATTTAACATCTTTGTTGGAGACATGGACAGTGGGATCGAGTGCACCCTCAGCAAGTTTGCCGATGACACCAAGCTCGGTGGCGCGGTTGACACACTGGAGGGAAGGGATGCCATCCAGAGGGACCTGGACAGGCTTGAGAGGTGGGCTAATGCAAATGGCATGAAGTTCAACCAAGCCAAGTGCAGAGTCCTACACCTGGGACGTGGCAATCCCAGGCATAAATACAGGCTGGGCAGAGAATGGCTGGAGAGCAGCCCTGAGGAGAAGGACTTGGGAGTGCTCATGGATGAGAAGCTCAACATGAGCCGGCAGTGCGCGCTGGCAGCCCAGAAAGCCAACCGTATCCTGGGTTGCATCAAAAGAAGCGTGGCCAGCAGGGCACGGGAGGTGATTCTCCCCCTCTACTCTGCGCTTGTGAGACCCCACCTGGAGTACTGTGTCCAGCTCTGGAGTCCTCAACATAGAAAGGACATGGAACTGTTGGAACAGGTCCAGCGAAGGGCCACTAAGATGATTAGAGGGATGGAGCACCTCTCCTATGAGGACAGGCTGAGAGAGCTGGGGCTGTTCAGCCTGGAGAAGAGAAGGCTCCGGGGAGACCTGATAGCAGCCTTTCAGTATCTGAAGGGAGCCTACAGGAGACCTGGAGAGGGACTCTTTGTCAGGAAGTCTAGTGATAGGACAAGGGGTAATGGTTTTAAATTGGAAGAGGGGAGATTTAGATTAGATATTAGGAAGAAGTTCTTTACTGTGAGGGTGGTGAGGCACTGGAACAGGTTGCCTAGGGAAGTTGTGGAGGACCCATCCCTGGAAGTGTTTAAGGCCAGGCTGGATGGGGCTTTGAGCAACCTGCTCTAGTGAGAGGTGTCCCTGCCCATGGCAGGGGGGTTGGAACTTGATGATCTTTAAGGTCCCTTCCAACTCTAACCATTCTATGATTCTATGAATATGCTGTCCATATTCAAAGTACATGATGTATTATCTCTCATCATCAATTTCCTGAGGACCAGCATTAGAACCAGACTTTTTATGTGGTGCTATTCTTAAAAATGATGCTGTGCTACTTCAGAAAATGAAGAATAACATTAATTTTGGTAGTGCATAAGAACTGAAAGACTGATTCCAGTTTTCAGTGTCTAAATTCATTGAATGCATGGGTGTAAATTTGTACAGCACTATATTAGAAATGTCTGTGTAGGAATCCTGTTACTACTTAACACCCACATATCTTGTAAACTAATAATGTGATTTGTGTTAAGTCTTATGTACACTTTTCAGAAAATTTACCCTACATCCTCCACTTTACCCTTTAAAAATTTAATCAAGCATCTGTCATTTCATATCCTTCTCAAAACCCTTTATTTTGCTGCAAAGGGTCCAGATTATGTCATGATTATTAGGAGGAACAGGTTGCATCCCAGATTAGTTTGCCTCGGTATGAATAATCTCTCAGTTAACATCTGAAAATAAAATAAATGCACCATGCGTGCATATACATGTTTAATGAGGCAGGTGAAAGGACGGAGAGAGGGGAGAAAGATAAAAAAGGAAATTTTTTTCTGTGACTCCTTACAGTTTTTTCCATGTGTACATCTCAGCAACATCAGACCCTGGATTTTTTTTTTTGTTTTTCCTAGGGAGCCAGTCTGGAAATACTTGATCATATGACTAAACATTTTAAAGATGAGTCATCTAAAAGGTGACTTTCTTGGATAGTCTAGGGGGTCTCCATGCCTCCCTTCCAAAATAATCTGCACCTTTTTATGTGGCAAGCATGCCCGGGTTCACATGGCTGCACAGCCTCACCTTTTTCCATACTGGGTGTAGCCACAGATCTTCTCCATGTAAATTTTCAGTACTCTCAAAATAGAAGTCATGTAAGAAAGGGTTTCCATTTTTTGACACACTAGCAGAGAATGCGGCAAAATTATCTACTGAAAACCATGATGATAATTTAGAAGTCAAAGAGACTTAAGTAGAAGCAGCTGTATTACTATGGTGGGTGACATGATCCAGAGACAAACACCTGTTACCCACCTCGCAGCGTATTGTTAGACTTAATTAGTCAATGTTGAAAAGCACTTTAAAATCCACTGAAACAAGAGCAAGTATTACTAATTTTTATTATAATTATCATAACTATCTCTATTATTGTTATGTAAGACACACTGTGTGAGAAGGCACAAGATTGCAACAATGAGTGCTGTTGCTAGAAGATAAAAAATATTAATTTATTTCTTAAATTCTCTAAATTATAGCCATGTCTACACTGTCAATTTGGTTAATGTCTTTTTTTAGTCTGTGGTCCCACTTCTCTGATATTCCACACTGCATGCATGCAAGTTTGCTCCTGGGCTGTCATTTGGAATAGCCTTTACCTCCTTCTGAAAAGAAACCTTACCAAGACTGAGGTTATATCATGTTTTGTTCCATGCAGACAATGCGTATATGACCATTACAGGAAAGGAATTCTATACTTTGGGAGAGTCCTTCAAAAGCAGCACTACAATTCAGCGCAATCACAGACATCCATACCACTCCCTGGGTGACATACCTTGTATTCTTTGGACTGTGCTACAAACCCACAATCCTACTGCAACCAGCAGTCATTATTTCAGGTCATTTGGTTCGTTAAAGAAGGCAGCAAAAAATGTCTTACCACCACAGAGAGGATCCCTGAAGCCAGAAGAGACCTGGACACTGAAGTCCGTTTGTGCAGGGAAAACAGAGGCCACAGGAACCTTATTTTTGGCAGGATCAAACCTCTGCTCCACAGGAAGCGGCCAGACTGGCTGATGCTGCAGGGTAGGAACACATTGCCAGCCATGTCAACTCAAACATCAAATCTCCCTGAAGACTAGCTTGTTAATGATGATTGCCAGCTAGAGGTCTAGTGCAGCTCAGCTTACATGACCAGAGCAGAACCTTTGGGACCGTCACAAGAACGCAGCTGGGGCCAATGCTCAGCTTTCCTTATGGCTGACTGAGAACAGAGATCAAGGAGGAAAGGGGGCAGGGGATATGGATTGTGTTTGGGGGCAGACAAAGTATGACAGAGAGCGGGCTAAAACAAGCAGGGTGCAGGCTATACAGGACAACAACAGCTTCTGTACCTGGCAGCTTCTCACCACCAGCTCACCTGACTCTAAATCCAGAGAATAGGTCTGCATGACAAAAGGCTACATCACAGCTCAGGTTTTTGCTGGCCAAGAAAAGAAAGGGAGACTGATAAACCACAGCCATACACATTTATGACCATCAAGACCAGACAAACATCTACAAATGGTGCACAAAGAACTGCAGCTGTTGGAGACAACGCTTACTGATTCTACAGAGCACCATTCTGGTAAAGAAGAAATCACAAACCTGTCATTTCTCTCATATCCATCATTCTCTCCCTACTTTTCCCCCTGATGATACATCCACTATGGGTGTACCAAGGTATCGCTTTCTGGCACATCTCTTCTGTCCCACCAGCCTCAGAAGCATGTAATTAAGATGCAGCTACACCTCTGTGGCTAGCCCACTCCAGGGGTTTTTTTGCCTCTGTCCTGGTTTGAGGTAAAACACAACAAATTTTCTGTTCAGTAATTTTACTTTTCAGTTAAGCCTCTTCTAACTAACTGAACTCTCTCAAACTCTCTGACATGAACACCATATTGTGGAGATACTGTTTGTTCTCAGAGTTGTGAGATTTGATTAGTTGTAATTTATGCCAAGGCATGGTATGCAGAGAAGCTCTTGCTTATACTTACTGCGGTAACAACCAAGGCCAGACAACTTTGGTATATGCCCCGTTGGTGAGTCAGACACGGAAGAGCATAGAAGGGTTGCACCTGCAGGGAGGAGCGGACAGGACAGGTAACCCAAACCTGACCAACAGGGTATTCCATCCCATCTGCCTCATGCTAAATATAAAATCTGAGGGACCACAGGATCAACCCCTCTTTCTTCAACGGCCAGCGTCCAAAGAGGACTCTGTCTGTTCATCTGTCTTTAGTCCTGATCTGTGCATTCCTGAATCCAAATGCAGAATCCAGTTCCCATCCACCACTGAGTCCAGTTTGGGACTTCCCCCATGCCTGACAGTGATGTGATCATCATCCTGGCACCTTGATGCGCTTTTGTATATATTTCATTATTTCCTTTTCAGTTTATTATTAATATTTCATTCATTTCAGTGGCCAGTCACAGGAGAAGAATCTCTGATTTGCCAGGATGGTAAAAAATAGGACCTTGAAGGAACAATACATCAAACATGGAGCAAGGGCAGACAGTTGTTACATCTACGGCAGTCTCTGACTTCTTGCTTAATATAATGAGAGATCTTGTAGCTGGGGTATTTGATCTCTTTGTAGGGGTTGCCACATGGGAATGTGAATCCCATTGATGACCACAGCTCACAATAGCCCTGAAAGGCAACTGGAGAAATTGCTGGTGAAGACTACTCATGAGCCAGCAGTCTGATGGATCCTTTCAGACCTTTGCTGTCATCAGACTTGTGGAGGAATGATTTCACAGCAGCCAGTAAAAGCTGTGGCCAATAAGTCTCAGAGGTTCAGTAGTGACCCTGTTTCAGCTGGTAGTAGGGTTTAAGAGAAGAATGCACTCAATCTTGCTTGTAATACTGATCTTGGCACAAAGCCTTAAATGTGATTCTCTGCATTGGAGAGGCGCAAACACAACCTCATTCCCCCTAGGGGATTTTGTCATCAAAATGTCTCTGCTCCAGGTCTTGCAAGCAGGATACCCTCCCATTTTGTAGGTCGCCAGAGCAGAGGAGGAAGTGGCACACGCAGTGATGTGGTCAAGATGATACCTGTCCACTTGAGCAACAGCAGGAAAAAATACGTAGAGGCGACAGAGAGTAACTTGCCAACACAGGACTCAGAATAGGTTTGGGAAGGGTACAGACTCCTGTTGTAGATCCTGATAATACAGACTGGGAAGAAGGAGAGAATGTCCAACAGGGTGTGCATGTTATCCTACACAGGACTGCCCCTAGTTAGCTGCAAAGGGTTGTGGACTAGGTGCTGAGCCAACTAGAATTAAGCAGTGGAGGTGAGGCCAACCTGCCACAGGATTTTTTTGTCTTGAGCAGTGTGAATACAAGCTGTTTCATATCTAACACCCAGCAAGGGAAATCCCTCTTGTATAAATCCCCATGGTCTGAATCACCTTAAATATCACTGGTTTTCTCCTTCTCTAATGTCTTTCTTCTCTAAGATTTTAATAACATTTGATAATGTCAGCAAATAATCAAACTTTTCCAATTGGTTACCAGATCATAATTTCATGACTTATGCATATCATTTCCTAGAACTCATAAATGATGGTATTTCATTTGATGATTCCATTCATTTTCTAAAAATGCCACAAAAATACTCCTCCTCTGCACAAGTCTGTATTTGTTACTGGGCTAATTAATGAACAGCAATATGTATATGCACTCTGTGTGTGTGTGTGTGTGTGCATATATATATATATATAGTGGGACGATCTACTACAGATATATCACAGGAAATGTTATGTACCCACACGGAACAATTGTTAAAGCCTACCTGTCATTTTCTCCTTCAGTTGAACAAATAAGAATAGCAGATTCATCTAGGAAGTTCTCCAAATTACTATTTTTGAAATAGGTTTTATTGGCTTTAATTACACATGAAGTATTCCCAAATCTCAGATCTTACGAACCAGTACAGTTCAACTACTATTTAAAATTAAGGTAAAATAAATATTTCAGGATTTTTTTAGTTATTCTTTTAAACAAGTAACTAGTCAGGCTTATTAGCAGGCTAGGCCTTACTAGCAGGCTTAACATCCAGTCTCATTCACCCCATGTACTACAATCATCAAAATGTCAATGTTCCAGGGTCTTACAGTAGGATATCCTCCTGTTTGGTAAGGTCTTGATTTTTTGCTCCTGTCTAAAGACATGTAAAATTATAAAAATTTACTAAGAAGTCAAACAATAGCATAATATTTAGGAGTGAAACACACAGATAGAAAATTCACTGTTGGAATAAACTGTGAGATTATATAGAGGTACATTACCATCATTATACAGTCATTTATGGTCTTAGCTTTGCTAATAACGGCACAAAGCATACTGGGAACGTGTTTCAAATACAAGCTTTCAGCTGGACAGCTTGGGAGATGAAAAGCAGTAGGAATTCCTTCTACTGTTCAGAGCAACCTAACTGCTATTTTATAACTGAAAACAGAAAATTTTGTTTAGCATCTGTAGATTCGAAATAAGGAAATACATCTTCTTTAATAAAATAACCAGGGAGAGTGAAGTATCTTGTTGTAATGTGAATCTTTTCCATGTTCCAAGTTGAGATGTATAGACAGAGCTATCACGAAAGGACATCTGTGGCTGAACTTGGTCAGATTAAAGGTCCATTTATCTAGGATATCAATCTCTGGAAATGACTAATAATGATGATTTGACTAATAGAGATTATTTGAATAGGGAATAAAAAGAGAATAGAGTGATATTTCCTATATTGTCAGACTCTCATCCCAACTACCTGAGGCACAGGGATTTTTTTTTGAGCTAAAGAGCATCTTCACTGTGTGTTTGAATTTTTAAAAAGTATTTTATTTCATTACTTAATTTCATCATTTTTAAAAGTACACTTTGACTTACATAACATTCTGAGGCAAAGAGTTCTGTAATTTAATATTCTATTATGCAAAAATGTGTTTCCATTCTGTTTTAATAAAATGGGACAAATTGGAAAGAATTGTCTTTTCTCAAGACTTGGATTCGGGTAAGAATGTGCATACACATAGTGAAGTATATAATGGAACAGGTCAAAATTACACACTGGAACTTGTCAAAACTGTTCATTTACAAATACATACCAACATACTACTTCTGGTTTCTCTTTGGGTTGGGATTCTGGCATCACCTTTCCAGCAAAATTATCCCTGTCTATACCTAGGCATATTCATTACTGTGACATACATTTTTGAAACGTGAAGTTGGTTTTTTGGTCTTACAACAATTAATACTACTTAAGATTTCTTTTTCTTTTTATGTACCTATGTAAATAATCTATCTGATTTTGCAAGCAATTATTTTAAGTCTGAGATTGCAATAACTACATATTAAATTAGCAAATTATATATATAAACATTAGTGGAATGGATTATAGCATAATCACGAACTATAGACAGGCTGAATTTTGATAATACATTAAAAAATTGACAGGTTGACAATTAGGAGTTTTTGAGAAAATATTTTCCAAAAACCCCACATCTGCCACTGTCCTCATTATCTGAAGTACTTTCTGACAAGAAAAAGTCAGTATAGATGTCATTTTATGTAGAATATTGTCATACTTCAAAAAAAATTACAGGGCTGTCATAAATTGGTTGTAGTAATATTTCATATCTTGTGAGACAAGTTCTGTAAAGAAAAACTGCAAAGCAGTTCATCTTGAAATGAGGTTTTGATGGGTAACATTTCACAGGTGCTGGTGAAAGAAGGTGGGGAAAAGTCAGCGTGCATCCTGTCACTCTGAACTCAAACCAGGACAGTCCTACAGCCCCCATATCATCTACTTGCTATCCAGGGCAAGCAGCCACCCCCATCCCAAAGTATTTTTTCATTGAGTTCTGCAGCTGCTTTTCGTCCTAGATGGAATTTTGTGAAAACCAAAAACCCCTTACTGTTCCTGCTGCAGATGCTCCTGCTTTGTCAGTCCTCCTTTCACCCAAAAGAAAAGAGAAGATTGAAACAGCATCTCTGAGAAACTGCACCACCCCACATCTGGAGAGGACTATAAAGAGAAGTCAGTCACTTTCATCTTTACTTTAACCATTGATATTAAAGCTTGATGTTTATCTTTGAGATTGACAATAGAAATGCAGTATTTAACAGATTTATTGATACCTTTCCTTATTATACAGTTTAGCCAATCCTAGAGTATCACACTTTATTAGAGTTTGATTTTTACCCACCTACCTTTATGTGCCTTCACAGATGTAATCCAGACTACTTATAATAAAATCCTGGAGGTAAAGGTAGTAAAAACTAGTGTTAGTAAGCAGACCTGTCTACTTAAATATATTCTATTAGGTCCATTTTTTACTTTTGCATGACCATGTAGTCTAATTTCTTTTCTGATTCTGACTTTTCTTGAAATATTTATTTTGCCTTTTTACGTAGTGATCTCATGAACTGGAACTCTAAAAAATAACCCATAATAAGTATGGATGAAGAAAAAATATATGATGCACTTATTCCTCTGGAATCTTGAGAGAAAAAGGATCTTTTTATACAAAATTAAACTGCCAATGATTCAAATTAATTATTCCAGCTGCCTAAACTAATGTAGAAAAAGCAGTAATTCAGCAAGACAATAAAACCAATCCATACTCTAAACACAGAACTAAATAATTCTCTAAAAATGAAAAATAATCAAAGCTAGCTACTCACCATAGTTGATGTTGATGATGAAGTAATAGCTGCTCCTGCCTTTATAAGGTTCACTGATACTAATGCCATCATGCCTATGAACAACTTTCAGGTCCAAAGCTTTGGTGATTTAAACTCACCATACTTTCAATAAATTAAGATTCTTCAAAGCTTGACACTTAAATAGTTATGTGACCTTTTTATTTGTGAAAGTTAAAAAAACCTGTTGATTATGAAGAATTTAGAAATCTCTGTTACAAGAATCATTGGAACTCTTGGCTTTTTCCCTATATTTATTTGTTGCAGTGGGTCATAACTACCAACTTAGGCTATATCTACATATACAACTTGCTACCTTGGGAGGATGCTAAAAAATGTGACCATAACATAACAGCTGATGTCCTTGGAGGTTGTTTTTTATTTAGGGTTCTTTTTGGTGGTTTAATTTGGGCTACCTGGATAGAAATTTTCTAGTGATTCCACCAACTGTTGACATGTTTGGCATGTGCTGTTGTATACCAGTCCCAGAAAGTAAAGGCCATCTCTGCCATGGAAGAAGAAATGAGTCTACATGTCTAGTGACTGCATCAGTTTACCCATCCACTTCACAGTGGAAGTACACTAGAAAGTTTTTCTTATCGGCCTTTTCTGCTTAAATAAGGTTATTATTTATAGTGCTTTTCCTGTTTATTCATTATTGATATCCTTAGCCATACAGTAACCATATCCTGTACTTTTTTACCTTTCCCTAAGTCCTAATTCTATCATAAATGTGCTTGTGCCTTAAACACATGATAAAATCATGCTTTGGTGCATGCTCCTTCTCCGACTTTTGTTTAAGGATAATTTTTCCTTAAGAAACTTTTACTGAGATGCCACAAAGACAGGAGAGGCAGGAGAAAAGTCTGAAATTAACAGAGTTCTAGAAAACGTCTCAAAAAAATCAAGTTTTGGTCACTTTTAAGAATAGGCCATGGAGATGCTGGTTTAGGAGAGAAGATTTTTCACCACCAGTTTTGGACAGTTTGAAAATGAGCACTGGTGTGTGCATAGATATAGGGGGGTTTATTACCACTATTATTTTTTTAATTTTAGTACATTCTAAAATACGTTTCTCTTTCTGTGATTCCATTTCTTGGAGAACAGTCTCAAAGTTTAGATTCAAGGGAAAGTTTGTTGGTTTTTGTGTTGTTTAGGGGGTTTTTATGAATTCAAAGCTCTCTGTTTTCATTTAGTGGCTAATCCATTTCTCTCTCCAGAAATAGAAACTAGTATCTTTGCTGTGATGTGGACCTCATTGTTAGAAAAGACAATTAAGTCATGTAAAGAAATTAACTTCACTCTTTCTCAAGATGATTTTTCAGTTAAATAGCTTGAAGTGTAATGTAAACAAAGCTCCATGACAAATCTGTCATCTGCTATAATGTATTATTCAGGTCAATGCACTGTAAGTGTAAGCTATGTGGGAAATGTTGGGAAGTAGTTATTTTTCCCCATAGAAATTACAGGTACAAAGGTTAAAATAAACAAATTTCTAAGAAAGGAATTTCTTCCTCATGCGTTGTATTCATTGATAAATCTCTAAACAGAATAATATCTGATATTATTATTTAAACAAAACAAGAGTAAATCCTTATGCACAAGAAGAATCTAAACTTCTAGCCTGTCCTTCATGTAACTGCCCCATAACAAGAGATCTATATTTTGGGATGCTGTTCAGTAAAAATAAAATTTTTGAAAAGATTCCAAATTAGAAGCTAAGAAAATCATATTTGAAAGAACAGAAGAAAGTTGAAATAAATAAAAATAAATAAATAAAATGAGAAACTATGATATGAAAAGCATAAAAGGAACTTAATAGGTATCCCTCTCTTTAAAATTACAATTAGACCCCAAGATCCTTCAATCCTTATTTAATTTGCATATCATTCATTGTCCATCTGTTGTATTTCCAATTTCTCCTTTGCCATCTGGTTTTCTAATGCTGAATCCGCCGCACAAATTTTTCTACATGTAAGGCCTCTAAGTTGTAACGGATTGATGGAAATGTATTATAAAATAAATATGCTTAGGCTTTTGGGAAGACCTAGCTCACTGCTTAACACTAATTATACACCCTAAATCACCCATCGTAGGAATAAGGTGAATAAGGACTGTAAAGTTGACTCCTGCAAAGAATGGAAAGAAAGAAGGAGCTAGAGCAAAAGACATAACCAGAGAAATCAAAGGAAGGGTCTCAGAACGGTTATGAAAAGAAAAGATAAATCCCAAAGCATTCCAGCAGAATGGAGACACTGACAAAAATACAGGATTGGGGAAATTTGACGGTCCCAGGAAGCAGTAGCAGCTGGGGCATGTTAAACAGCACTTTACTCTCCAATTGGTCCTAATAATTTTAACAGGATAGATTTCTGTTCACTGGTGTCTTATGATCTGTCTTTTGTAACGTATCCAGCAATTTTTCCTCTTCATACACCCCAGGACTCTTAGACTGTTCTAGTTGTTCATCTCAGCTGTTCTGATTTTTGTCTCTCTAACTGTTGCATGTTTTTCCCAACAGGCACTCCAAATCATTCAATTCAACAGCTGCTACAAACACTTCTATTTTTGGCACAGCATCCCAACAGTTTCAAGAGGTTTACTTGAAGAGTAGGTGGGTCAGAATCTATATTTCTGTAAAATATGATACATGTCTGATCTTACATGATCTTTATCCATAGGGTCCAAGGGATTGTTCTGTATTCTGCGGGTTCTGAAAACATATTCTGACTTTGCCTTTTATATTTTCAGGCTCAAAAAACAGGTAATTTCTATGGATCTGCGCTCATCCAAAGAAGGGTCAGTCATTGCAAAAGTGAAAATAAAGCTCTGAATTCACAGCAACACAACAGTAGACTAGTAGATACCAATCTGTTTTAAAAATACTTAGGAGAGCAGTAAAGGAACATTATAAAAGTTAAAGTGTCCAAAGTTTTCATAGAAAAACTTTTAAGGGAGACATTCAGAAAGAACACTTAATGTAGACATCAGCAAAACTTTTTTAGAATTAGGCCAATTACATAATCCAATAATTTTTGAAACGTCATTTAGGATACAAAATCAGGGAAAGTTAAAAATGTGTTAAGGAAAAAAATGGCTTTAAAGTGAGGAAAATATGATGGGGGGGAGGATGGACGGAAAGGGTTATGACTTTTAAATTCATTTTTACCAGCACATTTGTAAGAGTTTATTCCAATCTTATCTACCTGCTTCTAATACGAGTAGATGTTTTTGAATACTTTGTTATAATCTACAAAGTTACACAAAATTTTCAGGCTTAATTGTGTCAAACATGCAGTCCAATGTGAATGGCTGGAAATCTACACCACTTTCCAGGGTTTGTTGGGAGATGTTTTCCCTTAGCAAAATATAGTGCTTTAATACATGCTTAATATATACTAGTACAGCAGGCACATTGCTTAACCTGCTTAGAATAAAAGAGCACTGCTGGCCAGTCAATATGTAGACAAGAGCAACAGTTTTCTCTGCTTTCTCCCTTTCTTCTTCACTACAATATCTCTCAGTCACTGCCTGAAGGTATAGGAGTGATATATCTTGTTAAATTGCAAGAACAGAATTTTGTGTAGGGTATCTGTGGGTTTACACTGTGATGCAGATGTGCAAGGCCAACACAGATTCTGACCCAAAATCTTCATTAAATACATTAACCTAGTCAAACTCTCCCCTTAGAGGACTCCAAGTCCAACGCAACTCAAGTGGACAAAAATCTGGAGCAATATCAGATTCCAGATTTAAGCAAAGAGATGATTTCATTACGTTCTTAATGAAAGCACTGCCGGATTCTTAAAGTACATACCCTTCTCAGGGGCATATCACAACATAAAACAAAAAGATTCAAAACGCTCTGGAAGAACATATTCAGATCTCTGACTTCTACCTCTATGACTTGAAAATTACTGAATAAAAACCTCTCTTCCTAATCCTTATTGCAATATCTCACTGGCAAATTCCACTTAACTGTTCTCAAAAATTAAGTTAAAACTGATCATTTCAAACAATTTCCATTCCTAAAGAAAGTCTTTTTGACAAGTAATGCTAATTACAGAGAGACTGCATTTAGCTACCTTTTCTCATGTTACTTAGCACTTTGTCAGCAATCCCTACCTGAAGAAGTTACTCCACGTAAACTAGTGTATGAAGACTCAGCTTTTAAGAGGTTTTTTTTTTCTCTCTGATTTCTTTTGTGAAAAAAACACATATAGCTTACAGCAATGCAGGAGTCCACACAAAACACTAAACCACAGATTTTTTGACTAAAGCTTGAAAAGCTTTAGATATTTTCTTATTTGCAGATTACAAATAAGAAAAGGAGATAACATTCCAAATAGCTCCAGGAAAACAGCAAATATCATATGACAACTAAATATTTTTTCTAAAGTAATCCTCCCATGCAAGGACACTGACATCAGAGGAGATACTCCTTTACACTGGAACAGCAGTCTAAGGCAGATACACTAGATTCAAAATAATTCTATTTTGGAATGATAATATTAATCGAAGAAGGAAATAAGTTGATATTTCTGTTCAATGAGGGTATGAATTTGAATCACGACACAACAGAGTTTCCTCACTAACTAAATCTCAGTGTTTCTGGTGTCATTCCATCTAGCATGCACTGGAGAACTTCCCATTGTAGGGGACGAAAACGAAAGAGGGAAATTGAAATGTCTCAATGATGCTAAGCTGCGTCATTCATCCAGAATCACAGCTGGCATTAGCAGAGTTTTCCAAAAACTTAAATCATGTTGAAATATGTTTTCACTAACATATACACCCAGCTGAAAGGTTCTTTTGATGAACTGTCTAAAAAAGGTTCAAAATCCTACAGTATGTTTAATTTGCATCTTAAACTAAAGTATGTAATCCCAAAGTGACTTTCCATTTAGACTATACTAAAATATTTTAAGCAAAATAACATATAGCAGGTATCATAATACTCCCATAGTCCATGGATTACAAAACAGCAACATAGTCTTTTTTTACCTGCACAGAAAAATATTTCTTATCGATGTACTACCTACACCATCTTATTAAGTGCTTCTTTTGAATTCAAAGCCTATTTATAAGTCAAATTTTAGAACACAATTATACATTAAGTACACAACACAGTTTCTTCCTGGGTTGGAAGGAGTCTTATTCATTTTTGTGAAGATTGATGTCAATAAACTTTAGTTTAATAATTTGGCATTTGCTAAACATTCACCCAACATTGTCAAAAGTGAAAGAAAGTAATAAACCTTAAAATCCAGAGAAAAATGTAGTTACAAAAAGAAGTATGATTCGATAAGAATGCTGTGCCCTAGGGATTTGATGTGGTGAACATATTTCTAGATTATATTATTGATTAAAGAAAATACCCCATCCTTACATACATATGTATGAAAATTATAGGTGGACATATATATGAACATACATAAACTATATAAAACAGGCTTTCTTTTCATGCATTTATTTCCTTATGTGGAATCATCTGATTTATTATCTCCAAAACATAGGACCTCTCAGTTCATGTTCACCATCATGTAATTCACACACAAACACATTTTTACACTCAAAATAATTAGGTTTGCCCCCCACCCAGCTTTCCATTAGAAGTTTGTTCCAGAACATCTCTGTCCTGATTGTTAGAAACAAAGAATAAAAGAGAAACAAGTTAACAAAAATAGAATATTACATGTTACTATGGACTTCTACTACTATTTTCATAAACACGTTCTTTCAGAAATTTCATTTACCTTTCATTTCCTTATAATAAAATAGGAAGGTTCAGACTGGAAAGCTGAACTTACCTGTCCCACCAATTCACAGTACAAAATAAGGGGTTCATAGGACACTTTCATTCTCAGCAGAATCTGATCAGCGCAGAATCATGGTAGGCAGCGGCTGGACTGCAGTCCTCTCTCTCGTACAAGTTAGAAATGGAAACAGAAGACAGTGGATGGAGGAACAAAAATCAACCTTTGGTTTCTACTTCATTGAAAGATATGTGTGTGTCGTCCAGAACATTCAATTTGCAAATAACTCACTACTAATATCTAGATACAGATCTACCATGACTTTTACATGTCACTGATTTATGAGTTCAGTTTCAAATAAATTGCATTAAAATATATTCAGGGAGTAAATGCACATGTTTACACAGAAAAGATTTGCTGAAAAAAAAATAAATACTAGTAATAAAATTGTATTTTCTTTTTCTTTAAGAATATCTGGATCAAATAAACTATATACCATGACCAAGCTTTTGGTTTTGAAGTTTAGGATGGTTTTGGCAGTTAGCAGTTTCCATAATAGAATTCAGACCTCCAGATGATTAAATCAAAGTGACATCAGAAGCAATTTATAACCCCTCTCTAGTGTCGTTTGAAATCTATTTAACAAGTTGCAGCCGCTGTTGGCTACTTTGATTCAGCGTACGCAACTGGCTCATTCCTATCAAAAGTGTCACCAAATCTGTTTGACAATATACACAGGTGTTTGGTGTCAGCTCAGGGGGAAGAATGCTGTTTCACAAAAGTACTTATTTTCCCAATGGGGGGAAAAAGAATGTTAGACCCCCCAATGGGGGTCTAACTTTTCCGCTTCTACACTATTAGAAACTTATTCAATACTAGAATAACTGCAACATGTTCCTAGTTTGTGGGAACCTAAAAGCCCTCTGCTATTTTTTCTTTATCCATTTATCCATGCTTTTTTTTTTCCCATGGTATTTTCAATATCTGTCCCTTCATTATCCCATTCACACAAAAAGCTAATAAAAACATCTCTGGTATCCTAAAATCTGGGTGAACTTTTATATGGCCAAATTACTTTGGGGGGATCAAAATTTCACTCCTATCTATCATCAAAACCTCAGGAAACATCCAGTCTTCTGACTGCCTTGCACTTTCCATATTTTCACTGTTATTGATTAGTAAGAATCCTCATGACAAAGGGTAATGTCATAAGGGTACAAACTCAGCAGGACTCCTGCTTCATTGTCTAGACTAGAAAATAACTGAATTTTTCTGGCTTTGTGTAATTGGATCTCACTGACAGAGGTTGCCTTAAACTGGCTTTGGTATCAAAAGAGAAAGAAGTAGGTATAATATTATGAAAACAGGAGAAAAATCAAAATGTGGCTGAACTCGATATAAACAGACAATGCACTTCAGAACAATTCCCTGGCTAGAGGTGCTGAGGGACAGATGTCTGAATTTGGATGATCAGAATGAAGGAAATTGGCACAAAGAGCAAAATGTCTAAAATAGGACAGATCAAAACCAGAATT
Source organism: Chionis minor (assembly GCA_013398295.1). Taxonomy (NCBI): domain Eukaryota; kingdom Metazoa; phylum Chordata; class Aves; order Charadriiformes; family Chionidae; genus Chionis; species Chionis minor. Next base: position 327,127 of record VZSF01004959.1, read on the forward strand.
CTTTCTGTTAAATTCATCCATCTGAAGGTATAAAGACATTGTTTCTTTCTTTCTGCCACCATGTTCCACATTATGTAGCCAGTTGATATAAAGCAAGCAGTACTATTAAAAAATTAATTTATTTTGAGTAATTTATTCTGAACATATTCCTTCTTTCATAATTTTTTTAAATTTTCCCATTGAAAGCTTTAACATACTTCTTCATTGACATTAGGCTTCCATTTCTTCCCTACAGAGTTATGGCAGTTCCATATGTGATGCATGGATATGCTCAAGTTGGTACACATTTTTAAACTGTGAATCACAGAATGCAATGCTCTTAGCACATGTTTTCCTTAACACTTTGTTCTTGCATGCTAATCAGAAAGTTCCCGGGGGCCATTTTTGCCACTGAATACTGAAAAGGTTACTGCTACAAGGACAAAAAAATGCAAATTATTAAATTACAGAAAACATACAAGACAGTGTCACACATCATGGAATGATGATCACAACTGCAGAGGGGAAACTGTCAAAGAATTTAACGAACATTTCAATACAGCTTAAACTAAACATCAAACTTCATGAAATTTATTTGTTAAAAAGATACATTAAAATGGAAGACATTCATTAGAAATAAAGTATACAGATTTGACTGAATACTGACTATCCCTGGGTGGATTTCTCTAACTTTTAGATATTTTTTTTTAATATCCATTGAAATAATAATTTAAAAAACCCTTAAATATCTCTGAAATCCAGTACCTAAAAATTTTAATATACATGTGCTTTCCCACACAAAAAGATCTTGCTACCATAATTGAGTTACAATGTACTTCAGAAAATGCTGCGATCACTTCAGTAACTTCCTTATTTTATTTTAGAAGCATTGAAACAGAACCGCTATTGTACAACAATTCAGGTTTCGCTTTCATGCAGAGTATCCAATATCAAGATAGAAAATTAGCATATTAACAAAATTAGCCACTTTGCAGAATGATTTCAGAAAACACTAGAGGATCAAGTTTCATTCAACAGTTTATTATCAATTTGGTGATAAATCATGATATACTACAATTCCTTTTATATCACATTTTGATTTCTGTCTAGCTACATACAAGAAACATTTGTTGTTAGAAATACGTAGGATCAAGGTTTGGATCTGCAAATTGTATAGGAATAATTTAAGACATAACTTTATTAGAGAAAAAATACATATGTTTGTAATAGTGATTGCAAAAGATGTGCTCTTGTGGAAAATTCTAGCCATCTGGAATAGTGCTAAATGGACTCTTTGCTAGGTTAGTGTTTTGTTTTGTTGATAGCCAGAGCACTTGATTTCTATCTTTGGCATTTATTGTTCTTTGCAAATTGCTTTCCTCAGCCACTATAACACTATTATAGCAACACATTTTAACCCTACTTAAAATATATTCTCACTTGTGACTGGAAAACTTTGACAACAAAACTGAATAAATTAATCATTACGCATTTCTCAAAGTCATTAAGATTGCATTTACTCTCATTTATCAGGCTTCAGTTGTCAGCTAGAAATACAGCAAGCAAAATTTAGCATAAAGAAAACAACTTTAAATGTTTGTCTTTGGCTTAATAATTATCTTCAGGCTGGATGACAAACTGTTAAAATGGTAAGTGGGCTAAGCTAATTGTATTTGTAAAATAATTGTATTTACTTGATTACAAAAAAAAAAAAAAAAGACTGACAAAACACAAGAGAAATAGAAACACTTACATATATTTAACCTGCATTTACACTCAGAAGTGAATATTTTCCATGGGCAAGAAGAACCTATTAGGGAAAAAAATCCTCTTAAGGAAGAATTGATAAATTATATCAAAACCAAATGATGATGGACAAGACACATACCAGTTTATTTTACATGGGCAGATATATTAGTCAGTTCTCGAGAGCAAATTATAAACTCTTGAACACTAGTGGAAAATGTATAAATGGTGCCAATAGAATCACTGCAATGGGTTCCACTAATATGTGCCCAGTGGTATGAACAGGAGTTTGAGAGTCTGGTCTTAACAGAGATTGAACTTGACATTTGTTCCATATGCTTGACTACAGAGTACATGTTGAGATGTCTATCCGCATAGTCTCTGAATGTAAATTTTGATCTAACAAAGCTTGATAAAACACCATGTAAAGATTGGGATCTCAAGGCAAAGAACAAATGGATATATATTCACTCCTTACTTTCTGTACACAGTGCGCAAACTGTACTGCTTTGGTTTTTTCCTTTTTCCTTCATGCATGCACATGAATGTTTATTTTTTGTTGCTTTGCTCTTTGCTGAGTGATACAACTTTAATAGAAGCACCTTACCTAAGCACTTAATTTTAAGCACACTATTAATCTCACTTGAACCAAATAAATATCAGCACATTTCAGCTTAAATGCTTTATTAAATCCTTTGTGACTAAGCAGAGGGTTTCTCCAGTGCAACGGGCTACCAAGTAAGGAAAAATGTAAATTAAGATCCAGTTATCTCTAGATTTGGAGCAAGATGAAACGCAAGAGCTGGCTTTTTTTTCCACCACCCTACCTTTTTCACTGTATTATGCAATGAATTCTAATGTCTCAAATTTTACTGCAAGAAAGTGCAATAAATCAAACTTGATTACAACAAATAAGTAGCTTTGAACACAACAAATTGTTTCATGATTAACAGAACTAATGAAAACCTGGTTTGGATTTCATCTAAATGTATGCATCTATAACATGGGCATCCTCATCTCAGGGATTCACAGTAGTATCACAGTCATGATGTAACCAGCTCACACACAATTCACTTCTTTAGCAGGTCAGATTAAAACCACATATGCAATTTAGCGTTACAACTTCCACATATTCAGGATTTAGAACAAATGATGTTAACCTTCAGGAACTTGGCCATATTTTTAGGAAGTTTACTATAGAATATTGTTATTAAGAGTTACAATTTTCCTGTTTTTCTTAATTTATAGGGTAATCATAGCAAAACTGAAATTAGCAAATTAGCTGACAGTTCACTTGAGACTGAAGGAGTTTGAGTTAACGCATTATTTCAGGGTATTTTTCTGTAATATGAAGCATGAGACATTTTGGTCCCTATTTACATCATCATACTATCAATAGAAAGAGCAGCTGAGACTGAATATCTGTTTCTGTCAAGTGGGGCAGTCAAGGGAGATATACAAACTTTGTCACTAAAGGTGGAATTATTTGATTTAACATGGGCATCTGAATTTGAGTTTGTCTTCCTAGGTTCCCTTATAGTAACTGAAACCTGACCACTTCAGCCAGTGTCAATTAAGGCACAGCTCACCACATCTGTAATTAAATGTTTAAAACAGATTACACACTAAAAGTGCATATTTCTCCTCGTCAACTATAAAAGTAATGTAAGGTGATTAGAGCGGTAAAGACAAAGATGTTCCCACTAAATATCTAAAATTAATTGAGCTGTATAGAATGAAGGTTTGGCGTCTATTCTAAATTCTCAGAAAATTTCATAAACTGTTGGAGAAAAACTTAATGTCTTGATTTAGTATTTCTATCTTGCTCTGAAAAAATAATTTACATTGGTAATGGTAATTGGTAATATCAGTTTATATATTGGTAAAAAAGTTTAGAAACAGTAAAGCTTACTATTGGACTAGTCCTGTTTTCCGCTTCACTTCAGCTCCAAAATGCAACTGAACCAATAAAATCCAATGATATAACGATACTGCAGGTTTCCAGGTGAATAGTGGCATATGCAATGTCTGGAGTAAAAATATGTATAATTCTACTATGTAATACAATATATGTATATTTTGTGAATATATAAATATTTATTAAGTCATAATTATGTTTTTAAAATAAGAGAACACTTGCTTCATGTTATAAAAAATTACTTCCAGACTACCAAAAAT
>VZSF01004960.1:0-54264 GCA_013398295.1 Chionis minor
CCACCCCCTCCTCCCTGTACTTGGAGACTTACGGAAGACATCGTATTCAAGAAGTTGGTGATCTTGGACAGACCATGTATACTCTACTGTAGAGCCTACTTAGATCTTGAGAAATCTATATGGAATTAATACAATCTGCAACTTATAATATTTTTCAGAAAGGTAAAATGTAACTAGGGGTGGAACATATTGATCTTGACTGAGATTCTGTTGCGTGTTTAGGAATTAGTGACCCACATGACAGCTAACCTGAGCAGGAACAAGCCCATGCTGTACATCCAGGGTGATCTTTAGACCCATGCTGTGATGCTCACATCCCTTGGCCACAGAATGAGCTTAGCCAGCTCACCGTAACAGATGGACCTGCAGGCAGCTCCCATTTGGTACCAGCAATCTTATCACCTGCATAGTTTTGCCTTTGTCTGACAGTGTAGCAGCAAGTTGTCATGTTCTGTTCCTTTAGGAACAGAATTTTCTCATGAGGAAACTAGAAAGTAGATCAAAGGACCAAAAGGGACAATTTCTCTCCATGGTCAGGATCTGCACAGTGTGCCAGGGGAAAATCCAACCAGGGTCTGTCTAATGCTACATGAACACAGGTGCCCAGGATCTGACACTGACTGTGTTTCCTTTCTTATTCTGTTTTCTTAAAACAGTTATCTTATTAAGCTATTTGTTTTCAGGCCTTTCTTATTGAGATCCAGAAAAAGCCCTGCATTGGCTTGTTCTCACCTCACCCCTACACAGTCCAGAATATTCTTCCCAATATTTCTAGCTCAATTCCAAAAAACAAAAGCCTTGGAACATAATGCTAAATTAAAACAGACATTAGAAACATTAAACCAGATTAAGGCAGAAACTAAATTTATTTCATGATTACACTCACCATTCTGACCTGGAAGTGTTTCACCGCAATTTTTCATCCATTCCACGAAGTGAATTAACGTAATAACAGGGAACCTTAAGTTGCTAAATTTTTTTAGGTTTGTAAATAAGTGACACTTTATTTTATTTCCCCAAAATGCATATAAAGCCCCTATGAAATTCTGACTCTACAGTTTCAGTTATTACCAGTTCACCTTGCCAAGGTGCCAGTGTTAGTATACTGTTTGGTAACAGAAATGTGGTTACAAAAGTAGTGCAACTGAAAATATTTATTATCTCCTTATGATACTATAATCATCATTACTTTTGTCATTTGGCTATGACACAAAGTGGTTGCTTCATAATAAGATCACTAAGTAAAACTAAGGTACCACCCTGTTTATATACCAACTGCTAATACTTAATTGTTTGGATCATATTTCACATTTATATGTGTAGTTCCAACAAACCTTGTTAGAGGCAGAATGATAGACAATTTCATAATTAAGACCTCATTTTCATAGAAATTGAGCTATATCCTAAAAGTAAATGATAAAATGGGAAGTGGCTCAACATTGCTTGACACGTGGTAGATTTTGATTATTTGTATGTGATTTTCAACAGGAGTCCTGAAGTTTTTCATACCATATGAGCACACCTGGAAATCATTTGTCTCCTTCATGATGGAAATGAACAGAAATCGCTGTCTTGCTACTGATGTGATTTACAAGCCGGATGTGTGGAAGATAAGCTTTTCCACTGGATAATACCTGTAATTAGGAAACCCAGGAGTGCTTTCAGGCTCTTACAATCCCATGCATACACCAACTGAGTTTCAGTGTAACATCAGGAGACAGCTGTTGCCAGATGACAGCTTTTCACCACACTTTCAGTTATCATAGAAGCAGAAGCTAAGCATGTAGACAGTGATAAGAAAGTGAGTACTCCATCTTCGCATCCTAGAAAATAAGTTTGCGTTCAGTTTTTGCCACAGGAGAATTAATTCTTCTTTGGACCCTGTTCCAGTCTTGTCAGCATGGTTTGATATGTTGTCAAGTTATTAAGAGCATCACAAATGAAACAGAAGTTGTTTTGGACCACCTTTTTAGATCCTTAGAAGTTGAAGAAAAAGGGACCTGCTCAGTTGCAGAGCACAGCAGTACTTACTGTAGGACCTGGTAAATATACAATCTTTTTCTTTTTTCCTTTTTTCTTTTTTTTTTACTTGGCAAGATTGTATCATTTAATGTTATTTACATTATTGTATATATGATCATATAATTCAGTGTATAATTCAGACACACACACAAAAAAAGAAAAGATATGTCCAACTTACATTGGCAACCTGCTTTTACTTTTTTTTGTTTGTTTGTTTTTCCCAGTGGAAGCTGTGTTGAATCTATAGCTGAACTAAACATGACAGTGATAACTGTAATGTAGTGTTAGATTGTAACATTCTAAAATTAATTTTGATCATAAGTTTTGAAGGTCTTTTCTTGGTTTGAAGTATATAAATAAAACAAAGTTAAAAAAAAATTGCAGGAATCTAAGCAGTACTATGCAAGCATCACTAGAAAGAAATTTCCCCTTTGAAAAAGATCAACCCTACCTGGTGTTGTAAGCTAAACATCAGAACACCATTTGGATAAGAATGTTTCTTTAGTGCAGTGTTTTGTCTCCAACCATGGCCGAGAGTATGTTTTGCAGCAGATAGTAATTAAGTTCACAAGAAGTATGTGGTGAAACTACTTACTCTGTCTCAGCCATCTACAGCTTAAGACTTTCTCTTCTAGAGTCTGTCTTTTTACTTGATAGCCCTCAGTGGCTTGTTCTTCCGTGAATTAGCCTAACAGCTTTTAAAACCAAATTAAATTATTAGCTTCCGTAACATCTTGTAGCAATGTGTGCCATTGTGAAATTATACATTGTGTCATGGAGTACTGCACAGTGTAGTAAGGCACTGTTTTGAGACTGCAGTCTCAAAGGCAGATGTGAGATGGAGTGGGTTGATCCCTGCCATTAAAGCAGAGGTGTAGTGCTGAGACCAGGTCGAAGAACAGGCGGCAGCACAGAAGCAGCTTCCTTTCTGTGACAGCAAGGGCATCTGTCAGATGTGTGCTCAGAACTCAGTAGGGGAAGCCCTCTAAGGGCAGAACTGCTGCAGACGTGCGTTCCTCCGAGCAAAAAAGCTAAAAGTCACAGGAGAAAATATGGTAAACTCACTTCTAATGGGCTTGTACATTTGTGCTATGGGTTATCCAAAGACAATTTTTTTAAAAAAAATATCATCTGACTATGTCTGGTTATTTCTCAAAACACACATCTATGATATGCAGAGCTGATACTTTTTTTCCCACATTTTAATGCCTTTTTTTTTTTTTTTTTAAATCTCGAAGAAAAGCTACTAGAGTAAACCCCTGCTAAATGATTATCAACCATAATTAATTGCAGGTAAAAAGGCAAATAACATTGATCTATCTTGTAATATGTAGATCTCCATAGCATGTGGTATGCTAATTACCTTTGTGCTCTAATTTTCATAGTGAAGAGTGTCCTAGATGTTTGTTTATCCATTCTAGATGCATGTTACTATGGAAATCTAAGTGAGTGTTTCTCTAGCTTCTTTTGTCATACTTGGTTAACCACCCATAACTACTGGTACCAAGCATTAGCTCACGCCAAACTTAGCTGGAAAGTCTCACAGGAATGTGCTTTATGAAGAAAGGTAATTGAAAATAAAATAATTGAGACTCAAAGGAACAGAATTCAAACAACAAAAATAGAAAAAGAGCAACTAAATCATAGTTCAGTGAGGATCCCCCTACTGGCAGAAACACATACAGTTTTTCAATTTCTTTTTTTTTTAAATTATAATTTAAGAATCACATGCAAGGGTAAGTGAGATCAGGATTTAGTGTTTGAAGCAGGAAAAAGATGTAGATTTTATATACTGGTTCTATTTAATAACAAATCATTAGATGTGTCTTTTTAGAATTTTGTGTAAGAAATGCTGCTGTTTCAAAGACTAAGGTTATGAACCCCCTTCCCACAGTTTTTTATATTTAAAGATACATCTGCATAACATTTTATAAACAGACTTGTGCTGCACTCTAAGTCAAATATTTGCTCATCCAAAAGTCTTATCCATATTAACTATGCTGTGGCTGAGTTTATAAACTATATGAGCTTCTTAGACTTTTAGTTTGAAAACAGTGGTATACTACTACATTCATCACTTTGGACTAAGGCAGGTCTGGATTTGGAAAAATTAACAAATGTTCATAACATATGAAAGATAAAATAGATGTGGACATTGTTGTGCCAGTTTGAATATTGGCATTACCTCAGTTTTCTTTCCACCAATAAGCAGGTGGAAACAGAAAACGGCTGTACAAAAATGAAGTTTATTTATAATAGGCCTGCCTAGAGGTGGGAAATTTCAATTTATAGGCATCACAAATATGTTCTGGAAAAGCTACTTTAATTGAGAAAAAAAAAAAACAACCTGAAAATGCAGGAGTCCTGCATCCAGGGATTGAATAACAACAGAAGGGTTTAGCTGTGACTTAGATGCTCAGACAAAGTTGTAGGGATTCTAAATATACATAATGGAAATGTTTAATCATCATGTTTTCTTTTGGCTCGCAAGTACCAAAATCAGTGAAGCAAGATGGGGTTTTTTTATACTTCTCTTCAATTTTGTTACCTCAATTCTACTTCAGTTGAAGGCTCAGGGCAGAATGCTATTTTGGATGTACTAACTGCTTAGATAACTGTTGTCTGTTGTTGTTGTGAGTTAAGACTTGCTTTTGTATTTCCTAATGCTCTTTGCTTGTAATTCAAGTAATACAACATTTCATTAAATGTAAATGTCATGTAAAACACTTCAGACATTCAACTGGAACGAAACAAGTGTTTCACCACTTTGAGCAACAAGGTGATATGCAAGAACAGAAGAAGGATTGGAAAAGGCTGCTCAGGTCATTAGAAGAATGAACTGATATCATATTTATTACAAGACATGAAGTCAGTAAGTCAGTCATTGCCCATGAAGCAGAGAGGAAGAAGTAATCTAAATTCATCCATTACAAATGAGGACACTTGCAGAAAATCTGTTGACTTAATGAAATCATTCTTCATGAATATTTTAAATAGATCATATGTTAAATTGTTTGGTCTGAATAAATAACTACTATCCTGATTTTGTTAAATAAGATAAACTCTGAATATTACTGTACTGTGTGAGGTAATATACGTATGTAAAACATTGTCTTTTCTGGTGTTTCATATCATAAATCAATTGAATAAATTGAACTTGGTATTTTGGGTGGAGACATAGAGCAACTGAATTAAAGAAAAAGGGCCTCTACACTTTACAATTAGCTAGACTAATTGTATTGTTAGAGTGTAAAAAGTAATTCATAAAAGACATTGTCAAGACCGTGACCACCATAGAAATCAGAAGAGCTGAGAATAAAGTAATCCTTCACAATTTACATGGTTTTTATTTCATGAGATTGGATAAATGGATAACATCCTTAAATCAATTGAATGAAGGTTTTTATGTATAAATTCCTCCTTCCCTAAGCCTGGATCTTTCCATTTATTTGCTACTTCAATTTCATCCAGATGAGCTGAAGAGGAGTTCAGCCAACACCACCAAGTAGGAAGTTGTAAGTTTGCAGAAAAGGAGGTCTCAGTAGCAGTCACTGGTGGCGGTATGTCTGGGTGATGTGGGCAAGAGGAGTGCTCTGCCAACCTGGCACAGATGGTTGGGGTCTATTACACCTGGTGGGAAGGTGGGAAAAGGGAGATGGAGGGATGTTTCCCTGAGGAGAATGACAATGGACCTGTTCCAGGCACCTCCTAACTTTATCTAAGTATGTACTATTACTTTTGTCACAGAAATTACACTTTTGAAAACAGCAATGACAGAGAAAAAACTTCAATTCAAAAGATGAGAGGATCATGTTGTGTCAATAATGATAAAGCAGGCCGTGAGCCCTAGCTGTTGCAGAAAATGGAGAGCCAATATCTAACTGAACTTTTCTAAAGTCATATTTTTCATATATACATACGTCCACACAGAACACACAGGAACAACATAGAATAATTTACTAAAATTTATAAAAATAGCCAACACAATTTCCCAGCTCTATGTTAAGATCAGTGACAGACTGAAGTCAAATACTATACCTGAAGGTCTATAAAATTTTTTCATGTGGGGATAAACGGTTCGTTAAATATTAATTATATTCAAGAAAATGTTCATTTGATTTTCACAAGGTGGTGACCAATATATGAATATTTTGCATTCCCATCTCCATTTTAATTCAAAATAAGAAAACATGAAATGGTCATCGAGGTATTTCAAAAGAGATTTGCTGTTTGGAGACTTTTTATTCTGATATATGACCATAATACTTTGAGAAGAAACACATAAATATTAATGCATTTTTACCTGGATTTCAATAGTTTTCAGAATTCCAGGTGTATTACAAAAATAACTGTAGGGTCCTTCACCTGGGGAGGAATAACCCCATGCACCAGTACAGGTTGGGGGCTGACCTGCTGGAAAGCAGCTGTGCAGAGAGGGACCTGGGAGTCCTGGTGGACAACAGGATGACCATGAGTCAGCAGTGCACCCCTGTGGCCAAGAAGGTCAATGGCATCCTGGGGTGCACTAAGAGGAGTGTGGCAAGGAGGTAGAGAGAGGTCATCCTGCCCCCCTACTCTGCCCTGGTGAGGCCACATCTGGAGTGCTGTGTTCAGTTTTGGGCTCCCCAGTTCAAGAAGGACAGGGAACTGCTGGAGAGGGTACAGCAAAGGGCTACAAAGATGATTTCCCAGGGACTGGAGCATCTTTCTTATGAGGAAAGGCTGAGGCACTTGGGTTTTTTTCAACTGGAGAAAAGAAAACTGAGGGGGGATCTCATCAATGTTTACAAATACNAATGCATGCTGCAGTCCTGTAAGTTGAGGAGTAGTTGCTGCTTCTGATAACATTTTTTTCTCTAGTCTATGTCAGAATTTATTATTTCCTCTACGGCAAATGATGCTATTGTAAAGGGAGGCATAAACCTGTCATTTACTTGTAGAGAAGGGTAGAGAGGGAGCTAGGAAGGCTCTTAAGGTTCCTTCTCTTCTCAGTTCATCACTGGGGCTTCACTGCTACCTAGAACATTTGACACTGTGTCTCCTTTTCGTACTCAGACAGTACTGTTCACTTATAAAATGAGTTCCTGACAACAAAGCTCAGTACATACAAACTAAAATCACATAGATGACATTTCACTTGTTATTTTGATAAGGTACTTAAAATGCATTTATTTGTTTCAAGTATATTTTTATGATCAGATCAGATATTTATTATGGGTATGTTTTGTTGTTTTTTTTTTTTTTTAAATTACTTACTTTAGTGATTTGGAAAGTTAAAAAAATACCATTTAATCATAGAGAATAAAGAAGAACAGTGCTGTTCACTATTAAAATAAAGCTACTGGTTAGCATAAGCTGATAATTTTCTTTTATTTTCAAGAATAAATTAAAATTTTGTTTATTTTAAGACTATAAAACTTTTTAGAATGGAAATATTTTAAACTGAGACCTGAAGCAGATTTGGAATCAGATCAATTGAACCAAAATAGTTCAATCAAATTGAATTTATCACATTTTAATAACAATTAGATCCTTGGATAAAATATACTTCTAGTGAAAGAATTATGCTTCAAGAAATTAAATGAGGTCATAGGGATGCCAGAAATCTGAAAAACAGATTCAAGAATGTGGAGCGAATAGTGCAGAATGGTAGACAAGTTAGAATTGGAAGAACAGAGATAAAATAGAATATCTATCACAGAATACAATTTTTGAATGGTTGTGCTGTTTGGGAATGGCAGAAACATTAGTTGACGTCTCATACAGGGGAGGTTTCAAGCGCAAGAGGAATAGTTACATGTTAGAGATTCAAAATAACTAAGGTAACATAAATGAAACAGAACTTGCTTGGGCCAAATATTAAGGTAATGTAAGTTGTTAAAAGATGTCTTATGCAAGTAAGGTTGGAAATCTGTTAAATTTCCAAATGAGTGGGTTTAGAAATGGATAGCTGTTTACGTAGAGGAATAAAAAATAAACATGTAATTAAAGAGATTTTAAATTTTAAGATACTTTTTAGATAACAAATACTACTGATAATAGCAAGCTTAATATTTTTTTCTATATATGATAATTAACAGATGCCTTCATCAGATAGTCACAAAACTATTAAGATGTGATGTAATTTCAGTGTGTTTATTTTCATTTTATGAATGGTAAGATCATAGCAGAAATGGAAATGATAACAAGTTTATTTAATTTAAACTAAATGAAACATACCAAAATCATACTTTCAGAAAAAATTATGTGAATTAAAATGAAACATTCAAGGAGCTGAACAATGGTGAAGCTTAGATTTTTTTAAGTCACAAACTCCCAAATTATACGGATTTTGCATTCTCTCCCCCAAAAAAAAGACATGAGACACAGCCCCCTGATGCTTTCATAGATGGTTTCAACGACAGTTGAAATAATATTTTGAATCTCAAAAATTACTAAGTAGAGGATCTATAAGCAATGGAAATAGACATAGATCATAAAGGAAGGTATTTTTAGAGTTCAAGATAGAGACCTGGGTGAAAGTTACTAGAAGCTGTACACAGCCAGACCTGTCAAGGACATTAAACCAAAGAGGTTCCTTTGTTATGTAGATAAAGGAAGAGTAAGCAAACTCAACCAAAACAAGAAAGTCAAATAGAATTAAATTAAAAATAATTTATATAGAATCTCATATCTGAGTGAGTTTTATCTCTGTCTTCAAAGAAGGGCAATAATATTGGGTGTAGGAATAGGAGCAGAAGGAACAAATGTTTATTGTCTCATTGATCAATTTGGGGAATCTTCTTGTCATAAATCTAAAATAACTGTTACATGAAAATGTAGTTGTGTTAAAAAAACTCCACATACATACATATTTTTTTATCTGTATATAAAAACATAGGTATAGAGAGAGACAATTAGTGGGAAAGACAAACATCAGTCTGGCAGATGGATTCTCAAGAAATAGTCTTGGAAGGAAAAGTTCCCTTTTAAACAGAGTGTAAAACTTAAATGATGGAGGATAGAGAGATGAGTAAGAGAAAATCTTAGCTACACTTTAAGTTACCAACAGGATGAAGAAGGGAAAAATAGCAAATATTAGTCTGGAACCTATTGTAAAGAATGTATTTCTTTCTCTGAAAATAGAAATAAAGGTTCAGCTTTCAAAGCATTAACGAAATCTCAGATTGCAGTTCTAAAAAGATGATTAAGAGCTTGATGTTACATTAATGTAAACATACAAACAAAAAGTTTCAATGGATCTAACCATAGTTTAATGTATGGTATGTATCTCAAGAATACTATTTTTCACAGAAATAAACCAAAATTATCAGTAGCTGGTGGTTTTGACTTTCTGTCACCCTCTCTAATAATAATTCAACCACAATACTCTTGAATAACTTTTTTCTTTATATTTTAAAAAATAAAATATGATTTTAAAAAGCCATAGAAGAACATTTAATTTTGTATTTTGTACATCAAAATGGGTAAATCTAAGCATAATGTCACTTTTGTGCTAAGAACCAAGGACTCTGCCCCATATCATATGATGAATATTATAGCCATATTATTATTTATCATTGAAAACAGTGGATTAATTCTCACATGCTTATATAAGCAAAGCATACATCTTTCTAAGGTTGATGAACTGCAGAAACCAATTTTGTGAACACTTGTATCTATGAATTAATTTACTTATCATGTCTCACCTCTTTACATGGTAGCTTTTCTTAAATAACCAGAGGACTCTTTTAAGGCAGTATCTCCATGCACACACCACCTTGAACTTTGGAAAAATGGAGTTTCAACATCCTTGGGTTTTTTTGAGCTGAAATTTGTACTACTATCAAAACAAAAATAACTTGAAGAGAAAAATGCAATGAAAAAATAAAATAATCAAACTAATCCCACAGGCAAAAATGTATTGACAGAAAAGTCTGTTATTTTCCTGTGAATACTAACGCACAGTAAATATTTCTTTTCCTTCTTTCTCTTCAGCATTCCATTATTCAGACCTTAATGAATCTTTTTGGTAAAACTATCTTGGCAAGTGTTATTGCTGAATGTTTTTTTAATGGCTCATGAAGTAGGGTATCCAATGTTGTGTAACTATGGCACATAACACACTGCAAAGTTTTTCTAAAAATTTTAGATAATAAAGCAAAATGTTCAAATCTCTTTACTTTCACGGTACATACTCTGATATGATGATTGCAGATCAGATAATGGGAGGACTTCTTGTTAACATGGAGATTAATATGAGTCCTGAAACTTGAGGGCAAGTCAGTCCACAAGACGTCTGATAGGATATATGTTTATGGAAACACATCTCAGTCTGGCAGTGACCAAATAGGAGGTTCAATGGGGCCCATAAAAATACCAGTGTAGAAAACTTACATTATAGTTTTACTCGTTTGCCATAATTTTCTATATAACCTCACTTCTATAAAGCTCTGTTTCTGATGTCAATCTGTTTCTTCACAGAGGAGAATGAGACAGAGCATTTGCCTGAAGCAAAGTGAATTTCAAGAATAAACATAAATTACTTCTCACAAGAAGTACTACTCTTGCAATACAAGCCGAATGAAAATACGAACCCTCTGTACTACACTGGGTTCAAAGCAAACTCATATGGACTTGTAATCTACAAGTATCTCAGGCCTCCAGTTGAGTTATATTCTGGTTGGATGGCCTGTAGAAGACTCCCACCACACAGCCCTTACCCCTCTGATCTTGACCTACAAGATTATCTGTCTATCACTACTCCACAAAGAAGATCCAAACATCTGTGCCACTCCTGATAGAAAAGGAAATTACACCTATCTTCTTCTACTTCTGTCTTTCTAAAAAGCCTGTACCTTTCCATCTGCATATGGAACTCTGTATTCTATTTGTTTTCTCAGGATTGTATGCAAGCTTTTTGTTTTAGGTTTTATGACCACGTTCATGTTTTACTCCCATCACACTGCCCCAAGGACGTACCACCTGTTTCCCTGACTTATCTGCAAGCTCTTATCACCATCTTCTGGCATACCTAGTTTAAAACTTTCGTCACAAGTTTAGAAAATTGCTGTGAAAGGTGCTCTTGCCCTTCTTTGTTAACCAAGCCCTGTATATTGTTAACAGTTCTTTTTCCTCAAAGATAAGAGCATGGTAAAAATAACCAAAGTCCACCCTGTAGCACCAGTCACAACCAGCTGATAACTTTTAGGATGCAACCTCTTCTAAACAAGCTTTTCTGCTCACCTGTAAGATCAAGACCTCCTGGGGTCTCCTACCCATCACCTTTGCCCCCAGGACTGTGTAGTCATTTTTTACTTCTACTAGGTCTCCCTTGACAGTGTTACTGTTGATGTGGATGAATAGTAAATGTTGGCTCCAAAGGCCAGATGAGTTTTCAGCAGCAACATCCTGAATTTTCTCCTCTGCAAGCAACAAATCTTCCAAGACAGTCTGCCTAGATGAACCATTGGTGCCTCCAACCCTTGCAGAAGGGAATTTCCATCCATTGTCACCCACTGCACACACCCTCTGCAGCTCAGTCTGAGTCAAAGGCTCCAGTTTGCTACAAGTACTTTCTCCAGCTGCTAAAAGATGGAGAAGTGGCCACAGCACATCACCACCTTGGTCACCAAGTCCCAAATTGTCTGGAGCAGAACTTCTAGACTCCCTTCACACCCCCTGCCCTGGTGACAGCTGATGTCTGTGTTAGATGCATTCCTGCATATCAGCTGAATATGTGCTTTCCAAAGCAGATGAGCAGGAGGCTGATATTCCCCATTCAGCTGTCTGTTACAGACTGCTGCTGCTGTCCCTTTTTAATCAGAATATCATTTCAGGAAACAGCTAGCAGAAACTACTGGCTGCAGAAGTCCCTAGGAATTTCTGGAAACAGCTTACAAATACAATCCAGATTTAAGAAAAAAATAGGCCTACCAAAAGAAAACAAAAACAAAAACAGAAAAGAAAAAAAACCCAAAACAACCAACCCAAAACAACCAAATACCACAAGAGACAACTAGGAAAAAAAATTCTACAGTCCTATATTTTGCTCACCTTCTACAGGTGACCTATGAAACATTTCAAGTGTGTATCTATCTGTACAACAGAAATTTTGATTTTTTGACTTCTGGTGAAGATAAAAAGAGAAAACCAGGTGAATTGAAAGAGAAATGGATTTCACCTGTCCTTTGCCAAGAACACTGGCAATATCAGGAGACCATGAAACTTAGACTTCTCATCCTTCTGCTTTTTTTCACTCTTTGCAATGCACTGTGGCAGTTATAGTTTCAAAACAATGTTATTTATGCTTATGCAAAAAGAGTTTCTGATAACTGTAAAAAAAAAGAAAGCAAGATGGGGGAAAAAAAAATAGTCAGAATTCAGCTGCTAAAGTCTTTAGAGCTTCAACATCATTAAAGGATCAGGGTCAGAAGAGTAAAAAGCAAAGTGAGATCAAAGACCTGGCCAGGTTAATCGTCCATTGTGATACTCTCACTAGTGCAGTTAATTTCTTAGACTCCTGATCCACACTACATCTGGTCTTGGGTGATCAAACATTTAAACTACCACTTATAGTTCATTATACATTAATAAACCCCCCCACATTCTGATTTTAGAAACTCCTATTCTACCACTCTCCCAAATTAGGAAAAGCTCTCCAGTAATTTTAAATCGCTTTGTACTGTGTGAGCTCAGAATTCTGCTTACTTTCAAACTCAAATATTTATAAAAATTTCTGAAGTACCTCAATAATTTTGCACACCTCCAAATCATGTTTATCTTGAGCTCCAATATTTCTGAAGTACATTTTCAATGTTGAAGAACATATCTTGATTTTTCCAAACACAGGACTCAGAGACAGAGGAGTCTCCACAATACGCAGTTAATTTAGAGAGTTTCAGAGAGTTCAGTTAGTTAGAAGAGGCTTAGCTGCAAAGTAAAATTACTGAACAGAAATTTCAGAATTGGTTCAGTTTTACCTCAAATGAGGACAATGTGAAATCTGGACTGGTTATACGTCAATCAGAAGTAAAACATACAAGCAAGTAAAGTTTGATTCATATCAGGTAGGAAGATGGTTCTCAGTTAATATGGCTCAATTTGAATAATTAATAGTTGTGAGATACCATAAATCACAACATGGAAAGTAAATGCTTGTGACATCATAAGAATTCTGAAATATCGTCCAACTTTCCACTCACTATATTTTCAATATACAGTAAATTAATAAGAATCTGTTCTTATACCTCCAAAGAGTTCATAACTCATAATTTACTGTAGATGGTTGTGATGTTCTAGATTAAAGCTTCTTCAGAAGTCTCATTATTCTCTGTCTCTATTATACAGTCTCTGGCCATTACTTGGGGCCTTTCTTTATTCTCTACTCTTACCTATGTGGTGGGTTGACCTTGGCCAGCTGCTGGGTGCCTATTCAGCTACTTTATCATTCTCCTTCCTCAGCAGAGCAGATGGACAAAACAATACAAAAAACACTTGTGGGTCAAGGTGAAGACAGGGAAATCACCAGTTACCATCATGTTAAAATCAGACTCAACATGGGAAAAATAAATTTAATTTATTGTCAAATAAAATAGATTTGGGTTGTGAGAAATACTGCCTGCTCCACCATCTCTCCACAGGCTGCAGGGGAATCTCTGTTCCAACATCTGGAGCACCTTCTCCCCCTCTTTCTTCTCTGACCTTGGTGTTTGCCAGTTGTTTCTTACACTTTTTCCCCCTTACTGCTTCCAATCATGTAATGTTTTACCCTTTCTCAAATGTATTTTCCCAGAGAGAATGTCTGCATGGCCGAGGGGCACAGCTGTGCCCTGCAGTTGGTCTGAGGGAGCTGGCTGGAACCATCTGTGTTCAGCAAAGGGCAGCACCTGGCATCTCCTCACAGAGGCCACCCTGCAGCCCCGCTGCTGCCAGCACCCAGCACCTGCACCCAATACAGAGAAAGCCACAAGGTCTTCATATCTATGACCGTGAGTACCACATGTGCTGCTGGACTACTGTTGAAGAGCATGTACTATGCACTAACCACAATTTCTAGTTTCTTGAATCACAGTTCCAGTCTTCCTAGAAAAGGAAAAGAGCAGGGAAGCTGACCAAATCTGTGTTCTAATCCAGAGAGAATAAAATCAGGTCTGGGGGCAACACGCCAGTTAATGTACAAATATATCCAGAGGTGTAATTCCTATCAAAAGGCATTTATAGTCTCATAATACAAAACTATTCTATTTTAATGTTTTTCCTAATATCTTGGATATTTGTTATAAATCACAGTTCATATGTAGATTACTATAAGAGAAGCAGAAAACTAGTTTTAAAATAGATGACTTTCAATTTCATAATTTAAATGACTGAAGGTCAAATAAAAATTTTGAAGCCACTGTATTTAAGCTATAAACAAAACTTTTCATTTTGAGATTCCATTGGGAAATGTTTCATCTACACATTAAGTGAGAAATGTTTTCTTGCAACATATTATGTATCGCTTTGTGCACATGTTGCTACCTTATTCTAATTTCTTACATTTAGATAGTTCCAATTATGTTGGCACAATATTAATAATTGTGAAGATTTATTATACTTCCAGATAAATCTTTTTATTAGAATACTGTTTCTATTTTGTGCTGATTCTGTCAAACTTTGGAGAGAAATTAATGAAACATCAACCCTTACATTAAATTATCAGATTTTCTTTATTCCAATACTAGCTGTAAAATGTTTTCTGGTAAACATATTTCACTGCCACGGGCAAAACAGCTTTGAGTTTGGGAATTTTCACCTAATTTATTCCCAGTTTTCACAAACTTCTGACCACTGATTGAAATATTGAGAAAAATAACAACTAAAAAACAAGTTAGGTAAATATCTCTCCTTGCTGAGAGTAATACACAGCCATGGGATGTACCTAGACTTCTGTGGCTTGCCCTCAGCTACAGACCCTCAGGAGTATCTTTTTAGCATGAAAACACCATGGTTTTTTTTCAGTGCAGTCTCAAAAATGAATAAGCTTTTCCAAATAAACTTTGGGTAAAAGCTTATTAAATAGATTTACATGATAGGAAGCCACATGTTCCATGAATAAAAATGAATGGCTTTTGTGACTAGACTTCGGGTGCAACTGTATTTAGTTACTTAGTTAAAAACGAGCATAGTAACAAAAGGATCTGCTAAATAGTTTTGCCTGATATGAAGCCACAAGTTCTATATATAAATAGATCAAAATATATTTTCTTTATTTTTAACACAACAGGAGTGTATTTGGGGAAAAAAAAGGATCATAAGCATTCATTTATAAGTCAGCATTTAGTTATTTAAATCAGTTATCAGAACAGTGAGCAACAACCCCCAAGTAACGATCTTATTGATGTAGTATAACTTTCTGATCAAAGATTCATAAACCCAGCCTAAGTCACAAACCTAGGATTTGTATTCTTACCTAGTAACAGCCTCGCCCTTGATGTTCAGGGCTCAATAGAAGTTCTGCACTAGACAAGCAGTAAAGGTCTTTTTCATGCCCCCTCCACATGTAAACTGTCATTACCGTGAAAAGAAGTATTTCTCTCAAAGTTCTAGTTACGTTTTACAAATTCTGTGAGAGATGAAGTCATTAATATTGTTCCTTATGTCTTCCTTCCTCCAGGCAAAAAGTGAAGAGGAAAGAAGGAGAATGAGAAAGTAGATTGCTGTTTGAAGCACTTATAAAACTGAAAAACAGCGTAAGAAGGTTTATGAAGTCCCTTTATGTTAAGTCACTTAACATTCCGCACAATCTAGCCTTTTAAATGATTCTAAGGAGAAGTGACTAGAGCCCTATTTTGTATTATTGTCATTGATAAGTTCTGAACTGAAAAATGTAAGCAATTGCTAAACAAGGTGTCAATTTTAACATGTATTTAAAAATCAGATTTCTGCTATTTCTCATAGTATTTAGAAAGTTAGCACTTTATAAACATCAGCTGAAAAAGTCAAGCCTTATCTGAATTCATGCGTATGCGCTGGAGAAACAAAAGTATAGGTATGTAGCAAAGTTTATATCACGTTGGTGGATGTTAAGTGGGGATTTGTGTTATCTAGTGTTAGAAAGAGGGCAATTACGTTCTGGTACATGGACTTTTTTAAGGATATAATGTTAAACTGACATAGTTAATTATGCACTATTTTTCCTGCTATTAAAGATAATTTGATTTTTGTTTGAGTAGGAAGAAAAGTAAATTTCTCTCAGGAAGGAAGCTGTTTCTTAATATATGTGGAAAAACTAGTCCATAGAAAGAAAGATGCAAAACTAAACTGAAAGCAATGCACAGATCTATAGTTGTATTTTTTCACTGTCTTTCAAATAAGACACTGTTTTTGTCATTAATAAAGGGGCTTGATATTAGTGATCTTTGACCCTTCAATCCCTTTCAACATTATTGCCTTCTGAGCATTTCTTTCCCATTTTATAGCACTTTTCTGTCCTACAGAATGGTTCTATTTTAGAATTGTTTTCTCCTAGATGCAAAAAAATTGAATTAGCTTGCACTTTTCTGACTTTTATGCCACTGTTTGACTTCTCCATATTTCTGACTTGACCAGGTCACTTTACATTCAATAGATGTCTTCACCAGAGGCAGATGAAGGATCTGTTTTCCTATGGTACACAATGGTACTTATTACAAACAGTGGGGACTGAATGGAAGTACTAGATGGTCTTTAAAGAGGTAAATAATGGGTTTATTCCAATATATCACTGAGATGTCAATGAAGATTTGGTAATGTTCTCTACGAAGAAAGCTGAAAATGCTAACACAGACTCCATGTTCTCACTGAAATTAAGGTAGTAATAATCATAGATTCATAGAATGGTTTAGGTTGGAAGGGACCTTAAAGACCATCTAGCCCAATCCCTGTGCTATGGACAGGGACATCTTTCATTAGATTAAGTTGCTCAAAACCCCATCCAATCTGGCCTTAAACACTTCCAGGTATGGAGCATCCACAACTTCTCTGGATAACCTGTTTCAGTGTCTGATTATCCTTAATTTAAAATAACGTCTCACTTATGTCCAATCTAAATCTACTCTCTTCCAGCTTAAAACCGTTGCCCCTTGTCCTGTCGCTACAGACCCTGGTAAAAAAGCTCGCTCCACCTTTGTTACAAGTTTTTATATACTGAACAACCACAATAAGGTCTCCGTAGAGTCTTCTTTTCTCCAGGCTGATCAACCCCAACTCAGCCTTTCTTCAGAGGAGAGGTGTTCCAGCCGTCTCATCATTTTTGTGGCCCTCCTCTGGACCTGCTCTAACAGGTCCATGTCTTTCTGTGCTGGGAACACCAGAGATGGATGCAGTACTCCAGGTAAACTCTCATGAGAGCTGAATAGAGGGGAAGAATCAGCTGGCTTGCTGGCTTTCAAGCATACATTGCTGTTTCACATGTAATTTTTCATCTGCAGGACTGTTCCAAATCCATTCATCCCCAGTCTGTATTGTTACTGGGGATTGCCCCAACCCAGGCCCAGGACCTTGCTCTTGGCCTTGTTGAGCTTTATGAGATTCACATAGGCCCACTCCTCTGGATGGCTTCCCGTCCCTCTAGTGTGTCACCTCCACTACAGATATTGGTGTCTGCTGCAAACTTGCTGCAAACTCAATCCCACTGTCAATGTTGTTAATGAATACATTAAATATTCTCTATGCACATAAATACCTGAAGTTGTTAGAAATTATTGAAAGAAAAGTAACAATGAAAAAGAGCAAGGACCTGCCACTGAAAATTGCATCCTGTATTCTTGAAATTTTATAAAATCGTAACCACATAAAACCAGATTTTTATAGTATAAATTATTGGGCATACTCACTTTTTAAAAAATATTTTTCTAACTTGAATTAACAAAACATAGTAAAAACAGTGCCTGCTTGCTCTACACCAGTTTAGGTTTACTTCAGTGCAAACCCCACCAAAATGCAAATAGAGAGGAAAAGCAAACAGATATCCCTTACTTTTTAAAGATGTAGATTGGAAAGAAAAAAAGATACTTTAAAACTGAGGATTTCACTCAAGCAAATATACTGCTTTCTTCTGCTTCTGGCATCATTGCCTTTGTAATGTAGATATTCATGATATATCTCATTTGCCAGAGTATCTGGCGGACTATAATTTTAAAAGTGTCAACAAAAAAATGTACTGTCCTAGAGCATATATGTTTCTTTTTAATGCACGCAACTCTATGTGCCACATAATGCCTCAATTTCCTTGTATGTAAAGCATGTGATTTAAATAACACAAAATTTAAAATTTGTCAGTATCACACATTTTATCAGTTAAAATCCAATTTATTTCTAAAAAGAGATAAGAATGAGTGTGCGAAATTCTCTTTCTCTTTCCTTTTCAACTAAAATAAAAATAAAAAAAAATATTGTCATCTAATGGTTTATATGACTTGGTCCAAGGGGAAGAGAAGAATTATCACTATAGTCTTTCATCAGTCACAGATAGATGTATTACATTCACATAAATCTCATTGCTTACAATAAGTCTAGAAAAAAATCTAAAATATTTTTTTCTCCATGTTTCTTTAACTAGAGAAATATTTGAGAATGAAACTTCCATTTTTGTGATTCTGACCTTCATATTTATATTTAAACATGCTATTGTCTACCTTTGATTATGTGCAAACATATTCATAATTGGATGTTTGAACTATGTTGCGTTATATAACTTATAATTAACATTTATAAATGACTAAGTATTTATATAATTTTCATAAATATATAAAATTGTCTATATGTATTGCATATGTTACAATGCACACAGCATTCCAGAAATTGAACAGTATTTTGAACAATTTGATATGTAATTTAATGTCTTATTAGCTTCTTTCTCTTAAATCCAGATGAGATAATATTCTATACAAAATTACTTTGAAGGCATGCTATGCATGACAGCATTCTTGATTCAAGTATGACATATGTATGTCATGGGGTTTGTTTTTGCATGTCTTGCCATTGTTTACAGTGTTAGTAAGTTGTTTTGGTTTTTTTTTTTTTTCTTCTCAGAATATTGTAAATCAACAGAGTATGACCAAAAAGATGTCTGGAGACTTCATTCACAGGCCAGTAAATCAAGAGTCCTGCACCACCTCTACTGCGATCAGCTGACTGTGAACAGATTTATGTCTGAAATAATTTTAACAAGAACAATTAAACTGTTATTTACATTTATTTCCAGATTTTATCTTGGATTCCCATAGTCCTAGAGGTGGGGGCAAGCATCTGTTGTTTGTCTCAGGAGTCAGTGTGGCCCAAAGCATGAGAGTATCAATGCTCTCCTTGATACTATATTTTACTGTCTTAAAACCATGTAAGCATAAAGAAAAAGGAAAAATATAAAAAAAGAAAAAGTAACATTTTTAAATTTCCAAGAATTAGATAGACTCCTTTTAAACTCTTACGATATTGGTCATACCCAGTGGGACATGACCCACTGAATCTGAATCCATTGATACTAAAAGCTGTGATATCAGTATACTAGTACCCCTCCAAGTAGAATACCTTGTGGAAAACCAAAATCTAATCCATAACAGCTGTACTAAGTAGACTAATTAAAAAAAAAAAAAAAAAAAAAAAGTGGTGTTTAAGCTCTATTCACCTAAATTCAGGTATCTACAAATAAAGCCATACAACTCACCAGATGTTGAACAACTCTTCAGAATTCACCTTCTGTTTTCTAGTGCATTGAGTACAATGAGCTCATGGATACCTAGTTCATGTATATGCACCTTCACTTAGATGGTGAATCTGGAGCTCATTCCCGCTGTTAATGAGTAACTGAAATTTCCTCTTCCTCATATTTGCTGGTTTTGCATTTTGGAAAGTTTCTTTGAGATTTTTATGTTTCTATCTCTGAACTCTCAAGGGTAATATCAGTAGCATGTATGCACAACTAAACATGTAAACTTGTTCCTTCTTTTAATATAACATGTCTATACCACTCACTTTTAAATTTCTTCAATATTTACTGTTGCTGAGAGCATAGACTCCACCTAGAAAAGACTTGTCCTGATTACTAAATCGACCCTCATCTGCATGTTGCAAGGTGAAAAAGAATTCCATATTGACTTTTTTTGCTAAAAACTGATGTATATAATTGCAATGTAAAACAGGTATAGACACTTATTTTTTAAACTGGTTACCAGAGTAATTCGTATACTCTAATACTACACAAGTCAATCCAGGATTCATTTCACCATTTAGCTGTGGTCAGTTTTTATCACAGTATAGATATAAGATTTGTTAGCTTTCTGTCATGCAGGTAATGGCAAAAAAACCCAGCTAAATCTCAGCCAACAAAAGACAGCTACAATATCCCAAACCTGGTTAATAAAGAATGAAGAAAAAAGAGTAATTGCAACAGAAACATTGCAAAGTAAGGCTAGCAATCTGACTGTATTATACACATATGGTAAGGCTTATTATGCAAATTGTGGCCAAGATTCATTTACAATGAATATAGACGAGAAATTCAGATCAAAATGACTATAAAATACCCTTTTAGCGGGCATCAAGACTGTGTCTTTTAAGTGAATCTCCCATTTGTCTTTAGTTACTCTGTTTTGGTCCAGATGTGGAGCAGTCCCAGATGGCATGAACTGAATTGCTTTTTGTAAACTGGAAGGTGCAAGTCAGAAGCACTTCAGCTACAAATGGGTATTCAGTGCATGCACCAGATTGTATCTTGTCTAAAGTGAAAAAAATAATACCCTTAAATGTAGGTGGTATTGACAACAGGTCTTCACTATCAACTGCTTTGCTCTGTTTGACACTATCCACTTCTATCTGTCCTGTCTCCTGTACAGACATTGCCGAAGATGTGACTTGCTTTAGATAACACAAATACTTACCCCTTCATCCTTTCCCCTTCTGTATATTTTTGCTAATAGTAATTTAGTGGATAACATTTATGTAAATGTATTTTAATTTATTATGGGTATGTTTATTAATAACTACTAATATTGTAATTGAGTGAAAGCACTAATGCCATACTGCAATGAGTGAGATCTTACACTAAGAGCTGAGCAAGCCTATTAAAAGACCAGATCACATGAACTGGGAGTGCATGTATGTCTCTCTCTGTGCATCAAGGTGATTTGCTACAAGTGTGATTGGATTGTCTGATTCAGGAGCTATATATGTGAATTAACATGATAATTAGCATAATTAGCAGTGTGTCGAACTGCTAAGACCTATATAAAATGATAAGGCACAGGTCTCAAAAGTTAAAGCATGTTATTAAGGGCATTGTCCAAATGCCTCGTAAACACTGACAGGCTCGGAGCACCAACCACCTCTCTAGGAAGCCTCTTCCAGTGTTTGGCCACCCTCTCAGTAAAGAAATGATTCCAAATGTCCAGTCTAATCCTCCCCTGGCACAGCTTTGTACCATTCCCACATGTCCTGGCACTGGATACCAGGGAGAAGAGGTCAGCACTTCCCTTTCCACCTCCTCGGGATGTGGTAGAGAGCAATGAGGTCAGCCCTCAGCCACCTGTTCTCCAAACTAGAAGAGCCCAAAGTTCTTAGCTGCTCCTCACAGGACATGCCTTCCAGCTCTTTCACCAGCTTTTTTTTGCCCTGCTATGAATGCGTTCAAGGACTTTCACATCCTCCTTAAATTGTGAGACCCAGAACTGCACGCAGTACTCAAGGGGAGGCTGCACCAATGCTGACTATAGCGGGATAATCAATCATTTCTTCTGAGTGGCTGATTATACCATGTTTGATGCACCCCAGGAGGTGATTCACCCTCTTGGCTGCCAGGGCACACTGCTGACTCATAGTGAGCCTGCTGTCAACCAGCAGCCCAGGTCCCTTTCTTCAGGGCTGCTCTCCAGCCACTCCTCTCACAGTTTACACTTGTGCCCAGCATTACTCCATCCTAGGTGCAGAACTTAGCATTTTGACTTTTTAAATTTCATTCCATTTATGATTTCCCAATGCTCCAATCTATCTGGATCCCTCTGCAAGGCCTTTTGTCCCCTGAGACACCCAACAGCACCTCTCAATTTAGTATCATCAGCAAGCTTAGGAATGGTGCATTCAACTTCTGCGTTCAGATCATTAATAAATGTATTGAACAACACTAGCCCCAGAATTGAGGCCAATTTGATCATTATGTCCAGATAGCTATCTCTTCTGTATCAGAATGGCTGCACTGCATTAGGTTTAAGAATCACCTGTCTCATTTTGTATGGTAACCAAAAATGACCATGTAGGAAAAGAATACAAGAGTATAAAATAAGGCAAATGTGTAATGTTGGTAGAAGAAAGTTGTTAGATCTCATATAATTTTTTATTTTTATATAACTGTCCAATTCCTCATAGTATTTCTCTCAGATTTCGTTGGTGTTTCTTTTTTGGTGTGGGATTTGGTGGTATTTTTTCTTCCCCTAAATTTCTGTCATTCTTGGTGCTGTTAAATGAACGTTTCTCATAGCATCTAAAATCAGATATATTGTTCAGGAGAATCATCTTTAGTGCCAAGTATTATCTACTGCGTATTAAATATGAGCTTTTATTTCAGAGGTCCTGGATTATTATTTCCCTTTATTGTAAGATCATTATATACTTAGCCAGACTTAGCTAATGACTCATAGTAACCCTGAGATTATAGTTACTTATACAGATCTCTTCCAGCCTATATTTCTACATTTTTATTCTGCTTAAGAACAGATATTCCCAAAAATTCTCAATAAATTTTGTTTTCTCAATTTAAAATTGTCAGGATCATTTTGTATGATTCTGACATTTTCTTCCAGATTCCTTGCATTCCACACAATTTCACCTTGCAGTTTAATATCCTTTACAAGCACTATAAACTTATTATCCACTATGCTATCTAAGTATAATGTAAGAAATGAGCAGAAACTGGCCTAACATGAGGACAGTACCCAGTGGTATTTAATATTCATGTTATACAAATAATTTTCATTCTTTCAAAAGAGATAATAGCTTTTGTTTGATAAGATGCATTTATAAAAAAATCCATTCTAGGATTTGGTTACACCTCTTCTGGGAATTTAGAAATAAATATTAAATCATTTTTCCCAGAACCTAAGCAAAGAATGAAGTTGCACTGCCTCTTTTATAATTCTTTGCACTCTTCTCTCTTCTTTTTTAATAGAAGCTACTAAATTTCATTTTTTCCAGTCATACAAGATCTCCTGTATCCTCTATAATTATGAAAAATATAATCACTGATGGCCAAAAGTAATAGTAGCCAGATCATATAATGTTTCCAAATACTGTTTTTCAAGCCTTAATGCCTGATATACAAGACAACGTATATCACATAACCTTATCTTCATAACTTTGATTTGAAATTCTATTTTCTTCTTAAAATTAACCTTATGGCATGAATGGTTTCAATTACCCCTTTTGTGGAGGTGTCCTGGTCCCAGCTGGGATATGGTTAAGTTTCACAAGGAGCTGGGACCATAGGCATGGTGTCCGCTGACCCAAACTAGCCAAACTGGTATTTGATACCACTGGATGCCTGCCCAATATATAATAGAGGGAAGGAAAGAAACTGTTGTTTGAGAGTGGGATGGGGGCTTCCTGGGTCCAGTCAGTGAGCAGTGATGCACTGATTGTGTTCTGTAGATTCGTCTATCAGTAGTATTATTGTTGTTTTCTTCTTTCTTTCATTGTTCTGTTAAACTGCCTTTATCTCAATCCACAAGTTTTGCCTTTTTCTTCTGATTCTTCCCTCATTCTGGTGGGGGGAGACAGTGGTCCTGTGGTTCTTTGTTCTGTGGGGTTAAACACAGGAGGGCTGTGAAAGCACTGAACACAACAGCTTTCTTGAAACATCTGTAATTTGTTCTTACCTGATAAGTAGTCAACCTTATAACTTTATAGTTTTTACTAAAAATTCTACTATACAGACCATCGTTAGTACGTGTAAATCAGCTGGAAATAGCATGTTTAGCATTATTACCTTGTTCTAACATTGAATATGGTTCATATTCTCTTCTGTGTAAATTACTTTGTTTTATAACACCAATTTTGTTTTTTCTAAACTGTGCAGTCTGTCTTACAAAGCAATATCAGTTTTCAGTATTCTAAAGAAAGTTTGAATTCAATAGCTGGAAAACCTTACATTAATAAATACTCTTAACACCCTCCACTCGACCTAAAATCCAGGAAAAAACAGAGGACTTAACTATTTTAACTATAGTACAGAAAGAAGAATTGGGATTGGAAAACTTAGAAGGCTTCTATCCTATAAGCTTCTCTTAACATTTCTCTTCTAATTAAAGCCCTAAGAGTTTCTATCACTGGAACAAGCAGGAGAGGGGGCAGGAACAGTCTTCTTCCAATTAAAAAGAGTTGGTTCAACACCATCAATAACTACTGAAAGCACTGAGTAAATTGTGTTGTAGCTTTGTCCATGAAATGAATTCCCTGTTGAGGCAAAAAGCATGTAATGTGAGAAAAAAGCAGAAACAATAAAAATATTTTTTCTTTCTTTTTTCACTTCAAGAGAACTTAAACACGTAAACACCAATCCCTCCTCTTCCTGTGATGCTTAGACTTGTTTCTTGCTCTAAACCAAGGGAGTGGCCTAAATAAACCTATTTGTTTTGGATGTAAAATGTCAGGTAAATGATACAATATAAAGGATATTCAAATGCGTGCTAGTTAATAGTTCTGCCTGCAGACTTTGGACAAAATTAGTTAGAAACACAGAAAGAAAATTACAGCATTATATATTGAAGATTCCATTCTAGGTAGAGGCTGAAATTAAAAAAATGGAACCCAGTACTTCCTAAAAGTCATGTCCTTGTTCTCTGCTTCTGATTCCTGACATACTGACATGAAGATGATAGAACGTAAAATTATTCTCTTAGTTTCTTCAAGGGAAGACTATATGCTTTGAATGTGTATTATTATCAGTTATTCTGATTTTTTATTGTTTTAAGAATGGATTTCTGTAACACTATTCCTGATTCCAAATAGCTTAAGGCAGATTAAAATTAGGACCAATTTATTGTGAAATTAGTTAAAGAAAACAGAAGTAGAGTGCAATTACTGTTGGTAATTAAGCAGGTCTTGCAGTTTCCACTGCTTAAAGCAGTGCTTGCATTCTCTCTTCAGTTAACAGTGAAGGGTACCTGCTCAGTCCTACCTAATTTACCTGTCCATACAACGGTGTAGTGAATCCTCTTGATCATGATGTAGGTGTTCAAGAAAGACAAATTTACGTCACACAGGCATTCTCAAACTTCCATTACTGTGTGTTCCAAATTACAGCTTTAATGTTCCTGTTTCACAAATGTTTTTTATAAAAATGAGCAAAATACACCATTATTTCTCATACTAACAGCTATACAAAACAGGCAGAGCTGGAAACTAAAATCCACTGTGAAGACCTCTGCTGCTTGAGTAAATATAATATATAATGCTGCCCACAATGCAGATGAGCCAATGACATTTATAAACATGCACTGACCTAGGAAACTACTACGTCTCATGGATGCATTTGTTTCCAGGCTGTGGAGGGTTAGAACAATTGACGCTTGTGATGAAAATGGTACAGTATCAGTGTCTTCAGCCATAGACTGTTTCTCTAAAACATCATTAAATTAGGTACTTTGGGTTTGACTGCAATGCAAAGTCTAAAGTTATTTGTTTTTAAATATACAGATCAATATTCAGGAGGCTTTTCTACTGCTGTTTCATGTTATAAACTCATCTGTAATTAGCATTCTGTACAGGTCTTTGTTTCTTAGGTGTACTATCTTTTAAAAAATAAATCTTCTTCAAATGTGTTTTTCTATTGTGACTGACCACGTTCCAAGATGAATTTAACTTCTGTCCCTCTCCCTTCCCAATTAAGGCTAAATGAAAATCTCTAATTTCACATTTATTTTTTCCTGTATAGTTTTGCATTTCTTCTCCATATCCTTCATTCTTGCATTTCTTTTCCATATTCTTCACCCTTGCATTTCTTTTTCATAAATATGAATTGTAATTTTATTCACAAATCCTTAAAAAACTATCAGACTACTTGAAACTTAAACCCAAGGTTTTCAGGAAAAAGCAGTATAAACAAACCCTTTCAATGACAGGTAGAAGGAAATTAAGTGTAGCTTATCAAAGATGACTTGTTCAAGTCCAAGGGTTATTTAGTTAAAAGTGTCATTTGGCAGAGGAAGTATATTTAATTAAGCAAATAAAGGTATATAAGATCATAAAGCAATATGATAAAGCTTAAAACCCCTTGAGTCCATAATAGTTGCAGTACCTTCATTCACACCATTCAGGACTCAGCATTTTCTCTCTTGCTATGACTTGAGTGGAGTATCATTTGAGACACATGATTCACTTCCATATAGTTAATTGCCAGATAAGGACTGAAAAAATATAATAACCACATTTGCTAACAAGATTATTGATAATACCATTGTTCAAGCGTCCATTTTTCTCTAAATATCAAATGTATTTTAACTATGATCTTTATAATCTGTTATAATTTTATTACGAAGTAACTGTAAAAATCTTGTAATATCATGATAATTCTTATTGTTTTCTTACTACAGTATTAGCCTAGTTAACATGTGCTTGTAGTTTAACGTATCACAGCACAGCACAAATTTTGGTAGTACTATTTAGCTTAGAAGCAAATGTTGTGAGCAGCTTTATATGTTTTGCACTGAAAGACTGGTTTGTTATGACATCACTATCAAACCTAGTTCCCTGACAAATTTATATACAGTCAATACACTGTCTTCTTTTTGTTCTCTGTTGTAATTCCTTTCTTCATTTTTATCATGTTTTTTTCACCTTATTCCACTATATGACAGTGATAGATGACCAGCCTGCTGATGAGTTAATTCTCCATGCAACCTGAGTCACCCAGCACATAATTTCTTCAGGCAGTGAACACCTGACCTACATTTTTAAAGGAACCAGGCAGGTCAACTTGTTATCCTATTATTCTCTATGTATTTGGATGGTAGTTAAGCAGTTACCAGAAGGAATCTAGACACCTAACCGTTGCCTTTCATATTTTATGGTAATCATAGTTTCTTCATATTGTCCTTCAGCTTTAAGTAATCTTGGAAGCTGGTGGGTTATTCTTTGAGATGATGAAAGAATTATTTATGTGATTCTACTTTCTACACGCTGGAGTAACTGACTTGTAATTTGCTTACTGAATACTTTAACAATGTGGCTAGAGAACTATGAAATAGGATTAGTATTTCCTTTCCAGAAAGTGTTTAAAGAAAATGAATCTATTGTTTGCTATATAATCGCTTCTAATTAGCCATATTTTCAGACCTATCACTAATACAGTTTACAAACAGTACCTGGTTACCTTAGAGGTACCTGTAATGCAGGTCTGAGAGCCAGGAATCTTTGCTCTAAACCTGAATACATCATAGTTGTGTGATTTTCAGCTTTTTCTAAGTATTATAAATTATAAGAATGGCTCACATTGTGAGTGTGAATATTATTAAAATACTCTGTAAATATAATGGTGTATTAAGTAAAACATTTCTGGACAGAAATCTAATGAATGCTATGTGCCTGTGTCTCCAAGCATTTTCATTTCCAAACTCAGTGGTAATGATGTCAAAAAAATACAATTGAATTTTCAAGCTTTTAGTTCTTTAGGACTTTCCAGCCTAAAGATGGAAAATACTCCCTTTCTTTGCTTCTAGTGAGTATTTAATATTTGTCTTAAGATTTGTCTTTACAACATTTCTTTATCATCCTCTTTATTACAGTATTCAGAATGTGAAAATGTTTGAGACATATTTCATAGTGAGAAACATTCTGTGTATTTAGAAATGAATAGTGCTACCACTGAAGCAGTAGGGTTCATTTAAACCTATTGCAAAGGAAATGCAGACATACCTTAATTTCTTTTTGTCTGTCTTATAATTTAATTAAGATATTTTCACATGTGTAAGCTCAAAAAAAAACCCCCAAACCCTCAAGTTTTAACAAGACTGTGTGTTGTACATATATATGAGAAATAGATGTTATCATTTTCACTGAGGCCCTTCTCCAGAAATTGCATTTTGTTGCTTATATCCTCTCTTCTGATGCAGATTTTCTGAGGATTTGATTTCAAAGAGCAGTACTTTTACTGATGTGGTGTGTTGGTTACATGAACGAAAAAACAAAAATAAGAAAAATATTTCTAATGAGATTAAGTTCAGTATTTCCTGCCATAGTTTCAGCGCTCTGTTCCATCTGTTTCCCATTGGTGTGTACATATAAGTAATAATTCATTTGCATATGTTTCTGGGACAAATGAGAAAATTATAGTTTGGTATGTGTCAGCCAGAGGTGCACGTGATCTGAAAGAGAAGCATTGATTCAAAGCCCCCCCGAATATAAACACTTTGATGAAATAGAATTAAATTTGACTAAAAATATTCAAATCCAGAGAAGTATGCATATCGTTGCAATATACTGAAGGCCTTCCTGGACAGAGTCTTGACAACCAATAACAACAGATACTGATAAATGACTTAATTCAATTTGATACATTGGCTGATATTGCAATTTTTTGTTCAAAAAGCGCTCATAGCCAGTAAAATATTGATTGAAGTATCCCATCCACCAGGGCATATACTTACAGTCAGTATCACTGACTGGTATTTGAGCTAACACCAAAACAAATCAATACAGCTATTTCTAACATGCAGTCTTTCCTTTTCTGAATTGCTATAAACACTGTATTTATTTAATTTAGAGGAATATATTTTATTCAGTGAGTAGTGTCTGAACTGGTGTTGAAACATTTTTCATTCAGTAGCCATATCCATCTCAAAAGCATTTTGAAGCCCTTGCTAAGAGGAGTGCTGTGTATTTTTTAAGTCTCTGAAGGAGTAACCCTGTCTCCATCAACCAATCATTCAAAATGATAGTTTTGACAAAGCTTGTTTTAAAAATGTTGCTTACAGATGTCAAATAAGAGTAAGAAAATATGGAGGCAGTTATCAAAATCTAGGAAATTATATAAAACATGTACTTATCTGTACTGCTGTATATCAAGACATGATTTTATCTTAGTGATTAAGGGCAAATAAGCAGTTTATTGTGCTAGAAACTGAGAATAACATACATGCTTAGCCAATATTGAGGAAATGAATATTTTAAAATACCTTTCCAAGAAAATACATGCATTGCAAAACACTAAATCAATAATGGTGACTAGAGGTGCAAAAATATTCAACTGAGGAACTTGGATTTCCCTGAGAAAATCTATATTTCTGTTTGTCTGCTCATTTACTGTAGATTTTGCTGTTGTTGAGCCTTTTAATCAGAAAGAGTAAGAAAAATGTAAGAAAAAAGGGAAGACAATTTTGGTGGTCTTTGTTTCTTGTGAAATTTTTTCATGGAAGATATTTACTATTGCCTACCCATATCAAGGATTTTTAAGTACCTGAAGTAATAATGGGATCTCACTACCTTTCACATTTCCTTCAATAGACTCTGATCCATTGTTTTCCTGCTGTCTTTATAAGTGAGGTGAAATCATAAGAAAACAATCATGTGCCAAAGGGGTACCTGAAGCCCTTCATCTTCACTTTGTAACCAACACACTCTTCTCTCTTGAGTATCCTGACTATCCACAGAACAGAGATGCTCAATATCCTCCTTGCAAACATTGTTATCATAAACGAAAAAAAAAAAACCAAACAAGTAACTCCTGGCTAAATGAATTACAAAAGCAAAGAAGTCGACTGCAGATGGCTGTTACTATAAATCTAGTACATCATAAAACAGCTACTGTTACCTCTACTGTCCCAAGTGACACTACAGTTTTACCTTGGGCATTCCACTAAGAGTAAGGGCATAGTTAATTTGAATAAATATGAAAATTCATAGCAAATAATTGCTTGGGGAAGGGCCTCTGTACAGTGATTCATAGATAAGGATAAAATATATAAATAGAGCTATGCAGTTTTAATAAAAAACAGCTGATGTGGGTTGTTCCCTCTGTGATGTGATTAACGGAGACACAAGGCAGTAAACTTTCAAAGTGGTGCACAGGGACTTAAGCTGTGTGACTCTTATTAATGCCAGTGACAGTTGAGCAGCTAGATCACTGTATACCACTTTCAAATGTAATTTTGCTTCAGTAATGGTTTACATGCTATTTGAAATTATTTTAAGAATTAAGCACTTGAAAGGAAACATTTTATGCAAATTTGGTACTTCAAACCGGTAGTTGAAATTTTCAAGCTTGCATATCAATAATTATTTTCCTAAATTTGTGTTCCAGTTCAAAAAAAAAAAAAAAAGTCAAGACTGCTGAACAATATCTTCATATGAAGTCAGTACAAACTATATTCTCAGCAGAGTTGATACAAAAATAGTATTTTCCTTCTACCAAACTTCTGGTTTTACAGGAAAATATGACCTAAATGAGAATGTGGGAAATATAAAAAAAACCAGAATGAAGACCATCATGAGATCTCCTGTTCCCTACCCCGCCACCCCCTCTCTTATTTCTTTTTAATGTTATGCTTTGGAACATTTCCATTTTGAATGGACTACTTCATGAGCTTGAAAGTGGAAAAAGACAGTTGAATGGCAAGAAGCTTTTTTAGTTTTGTTCAGTGTGCGTGCATCTAGTGATACTGACTGGATGCCACTTGTTCATGGAGGAGATAGTGGTCCACATAACTGGTAACCTGAGCAGGCACAGGCCTGTGCCGTGCTGCTCACATCCCCTTGGTACTAGTGATTGATTATGCCACCTGTGTTTTCTTGCCTTTATCTAATAGTGCAGCAACAAGTTTTCAGGTGAACATCCTTTCTATTGGACAGTTGAAATGATGAGTAGAATTGTCCTGTTTTAAGAAATCTTATAAGAGCTCAAAAGACCAAAATGTCAAGTGAACTTTCCACAAGTGTGCCACACCCTGACTCTCAGCCCTTCAATACTGCACAAGTTGCGATTCCCAACATCTGGAGGGCTGTATATTACCAATACTATGCCTTTCTTTATAACGTTGGCTCCAATATGTGGTCTTTTATAGAATCATCAAATAGTTTGGGTTGGGAGGGACCTTTAAAGGTCAGCTAGTCCAACCCCTTTGCAATAAGCAGGGACATCTACAACTAGATCAGGTTGCTCAGAACCCCGTCCAACCTGACCTTGAATGTTTTCAGGGATGGGAAATCTACCACCTCTCTAGGCAATGTGTTCTGGTGTTTCACCACCCTCATTGCAAAAAAATTCTTCCTTATATTTAGTCTAAATCTACCCTCTTTTGGTTTAAAGCATTACTCCTTGTCCTATCGCAACAGGCCCTGCTAAAAAGTCTGTCCCCATCTTTCTTACAAGCCACCTGTAAGTACTGAAAGGCTGCAATAAGCCTTCTCTTCTCTGGGCTGAACAGCCTCAGCTCTCTCAGCCTGTCCTCAGAGGAGAGGTGTTCCATCCCTCTCATCATTTTTGTGGCCCTCCTCTGGACCCACTCCAACAGGTCCATTTCTTGTACTGAGATACAGAATACGAATGCTTTTCTTAACTAGGATCATAACAAGCCAGAACCTCCACAAAATAATGAATGGATGTGTTTGTTTGACAACATTTTGTTTGACACATTTGTTAAAAGAGAAAGAAGAAATCAACCGGTTGATAGGGTTGTGTTTTGGGAAATGTTTGGCACTCAGGCTAGATTTCTTGTTACTAGAACTTCTCAGATAAGGGACCTCTAGTTCATACACATTGCACATGAAGAGGTGCACTGGGTCTTTTAGTTTAAAAACTCTACATCCTTTCTGAGGCTGCGAATGACAATATACACCCCCAGTCTGGCCACAGCATGCTCTACACATACTTTTCTTAGTTACTTAATTGCCACCAAACATTAACACAAATCTTAGTTTTTTAAGCACTAGATAACATTCTACTAAATTTCTTTTGACTGGGAAAAAAAATAATTCAGTAAAACTGCAAAACAATATAACGTCCCTTACTGTTCAGGCCACATATCAAAATTATTTTCAGCTTCTAATGGACTACACATGGTCAACAGGGTGCAGTGCAATTAAACACCTTAAAGTAAGTATGCTTAATCTGGCTCCTTTTCACAGTTACTCCTATTGCTGTGATACAAAGGGTAGTTCCTTCATGCTTAACTTCAGCTTTTTGATTATAGAAAAAAAAAAGGCATTTTTAATCATAGTCTTTCTGTTTCTTTTCATTCCATTCTCTAATTAATTTTTCTTTCTTTATAAACCTTGTTGGCTGATTTCAAACAAATCTCACAGAGAGATAAGAACTCAAAGATAATTAAAATCCTCCCCATTTCTGTTCATTAGAAAAGAGAAAAGCTGTATAAATACTGCAGATGTGAAAAAGATTTGCTCAGCGCTTACACTTTCTAACATACCAAAGACAAAGAGAAGCTCTGAATTTTGTGGTAAGTGTTTAGGACATATCGGAAAGGTTTAGATTGAAAAACCAAAAACATAGAAGTTGTGATCTCCTTCCTGTCTCCTCAGCTGGATGATCTGACTGCACCCAACTTTCTGAAGCTATCGGTCTCACAGGCAGCCACAGCCTGCCTTCAAAGGGTGGTCGGTGGTATTGCTATTGGAGACAATTCTATCCTTGACTGCTCAGTCTGCATTTTGGCTGCAGTTGCAATCATTTATCTCATTCCTCTCTTGAAAAATGCTTAACCATTCCTGAGTTCTTGTTCCTGCTCTGGCTTCTCTTTCCTACACTTGTCTTTCCTCTGCTTGCTCTGCCTTTAGAGGCCTAATTTGCAGCAAATACCGCCTTCCTCATTTCCTCTACTTTGATCAGTTCCTGATACTGTATGTCCCTTGCAACTTATGGTTTACCTAATGATCCTGAGCACAAATTTCATCATATTGCAGGCTGAAAAGAATCAAATAAATTCAAATTAAAAATTCTAGTAGCCACCACCATATTTGGATATGAAGATGTTACTAATGAGTACTTAAAGACGTATTACAAATACATGTATATATACATCTATATCTTAAAGATGTTACTATTATCTATTTATGTCTGTATGTATCTTTCTACCTATC
Organism: Chionis minor; assembly: GCA_013398295.1. Lineage (NCBI taxonomy): Eukaryota > Metazoa > Chordata > Aves > Charadriiformes > Chionidae > Chionis > Chionis minor. The sequence goes on from VZSF01004960.1 coordinate 33,097, forward strand.
TAATGTTTTAACACTGCAAGCCAAATTGAATGTCAAAAGAGCCCAAGAAATATTGGAAGCCTACTGTATGCATAACCAAATACTCATTAATACTAGTTTGAATCACATTTAGAAGAAAACCTGAAGAAGTTGACATTTTAAAAGAATGTTTATTTGCATCTGTAGACATATATACCCTGATAAGTGATATGAAGATGACCTCGGAATGACTAAGAAAATGTATTCTCCAAAAGATACAGACAACTTGTCTATAAAAATTTACATTTATGAATAGTAATATCAGATTACAGAAAACAGAAACTTTCTGTGGGAAAAAAAATTAAGCTTGTATGAGGATTACGTAACTTAACCATGGGAAGAATCATCAAGATTGACTAGAATAACACAGGCAAAGCCAGCTCTAGGTGTCTCCTTGACTGTAACAAGCTCCATTGTACTGTGCAGATGTTCCTCTTCCAACGAACCAGCTATAAATAATTGACCATTACCAAGGAGAATTCTGTTTTAATAATTAGGCCAGTGCATTTTTTGCTTTGGGTTGGGTTGTTTTTTTTTTTTTCTGTTTACTTGTCTTGAAGGCATTATGTGGCTAAGTCTGAACACAAAAATGCCCATAAGTGCCTAGGCAAAAGAAGTCACAGTGGTTTCGGGACTGATCAAATGCTACCTCAAATTTAAACAAGGCTGCCTTCAGATCTCAGCTTTTAATTACAGAAGCTTTGTTCTTATTTCTCATTTCCTCCAATCAGTAAGCAATAACTTACATTCTTACATCATCTCTTACATCTCCCTTCTGGAAGCCTGAACTTATTTTGGGGTTAGTACCACAGGTTCTACACTAATTTTTGAGAGCTATTTGTGATCCAACAGTTCATGTACATGAATTGATCAATTTGGACTGTCATGGTTATGATTAAAGGCTTGGTTATTCCAGATGCCAGACTAATAAAACAGATATATAAGAAAAGAGGTTTAATCTATTTCATAACCATGGAGGTATCTGCTTAAAAATATCATTGTGTTTTTAGAATTCTATTTTGAAGATAATGTTTTAGATTAATTTAAAGGTATTTATTACATATATTCAGTACAGTCAGAATGGGGCTCTGCGTTCTCAGAATATTGGAACAGAGAGAAGAGACGGTCATTGGCTGAGCTACTTGAAACCAGAACAGACAAAGCAAGTAATGCCTGGGGAAAAAATATCACATGTAAAAAAGTGGAGCACTGAACTGTGAGCTATGAAACTCATACTAATGCTCTAATTTATTTTGGGTTATAAAAATAATTTCAACAGAGATATCTTGAATTAAACAGTTGTCTGGATGCCAGGGCATCTGCTTTTATCACCTTCAGAGGCTTGCAAAAGAAACACCTCCAATCTAGACATGGCAGCGTCTGTCTGATAAACTGTCTGAATATATTATGGTGTCTGAGGCAGTGTTTGGTTGAATCAAATTACCATTCAGTTTTGAACAATGCTATCAAACACTCCAGTCAGAACTAGATAGGAAAACAGGAGGAAAGGAGGATTTTGGCAAGGTGTGGGATCATCTGTGATGCATGGGAGGTAGCAACCGGTCATCAGAGCACACTGAACAGTTTTGAGTGGAAGGACACCACCAGCACAACCGCTTCTGAGGTGTTTCTGTCCCTGACTTACTTTTTCCTATTTACTATATCAAAATTAAACATAGAGGAATAAGGTCCTATGGATTATAAAGCTGAAAGAAGTGTGATCTACTTGCACAACTTCAATGTTAATACATAGAGAAGATTTGTCCTGCTGTCATGATAATTTATTTCTTTCTCATTTATTTAGCTCATTTCTTATTCAAATTCTAATTTTAATTATTTTTTCCACCTATTTAATCTGCTTGGTTCAACAGCCCTCTTGCCTTTTGTCTCTGAATATTTAATTCTTGCATTTTTTCTCAGGAGCTACTGTTTTCCAGGATTATGATAAGATTATTTGAGTAACCCTTAAATGCAGATGAAACAGATGAAATGCAGATGTAACACAATCAAATGAACCATGTACTTACTATATTTCAAGCTGCAAATGAAAATAAAACTGTGAATACATAATTTTCAAGCCCAAGAAAAATATTAGAGAAAACACAAGTTCTTACTTGCTTTCCCTGGTGTTAAGTATTGTATTATATCAGGTCCTGTCTTATTATGCTACAGAAATGGTAAAATGATGAATGCAGACCATGTGTATTTAATATTTGTGTATTGTACATGATAAGTAATGTTAGTCATGCATTTTCATACTGATAAATTGATGTTTCTTCATAACACTGATTTTAAAAAAAACAAACAAAATTTATAAGGACAAAATCAGTATTCCTTAACATTCATGGAAGTGACTAGTTTCAGAAAGATCAGAGAAGTTATTAGCAAACATATTAGCAGATCTTCCAACACAATGTGATTAACATAGTGCTGTTATTGCAAACATGAACTCTATTTTTCATGAGTGACAAGTTGCATGCTTCATTGGGAAAATGTAAAATATTTTGTGAAGTGTGTTTCAAAATAGTAAAAATGTTTCTTGTGTACATTTAGCATAAAAGTAAATTCAATTATCTAATTCATGCACCAGTGAAGACAGTACTATCTTATGACAACGATTTCCAATCTGAAACAAACAAGTACACATTAGCATTTTATTGATCAATATCTTTGTGAAACAAAACTCCAAAGGCTTTTGTAAACATGTAAGTAAGTTTTGTATGTGTTTAGTGATGTGAAAGAAGAGACCAAATATTCACACTGTTGTCATGTACTGGTTTCTTCATTTGCCCTTTTTCCCCCACTTTCTTGTTTTCTAAGTGGAAAGGCTATGCATTGCATTTAATAGTATTAATATTGGAACCAAATGAGTACCTAAAAAATAAATTGTTTTGCATTATTTCAGAAACTTTTGTGTGCAACCAAGCATACACATAATATTTGAATAATGCTGTTTACCAAAACTTATTTTGGGATTTTCACTGGTGTCTCTTTGCACCAAATTAGCTCCTTTATTAAGCTAGGGGAGATGCTACCTAAACCACTCAATGCTCATGTTAGCATAGAGGTAGATTCCAAAATCTATTTGAACATCACATCAACAAGAATGAGGCATTCCATAGCCTCATTTCTATACATCACCGTGTAAAACAACAGTAATTCTATTGAACATTAAGGAAAGGAAAAAATAAAATAAAAAAAAAGAGAAAAAAGCCTTCAGTTCACCATTTAGAAATATCTTATAAACAACATTGATTTCACATGATAGAATGTAGAATAGATCAGGTCAGATGATGGATCTTACAATGAGAAAATATGACAGTACTCGAGTTTTCATTTTCTTAAAATTTTTTTTTTAATTGTTTATAAGGATGAAAAACATCAACTTGACATGAAACCGTCAAGGATGGAAATATAGTTCAAAGAAAAATTCAGTTAAGCGGGAGAGCTGATCTGCTGGAGGGTAGGAAGGCTCTGCAGAGACATCTGGACAGGCTGGATCAATGGGCTGAAGCCAATGGTAGGAGGTTCAACAAGCCCAAGTACTGGGTCCTGCACTTTGGTTACAGCAACCCCAGGCAACATTTCAGGCTTGGTGAAGAGTGGCTGGAAAGCTGCCTGGCAGAAAAGGAGCTGGGGGTCCTGGTGGACAGTCGGCTGAACATGCACCAGCAGTGTGCCCGGGTGGTTTTGGATGCCATAGTATAGGAGGGACATTGAGGTGCTGGAGCATGTCCAGAGAAGGGCAATGAAGCTGGTGAGAGGTCTAAAGAACAGAGGAGCGGCTGAGGGAATTGGGATTGTTTAGCCTGGAGAAAAGAAGGTTGAGAGGAGACCTTATCACTCTCTACAACTACCTGAAAGGAGGTTGTAGGGAGGTGGGGATCAGTCTCTTTTCCAAGTGATAGTACAAGAGGAAATGGCCTCAAGTTGTGCCAGGGGAGGTTTAGATTGGATATTAGGAAAAACTTCTTCATGGAAAGGGTTGTCAAGCGTTGGAACAGGCTGCCCAGGGCAGTGGTGGCATTGCCATCCCTGGAGGTATTTAAGAGACAGGTAAATGTGGTGCTGAGGGGCATGGTTTAGGGGTGTTTTTGGCAGTGTCAGGTTGATGATTGGACTTGATGATCTTAGAGGTCTCTTCCAGCCTAAGTGATTCTGTGATTCTAGGTTCTACAAAAAAACCTGAGTTTTGTACGTGTCTGGTATTTCAAAGGCAATTCAGCGCAGCAGAATGGGTCCGTAGCTGTCCAGTTGCACCATGGGATGAGCTGGACATGACAGCCTGTACTTTGGAGANTATTGGTACTTTTGGCAGTGTAAGGTTTATGGTTGGACACAATGATCTCAAAGGTCTCTTCCAACCTAAGTGATTCTGTGATTCTGTCATTTGGTATTAGTGGATCACTGAGTTTTTCTGAAACTGATGTGAAGTATTATATTAAAGAGGTTAATATCAATATTATTAAGAGAAGCCATGGAAACTAATTCTGCTCTCCCATTAAGAAGTTCCTAGTGTCTTCAGATTAATATTTTTTAAATATACATGTGTTGAAATCAGTTCATCTCTGTCTTAAGTCTTTAGATAAAAGTAAAATATAAATTAAGAAGGTGCTCAATTTTCAAGATATAAATGCACAACTTTTTATTTTTGAGAAATAAAAATATAGAATACTTTTAAATTATTGAAACAAAATTGTAGAAAACTGTAAGAATAACCCTGAATCATAACTAAAGTGTCAACAACTGCAATTTCCATACACTCTTTTAATCAAAAGTTAATATTCTCTGTGTTACAGCATCCTTTCCACCATAAGAGATTGTAGTTGCTATTGCATTGTGATAATAAAACAGAATAGAAAAAGAATAGTTTGCTTTCTTATGTTTCACAATGAGAGTGAAACAAATTAATAATCTTATTGCTTCTTATCACTATGAAATATTTAAGCAAAACATAAATGCAATGGGTTGAATTTGAAAAGAATAAAATTTCTTGATAACAAAAGAGAACAACTATGCAGTTTATATATGTTTTTAAAGATAATGTCCTCTGGAATGTCATTCCTTGTAAAGTTTGCGCAATGACGTCTGTACTGCCTTCCAGCTTGTGGGTGTCAGGGTTCAGGTCAGGAACAGCAGAGTCACCAGGCATGGGCATACCTGTAACATAGCTCAGCACAGCAGAAGGGAGTCTCTGAGCTTAAGCTGAGCTAAGCCTTAGCAAAAGCTGGGGGGATCCTTGAACCCAGACAGCTAAATCCCTAAACCTGGGAAGTCTAAAAAGGTGCCCTCAGGGTCCTGACAGCAATCACTTTGGATGCTCTAGATATTTATTTAAAATTGGTCAAATTTATCAGGTAATTAAGTATTCCTAAAAACTAAGAAATCCAAAGTTTTGCCTAACAAGTGCATTCTATTTTAGTAAATTCAAGGGAGGGAGTAAAATATAACAATCTATATTGTTTGCTATTGGTCAATTTGCTTTGCTTTCTCTCTTTAGACAGTGTAAGCAATGTAAAGTAAACACCACAAAAAAGACCTACTTGTTTCTATATTGTGTTGCTCTTCTATCTCTCCAGTTACATAGGTGTGCCAGGGTAAATCCCAGAATCTTCACAAGAAAAGCCTTAGTACATATTTATTTGCTTTGCTTTTTAAATAAATATTACCAGGGTAGGGAAAAGCACTTTGAAAAAAGCGAGTGATGACGCCTATTCAAGGAAATAGAAAAAGGTGTCCCATTCTTTCAGATGCGTCGGTTACAGGAAAGTGAGATCTTGCTTTTTTGTGTATGTATATATGAAAGTTACTTCGGATATTTCCTTATCATTTATTTGTATTTAATTATATTTATTGCAATGAATTATCAATATATGTATTGGTTTATCTACAGTAGCAAATAACTTAGTTCCCTGGTTCACTACTAGTTCCTGAATAACCATGACACTTGTACCCAAAGCTACTCTGCAATGGAAAACACAACACATTCAAAGGGATCATTTGCAATAGACGCTTCAAAAGTGTCCTTCTGGTCTGAACTAGAGCACTAACATGGATGCTTATCTTTATCTTGCTTCTGAGATGCCTTTTGGAGAAAATCAACTAAGTGCATTTGGGGTGACCGCAAGTAAGGTCTGAAGACAATTTCCTACGGTCGTTTCCTAACAGCAGTAAGAATGAGGCCACAACAGAGACTGCCCTTTTGTCTGTCTTACCAAACCCTTGAATGTTATCCTGTAAGCCTTGCAACCTTCAGCACTTTCCTTTTTACTTATGCAGTACCCCAGAACAGGAAATGCATAATCTTTAATGATGTGCTACAAAAAACCCTTCTTTGGTGAGCTGGCACATGATCAAAACTGTATTTCAGGATTTTAGCACTGATACCCCTTTCTTTGAAAGTAAATTGGATTTTAACAGATCACCTTTAGTGTGAGAGCTTAGGAACCTTTAAATTCTAACTGAAGGGCAGTAATATCCACTGAGGAATATAATTAACTGCTCCAGGAATGTCACAAGTATACATCTGACTGTACAAATGCACACTTTTTTGAATTATTCTGGATTCTCCTTGTAACTGATGAGCATCTAACATAACCCTTATATGTGCAATTTGCAAAACCTGATACGTGCAATTTGCTTGTTCTGAAAACCTGTGAAGTATCAATTAAAAACTAAAGCAAAACATGCTAGCACAAAATGTGCTGGATTAGATAGTGTGACATGTTGCTGCAGGAAGCTGTGGAAGCCAAGAATGTATGGAGTTTCTAAAAGGAACTGAATATTTATGTGGATAAAAGAATATCCAGATTTACGTTGTTATTGTTGAAAAAAACTTGTAGATGATCTGATAGTCCAGATTTAACAAATCCATAGTCATTAGCCAAAACCTAATAATACGTATCAGATGTTGTGGTTTTTTGTTTGTTTGTTTGTTTGTTTTTGTGGAAAGGTTACTGTTTTTTCCAACCATGCTATATTAATCACCATTGAAGAGAGGGTGTGGGACCAAGAGTAAATTCCAAGTCTACCTTTTCCCAAGTAAATAAAAACAAGAAAAAACACAACTCAAAAAGTGTTTGCACCATTGCTATCACTGCTACAGCTTCCATGTGGTGTAGTATTGTGAACAAGACAACTCACCGGCAAACAGCATCCCTGTGTTATGCAGATATACTCTGAGTTGGAATAGAAGTTATTATAGCAATAATGTTAAAGCTTACATTCTCTGGTATTTCCATTCATGCTGTAATCGGTCAAGGTTAAAGCAATGACAACGGTGAGGAAAACACAGTAATTTAAAGACTTTGCTGCCTTGCTGGATACTGCTCATAGATTTGTTTTAACCTCCTTTTGTGGACTGTGGCCTGTTCCAGTAAAGTTGCCTAAAGTGCATTCAAGGCTCTGCAGAGAGATCTCAATGTTCAATTTGGTTTTATCAACAGCAAAATCCTTTCCACAAACAATGAACACTGCAGCATTCATTGCCAGTAGCACACAACAAAGTTATTTTTGTTATAGCCAGAGGTGCCTTTCCAAGGCAGATCAACATTCATCATTTTCTTTTCTGTAATTTGTTCTGTCTTGCTGTTTCGTTCAGTTATGTGACAAACCCTTCTCTTGACATGACTGATGGAAGTGGGTGTGACGTCTCACATAGCCCACTGTAATAGCTGACCAAAAGATAGTTTGCATTGATTTCAAAGATTTCAGGCTTCCAGACATGGACTTTAAAAGAATGAAAGCATATTTCCCCTATTTACAAGCTTTGTAAAATACTTTCTGGTCAGTGCCTGTAAGCAGCAATATTTTAAATAACAAGAATATTCATAGGTAGGCAGGGAATTACTCATACTAACTTCAGTTCATTAATTAGCTTAATAATGAGATTGTTAGGTGTGGTGTTTTTATAGGAACGTGACAGTCAAAAGACAAGCTTTTGGGGACACCCTACCCTTTGTGGAATTTAGACAAATTACTACAGAGCAGTTCCTTTTATTGATGGTCAGTTCTCGGGGGCATTTTGAAACATCAGCAATATGGAAACAAATACAAGTTACAGAACAATTTTCTTACACAGAACCTGTATAACTATGAGCTTAATGAAACTCTGAGGTTAAAGAAAACACAAATGCACAGAAATTTCTCAAAGAGAGGAACAATTATATTTTTTTTCCATTTGCCAGTGCCGCTTATGCAAAATTATTTTACTTAAGAGAAATGTGATAACACTGATATTAAAGATCATTTTTCTCTTTCTGTAATAAACTGCTATTTTTAACAGTTCCAACTTCTCCTTCTAGTTTATATTTTGTGATTTAATTTTATTATCACTGTCTTCAGTCACTGGGTAATAGAATTTTTGCCCTGTAAAGTGGAATACATCCAAATGACCTATAATGCCAGTTATAGGTCAATACACAGCAAGTAAAAGGAGAAGACAGTGTATTAATAGCTCTGTTTGTGGAAAGCGATATGATCTGAAACTTACTGGCCTGTAGTATGAAAATATAAAAAAAAATATGGAAAAACACCATCTTACACACAGTATAAACAAGGTTTCAGATGTATTCATCATGTTTACTCATATGCATATGCAAAGTAACATGTGTATTTTAGCCAGACATGTCTGGCTAAAAAGACAGCATGGACAGGCTGAACGGAGAGAGAAACGTGTTGTATAGAATGTAGAAGTGCTTTGCCAAGGGAGGAACACAGTATTCTGGAGATCGTAATCTATGTAAGCTCCTAAAAAACTGCACAATGCAAATTACATTCAGTCAGTGTATCCTGTAATAGATTTGGATTATGAAATGATACCCTGTATGACACGATAACCTTGATCAATTCATATGAAGGAGCATGCCTACACATAGCACATTGAAAGTGGGATAATTCATTCAAATTACCTGCATTGCAGCTGAGCAACTGTTAAACTCCTCTGAAATCCTACAGCATTTAATGCTACCTCCCAGCCATGTAGAAAGCCAGTTGTCACAGGTTCGTATAATTCATTTCTCATGCAGCACGCTGGAGACAGACAATTACTGTCAGTATTCAGTACTGCAGTTTGTATTGTCTTCTAGAATAAAAGATATAGGTTTGGCAGATTTTTTTTTTTTTTTATTTTTATTTTTCTTTCTTCCCCCTCCCACCCCCGAGAAGAAAACAGTGAGAGCTTTGTCAGCCTTTTTGGCCATGAACCTTAAAGAACTCACTCAATTTAACAGCCATAATATCTTTTCAGCGCTATAAATAGGAATCTGTTTTCCCAAGGTAGGAGGCATTTCAGGAGCAGATACAAAAGACGGAAGAAAAAAGAGAGAAAGCAAACAATGATAGTTTAAATTGGGCAATCACCAGCCTAACCCTTTTGACACTGAGGCTGGCAGCTTGCTATAAATTATGATTCCATTGAAGAGAAGAATTATATTTGATATGCATCTAGGTAATTTAGACAGAGAAATTGCATGGCACCTTTATTGCAACATGGGTGACCTTATTTTGCCAGGTTATTGTAACTTAAAGGTGCCAGACTTGGAGTGCTAACTGCTGGCAGTTCTTCCTCTGCATTAATTGATGTTTCAGAATTAAATTAACGGGGAAAATGGCTGTTTAAGTCTTTTGTATTTTGTTTCCCATCACAAAGGGCTACCTCTTTCTTCTGTAAGCTGAAATCTATTGCATTTTCTTTACAAGAAAAACAAATGTCCCCAACAAGCTCTTCCATTCCTGGACTGCTTTACATCCCTGTGCAATATAAGGGTTGATGTGTTATGCTTGCTCATTTTCATGTCCGTTTTTGACCACACTCCCATGAGGTTCATTGCTTGCTTTCCAGTAGTGATGCCCCTCAGAGCAGCAGGGCTTCGGCATTGCTGCAGGCTTGCTAACATTACAGCCCTGCAAATGTCAAATGGTGTTCCAGTGAAGCCTGCTGACTCAATGTATTTGTTTGCTTGGATCTTCCTCCTCCAGGCTCTTTCTAGCTTTCTCTTCTTCTTCCCTCTTCCCTCAAGAGCCTGATGCTTGGCATATCTCCCAATTGCATTAGTCATGCCAGAAACGGAACCATGTATACTCAATTGAGCTGGTTCCACAAGCTGCCCAAGAGCCCTTATGAGGCCAACAGACCATACAGATTTGATAATTTTGCTAGAAATACATTGTTAATGGATAAGAAAGCAGTTATTATGTGTTCCAAGTGCTTTTTCTGGGCTTTTAATACTGATAACTGCAAAGTTTGTTTGATGTAAATGGGAAACAAGGTTATTGTTTAAATGTGTTTAATTTTACAGACTTCAAACAAGTTCTGGTAATCCAGAACTTTACATTTTGAAATGCAAGCCTATTTCTACTTAGCTGTCAACAAACCTGTTATTCCTCAGGAGAAACCCTCTGGATTTTATACTATTTCTGTCTGTATTAAAGCTAGTGAGAAATTTTGAAAACAAAAGAGCAATAAAAATAGTCTTCCAATAATTCTCTATTTTTCACCTCTTCATCAGACAAAAAAATAATAATAAAAAAATATCCAGGAGTTTGGTGCCTAATAATAATAATAACAACAACAACAACAGCAACAGCAATATCCACAACAACAACAACAAAACTTAATTTTGTAGATAAACCCTTTCTGGTACTTTTCTCCTATATTACTCACTCTAAATGTATCTTCTTGTAAACTTACTGGGAGTCACAGAGAGATATATAGCTGTGTGGAGATATCTGATTTACAATCTCACATTAATCTCTACCGAGCTTCCATAATTTTTATAAATGAAATGGAAATGATTCCACAAGCTTAAAAACTACCTTCACAAACAGTGGGAATGAGGGTGGGGAAGAGGGATGGAGAAAGAAAAGTAGGCCAAGGAAATATGTGGGTTTACATTTGGAGAGCTAGGCACCCACTATTTAAAATCATATAAAAGGTATTAACATCATCTTCTTAATCCCTACATATGCAAACCAGAAATAATTTTTGGGGTTTTGTGTGTGTGTGAAATTTTAGATAGTGGAAAAATCTTACAGAGAATGCTTGTAATAGTCCTTGGGAAGGGTAAAAGAATACAGGATGTAGGAAGTTGTCAGAGTCCATCAAAGATGCTATTGGAGCACCACAGCAATGAACAAAGCTGCTTGTGTGAATTAACCACACTAGTAACAGCCTTCAGGCTCATGCTATAGAAGACCTAGAAATGTCAGGGCTGATATTAATTTTGATTCTAAAAAGATCTTCTAGCTGTTTTCTCAGTGAAAAAAACCCAAATATTTGGAAACATAAGCCAAAGTACAGCAATTTTTAAGGGGTTTTTTTTGTTTATTCAGGAACCTGCATCTTATCTATGCAGGACCCTGTGCTCTGTGTCCTCATGATATCTGCGCATGTCACATTAAGTGATGCAACTAGCACGTCATCTGATATTTCTTCTTTCAGCCTCTCCCAAGAGAGCAACATTCACTAGGTATAAAAACCTGAAGAAATATGTTGGATACCTTGACTGGGAGTACTACGGCTTTGGATGTGTTCTGAAAAGGCTTTGACTTCTTTAAAAATAGATAAAAATGGCTATAAAATCAGAGGTCTAAGTCTCTGGAATGAAACACAGTCCCACATTGTGAGCGAAATTTCCGTTAGTACACAAAGCATGAAGCTGCAAGCTAATGACAATTAACGCTGCCTGTGCCACGTAAGCTATGAGGAAGACAGTATTTATTTAGTCTATTTAGAGGCTGATGATATTGCAAAAACTTTGTGGCAATTATTTAGTAAAAAGAAATAAAAGTGTTAGGTTCTATCCATCTTTGAGCCATAAACAGCAGTGGAAAAAGAGTCACACAACTAAAAATACCAACCTAACTTTTTGAGTAAAGTAACTCTTGGATCATCACTAACAACTCTCTGGTGACATTGAAAGCTTTCTGAGAATCTACTGGAAGCAAAACAAGGATATTCGTACTAGAATTGGTTGGAATATTTTCATCAAAACCTGAAACATTGCGAAGGTGTATTGACGTTGCTGACCTTTTCAACAGGAATTAGTTCAGATATGGGAGATGGAATCTCTATCACTTTCAGAGAAAGAGAAAGATGACACATACAGACACACACAGAGACACACAGAAAAACGCTGCCCTTTTCAGTCCGAAAATAGACTTTTTTAGACAAGACTATTTTGTAAAACAAAAAGGAAAATAAAAAGAAAAGAAATTGTAGACAGATTCTATAACAACAACAACAACAAAAAATTGGCAAAATATCTAAACAACATTATTCAGTCATCTGTCCTCTTTTTGGTTTCTTATTTTTAAGGTTTTTACCACTTTTCTCAACTATTGAACAGGTATGATCAGCTTTATATCACTGTGAAAAGCAATCAGTCATAACTAAATGCCTTCTCAGCAGTTCTTATGTGAGTTGCTGTGGTTCCTGGATGTCTGTCTTAGTGACCTGAAGTTAGAGTTCTAGAAAACCTTGTGAAAGACAATGATCAGATACTGTTTAAATCTGCAATAAAGAGTAGAGAGATTTACTTGTATTCCTTACGAACAAATTTTGACAATTATTTTGGTAACTCCCAGTAAATTTTAGAATTTGTGAGATGCTCTTAAAGTTCATTTAATTTCAGTTGATTATATCTTCCTGAAGGTAAATACAGACAAAATATCAAGTACCTGGACTTAATATTTTGCCTTAACTGGAAGTTAAGAGAATCCAGGTACCCATTTCTGAAAACAGGAGTTTACAGAAGAAGCTACAGAACAACAGAACCTTTAGGTTGATCTGCTGGAGTTAACAGTGGGCACTAAGAACCATCTTTCATGTGTATCCACTCTGTCAGATGCAGCTGTGTTAAATAGTTCAGGGGCTAGCTCTGGGGAAATCTGGTAGATCTGTGGCTGTAATATAAGAACCAGGGGCCCTATTCTTCAGCGGTTTGAGTTCTGTAGTTACCTCCTAACCTCATTCTCTAGTGTATTTCTAAGCAGTAGTCTGAAGAAAAATTTCACGTGTCCCAAGACATCTAGGTAAGTTATGTTCTTGTGATAACTTCTATGAATTCTTTAATAATGACACAAAGAAGTTTTCCTTCCATGGTGATAGCTAGCAGCAAGATAAAAGGAGTGTTCTGAATGCAAAACTCTAAGATTTTCTATTTCTTGCCATTATGTAAAGAGCTGGGAGATAACACAATTTAGAATGTGGGACCTAGCTTCTGGGCTGGAGCTCCACATAGGGCAGTTCACACAGATCACAGTCTGCTTAGCAAAGATAAAATGTTAAATATCTTAAAATATTATGTGAATTGTCTTCTACAGACCCTGTACCACCTGGAAATCTCATTTGTTTGTATGTGTATTACAAGTAAGTTCATGACTTAAACAGTCTTTAAAACACAGTTTTGCAAAAAATGTAAAATATTTTCTTACTTTTTCCAAATTACAAAGAGCGAGAACTTAAGCCTGGATCTTCTACATGCTCACAAGGAAGAGAAGGAGGAAGAAATAACTTAAAAAAAATTGTGATTTGGGATTAGGACTTTTCCTTCTCTAACTTACAGAACGACTTTTGGAAATAGGAGGAATTAGAGGTCTGTGTGAAGTTACAGGGCTATGATCTCATTACAATCATGCCACTGTAGTGGGATAGTTCACAAGACTGGCATGAATGGATACAGTCTCTTTGTGAAGGATGGGCTGGGAAGGTGAGGAGGAGGATTTGTTCTTTTTGTGAGAGACCAGTGTGGAGCTCAGCCTTGGGATGGGTAATGAACCACATAAGAGCTTGTGGATCAAGATTACTTGGCAGACCAACATAGGCAGCATGGGTAACATTGTGTTGAGTGTCTGCTACAGACCTAACAGTCAGGAGTAAGAAGTAGATGAGGCTTCTTTAAGAACTGGAAAAAACCTCGTGTTTGCAGGCCCTGATCTTCATGGGGGACTTTAACTTTCCCATATTTGCTGGAAAGACAGTACAGCATGGCACAAGCAAGCCAGAAAATTTCTGGAGTGCGTTGATGTCAACTTCCTGGCACAGGTAACTGAAGAACTGAGGAGGGGAACCACTCTGCTGGACCTTTCCTTACAAACAAGGAAAAACAGGGTGGGAATGTGAAGGCTGAGTGCAGCCTTGGCTGTAGTGACCATGAAATGGTGGAGTTCAGGATCCTGAGAAGAGGCCAAAAAGCAGAAAAACAGGATCAGGAGAGCAGACTTGACCTGTTCAGTGATCCTCTTGGATGACTCCCATGAGGCAGCGCTAGAGAGTCTTTTTTCCCAATGTTATAATTGTTTCTTCTCATCAAAAGAAACAAACATTTCCTTTTACCTCAGAATGACAATATGCAAACAGCCTTTTATTTACATAATCCTTCTTTTTCTCAATGTATTTTAATGAAATATTTAATACATTGTAGCAGAATTTGCTTTCAATATGGTTTATGGAACTATTGGCTCCTCAATAGAAATCAAATGCCATGCTTGGTATAGAATGACATTAGCTTCTAGGTTAGATATAATATACAGTCTCTCATGAACTGTACTACCTGATACAGAATTTTCACTTCCAATTTTCAACTTCTTAGGATAAGTAACATGGCTGAAGGCCAGCAAGGGTCAAGCAACATTTAGTCTATTATCAATTCATTTTGGGATAATGAATTTATTTAAATAATTTATGTCAGACATAATTCCGATGTCCTTAATGAAGGACTTCTACGTTAGGCCTCCTATATTGAAGGCGTAAGTGGCAGCAAAGATGCGGTAATTGTTGCCAGTTTCCAACACCTAGGGATGTCTCTGAGCCAGACTACAAAGCCACAGTATGAAAGAGATATTGCAAACTCACTCATGGTACATAGCTCCTCCTAATCTGTAAAAAAGGTTGTAACATATTAGTGTTTTGGGTGTTGAAAGGTTGATTTTATTTCTTTTTTCTAGTTTTGTTATGTGTGAGGGGTTTGTTTCATTTTACTTTTGGTGAGAGGAAAAAGGCAGGAGTTTTGATTTGTTTCAGTTTACCTCTGGTTTTGTTTTGTTCTTTTTTATTTGATTTTTTTTTTATTTGAACGGTATTTCCTTTACAATAGAAAACTTCTGGAATATAGGAAAGAAGAATAGGAATAATTTCCTTTTGTTTCTTGAAATATTTCATATCCTGTGATTAGATGATAGTGTCAAGAACCACAGTTAAGCTCTGTTCCACTCACCTACTCACCCTTTATTTCCTGCACTGCCACTCTCATTTTTAATGGGAGTTAAAATTAATGATAAACATAGATAATGAATAATTAATAAACTAAAGAACTAGTGCTAAATACTAAATGGAGTTATTTTATGAACTGTGAAAAAGACTCATCATTTTTAGTGCAAATTCATGTATTAATTTCTTTTTTCCTAATGAGAATGTTTCTGAGTCACTGAAACAACATCTCAGTTAAAAATACATCAAGGTAAAGTTATTAAGCAGTTACTTCTTGTCAGCTGCATAGCATATACACATTCTCTGTGAAATTTATCACACTGTTAAAGTAGCAGCAGAAAGACAAAGGTATTTAATTGAGACACTTTCTGCTGCAAACAATTAGCCTTGCAGATATAATGCTCCTGTGAAATGGCTGGTCTTAAATAATCAACTAAATAGTGATTCTCTTAAAATCTTGAGGAACTGGACTTGGAAGACTATTTTTCCCAAGGACTTCTCCCCAGCAAACCTCATATTTCATTTTTTGCTTCTGACTTGGTATTTGGTGTGAAGCAGACAGAAGAACTATTTAAGAAAATATGTTTTGAAACACTGTGTGCAAGAAATTCTGTCTTTCCTCCTCCCTCCCTCCTCACACCCCACTGTGAGAGACTGCGTCCATGATAACGAACATTGCTGACGCCACCGACAGAGAGGATGTTTGTCTCAATATTACTATGGCAGGAACACCATCAATGGACTCCACCAACAGTTATCTCAACATTATTATGGCAGCAAAACCATCAACAGACACCACCTCTACAGCCTGTTTATCATGAGACTGCTGATACCACCAATGACAGGAAAACCATAAACAAACACCACAGCCTGCTTATCACAACCCTGCTGATACCACCGACACAGATGTTTATCTGCGGGAAAACTACCAGCAGACTCAGGATCGTGGACATTGAGGGACCTGGAGACCCCCTGGGAACAGTATTGGACATGAGCACCACCACCAGGTGAAAGGTGTGGTTAAGCAGAACAGCTACCCTGTAAAACAACGGAACCAACCAACAATAGACAGAACGTTCTCCCACCAGACTTGAAACTAATCGCAGCTCCAGGGTGGTAGCTATTGCTGTAAACTCCTTCATCCTCTTCTCTTTCTTTCTTTCCTTCCTTCCTCTTTTTATCTCTCACTCAGTCCTTTGCATTTGCAAGCTTGTCAGGCAAATAAAGTTCTTTGGCACTTGACTCAATTTTGAGTCTTAATTCTGTTCCTGAGAATATGAGCAAAACCTCGCTCTGGTCTTTGACCGGTGCATGACACCCACTCCTCCAACCCCCTGGAAATATGCTTTTGATGAATTTTTTTGTTATCCAAGTAAAATCCAAAACATGATTAGATTCTAGTACGAGATTTTTTTTGAGAGTTTTGAAATTTGTCAAATTAAACTAAGAATCTGAATAGAAACACCCAGAAACCTTTAAGAAAAACGTTAGAAACTTATTTTTTTATATGATAACAGTTTTGATGAGGCTAAAGAAAAGTTTCAAAATTTAGTCAAAATGACAACAACTCATCCATCTTTGGGGAAAAATTTACCCTCCCAACAGGTGTCTGTGTTTCCTGTTGTTATGTCAGCATTTATTGATATTAATGCGATAAGAAGCAGAAAATTTTAAAGACTTTAGAGAACAAAGATAAATAATAAACATGGCCTTTTTTCTGTCTTATGGATCATCAAAGAAGTCACAGTAATCAGGTAAGTCTGAATATATATTTCAGCAGTGTCTATCAAAGATAATTATATTTGTTATTATGCAGTACTTTACATCTTTCACACAGACAAAGTATGTTATTGGAAGCACATCAACAGACCAAAATAATTTTTTCTATATTCTACGAAAGCAAAACTTCTTAGTGTTCTTCGCTTCAAGTGCAGGGTCTTGCCCACGATTGTATGCAGACTCTTCGACAAGCCTGAGACTAGAATATGAGAGTCGGAAAACTATGCACTGATGTCTTCCACCCATTCTGCTTTCCAGAAAAAAGTAAGGTAGTTGCCAAAGCCAAACTAGTCATTCTTATGCAAAACATGGGAGAGTGAGTCCATACAGTTTACATTCAACTCACATTTGTACTTTCCAAACAGAAGTTTGAATGAATTTAAATTTCAACCTGAATTGTACAAAAGGCTTAAAAGTGAAAACCAGTAAATAATAAGCTGTAGCAAATAATGTTTTAACAACATAAAATAAAGTTAGCCAAATGGAGAACAGACATCAAATGACTTTTTTTCTCCCAAGTATGTGCAATTTATGTTTCTTAGTAGAAATGTCATTATACTTTCTCAATAAAACAGAGTTCCCACAGAATTTTGCTAGAGAGGCTGGCAGCCCATGGCATTGACAGGTGGACTCTTCGCTGGGTTAAAAACTGGCTGGATGGCCAAGCCCAGAGAGTTGTGGTGAATGGTGCTAAATCCAGTTGGCGTCAGGTCTCAAGTGGCATTCCTCAGGGCTCAGTTTTGGGGCCAGTCTTGTTTAATATCTTTGACGGTCTGGACAAGGGGATTGAGTGCACCCTCAGGAACTTTGCAGATGACACCAAATTAAGCAGGCGTGTAGATCTGCTGAAGGGTAGGAAGGCTCTGCAGAGAAATCTGGACAGGCTAGATCAATGGGCTGAAGCCAATGGTAGGAGGTTCAACAAGTCCAAGTGCGGGCTCCTGCACTTTGGTCACAACAACCCCAGGCAACACTTCAGCCTTGGGGAGAAGTTGCTGGAAAGCTGCCTGGCAGAAAAGGACCTGGGGGTCCTGGTGGACATGAGCCAGCAGTGTGCCCAGGTAGCCAGGAACACCAATGTAAACTCTAATATCTCTCTTCATGTTATTTCAAAATAAGAGGTTACTGTTTGAACTCCAAGGGAATATTGAAATTAATGTACCTGTAGTTCAAACTATGAATTTCAGTCTTACGGTTACAATACTTAGGGACATATTTATGATTGCTGAGAAGTAAATATTTCTCTCCTTTCTTGTTGTTTAACTCTCAGCAAGCATCAAAGAAGGAGTTTACCTGGTCTCTACCATCTCAGCCAAATTAAATTCCAACAGCAAAATTCCTGAAAGATCATTTGGGATTCCATTAGTAGAAATTACTAATAATTTCTTTATTTTTGATGGCCCTGTATTTAAAACCTGTATACATTAAAATCTTATGGAAAAGCAAGCTCATTAATTTAGGAATTGTTATAATACCAACTAGTCAAGATATATTCTCTCTTTATAAAATTATCAGTCTGACCAGATTGATAAAACCAATACTGATTAACTCAGTGTATTTTGCTAATGTATTTAGATATGGCCAGTATTTGATCCTGATTTTTTTTTTTTTAATTTTATCTTCTAGCTACATGTTAAACTTTTGTATGCTTCAAGAAATGGCAACCAGGGTAAAAACTGGGTTCAAGTGATAGAGCTGGGATAATTTGGATGATCCTTTTTTCAGCTCTAATAATACTACAATAAAGTGAAGATGTCTGAAGTACTATATTTAAGTTGATTTAAAGAAGGTAGTTGGCTACAGACTCCCAAATTGGTATTGTTGTTTCTATAGTAACACACCATGAACACATTCTATGGAAATAATTTCCATTATGTCAACAGCTAAAATCAATAAAGGATTTCAGAATAATATTATTCTGAAATAATATATATTCTGAATAATATATTTATTGTCAATAGGATTCGCAAGTGGAAATGCTGCACTATTATTCAAATATATTTGCAAAGACCAGGAAAATAATCTATAGTCTTGATTATTTTCAGTATATTTGAGAGACCAGTCTCATTAACAATAAAGTGCGTATCTCACATAATTTTTAATGTTTATATTTATTGTTTACACCTAAATTTATAGATCTTTCAAAAATTACAATAATAGTTCTGTTGTCCATTAATATCCAAGTTTCTGATGTTCATAGATGTTTGTTCTTCCAAAAAAATTTGAAGAAATGAGGTAAGAGACTGTATATATGCTGCTGTATTTAATCTCCACCAGTTCCCTCTAGAAGTCAATAGTTCCCTTCTATTTTGTAGTCTGAGAGATGTTCCTCACTACAACCACCAGTACATGGATCTTTCCAGATACGTACAACTATCTCAAGGTTTCATCTGAGAAGAATTTAAGGATTTTGTACACTTGGCTAGTATTGCTTGACATACAACATTCCATACAGATAACAACCCAAGAGTCCTCAAAACAGGAATTATACCAGCTTATATCAACCATAAACCTAACATGCAATGAGTCTACTCCTTCTGCTAAATATTTGGCCAAAGGTGTGTGAACTGTAGGGCACTCTTACAGCACTTCTAAAGTTGGCTTGTGCCACATTAAAAAGAAATGTAGTTTTGATATTTTTCTGTCAGAGTCCCAGGGCTTTCTCTGAATTCCTGATCAGAGTCCCAACAAAGGACTTTCACTGAGTCAGATTCACAAAAATAGAAATTAGTTGTTTATTGAGAGCGACAGAACAGGTTTGAGATTGCCGTTGATAAATTCACTGCCTACAATAGAGATACTAATTAAGGTTAATATTGCTAGCAAAAAAAAAAAAACAAACCCCAAACCAATCCAGAGGTAACATTCACCAGAGGGTGAAAAGTGTGACGCTTACCCAAGAAGGCGTCCCTGCCTGTGGTGGAGGAAGAGAACTCAGCCTGTTCACTGGTCCATCAGGTATTGAGATTCTTCTCTCCCAGTTTAACAGTCATTTTCTCCATCTTTTTATCCCCAAAATTGCGAGGTTTCCCTCCCCTTGGTGAGGTATATTATGATTTGGGTTGAGAGATGAGTGCTATAACCATATATGTTTAGCATGATCTTGAGAATCTCCATTAGCATATATAGGGCTTTAATAAGCATTTCACAGGTAATGAGGCACAGATCAGTCATCGGGAACACCAGCCTTTTGAAGAACAAAGTTCCTGTTATTTTGTCTTCACTGACGAAAATCAGGGCTGTCCTGCTTACACAGGGCCCCCTCCTTAACTGCATCCTGTGCTGGCCAGGCAAATATCCACTTGCTGGCCTGCCCAAGAGATAGCAAGGCCAGTCTTAACTGGTCTTTGAGCACAGAGATTTTACCTCATTATCCAAGTTCCACAGCTTGTGCAACAGATAAATAACCTGAATATGATGAATTTCCTGAGTATGTGTGAAACATCTGTTCACCCAAAGGATATCTAGACGGTGATATAGTACCCACATTATCATGAAAGGGGATTTTACCATCATATATTTTTTATTAAGGCCACCAGTTTGCATTGTCAAGTCATTCACAGAATCAAAAGACGATTGAGTTTGGAAAGGACCTCTAGAGGTCATCTTGTCCATTCTCCCTGCTCAAGCAGGGCCACCTAGAACCAGTTCCCCAGGACCATGTCCACAAGAGTTTTGAATATCTCCAAGGATGGAGATTCCACAACCTCCCTGGGAGAACTGTGCCAGTGCTCAGTCACCCTCACAGTTCCTGATGTTCAGAGGGAACCTTCTGGGTTTCAGTTTGTGCCCATGGACTCTTATTCTGTCACTGAACACCACTGAAAAGAGCTTGGGTCTGTCCTATTGGCACCCTCTCTTTAGATATTTGTATGTATTAAGAAGATACTCCCTGAGCCTTCTCTTCTCCAGGCTAAACAGTCCCAGCTCCCTCAGCCTTTCTTCAGAGGAGAGATGCTCCAGTCCCTTAATCATCTCTGTGGCCCTTTGTTGAACTCTCTCCAATATGTCCATATCTCTCTTGTACTGGGGACCCCAGAATTGGAGACAGTACTTCTGGTGCATCTTTACTAAGTCATATCTATCTATCTATCTATCTATCTATCTATCTATCTATCTATCTATCTATCCATCCATCCATCCATCCATCCATCCATCCATCT
>VZSF01004960.1:54634-107201 GCA_013398295.1 Chionis minor
GTGTGAACTGTAGAGCACTCTTACAGCACTTCTAAAGTTGGCTTGTGCCACATTAAAAAGAAATGTAGTTTTGATATTTTTCTGTCAGAGTCCCAGGGCTTTCTCTGAATTCCTGATCAGAGTCCCAACAAAGGACTTTCACTGAGTCAGATTCACAAAAATAGAAATTAGTTGTTTATTGAGAGCGACAGAACAGGTTTGAGATTGCCGTTGATAAATTCACTGCCTACAATAGAGATACTAATTAAGGTTAATATTGCTAGCAAAAAAAAAAAAACAAACCCCAAACCAATCCAGAGGTAACATTCACCAGAGGGTGAAAAGTGTGACGCTTACCCAAGAAGGCGTCCCTGCCTGTGGTGGAGGAAGAGAACTCAGCCTGTTCACTGGTCCATCAGGTATTGAGATTCTTCTCTCCCAGTTTAACAGTCATTTTCTCCATCTTTTTATCCCCAAAATTGCGAGGTTTCCCTCCCCTTGGTGAGGTATATTATGATTTGGGTTGAGAGATGAGTGCTATAACCATATATGTTTAGCATGATCTTGAGAATCTCCATTAGCATATATAGGGCTTTAATAAGCATTTCACAGGTAATGAGGCACAGATCAGTCATCGGGAACACCAGCCTTTTGAAGAACAAAGTTCCTGTTATTTTGTCTTCACTGACGAAAATCAGGGCTGTCCTGCTTACACAGGGCCCCCTCCTTAACTGCATCCTGTGCTGGCCAGGCAAATATCCACTTGCTGGCCTGCCCAAGAGATAGCAAGGCCAGTCTTAACTGGTCTTTGAGCACAGAGATTTTACCTCATTATCCAAGTTCCACAGCTTGTGCAACAGATAAATAACCTGAATATGATGAATTTCCTGAGTATGTGTGAAACATCTGTTCACCCAAAGGATATCTAGACGGTGATATAGTACCCACATTATCATGAAAGGGGATTTTACCATCATATATTTTTTATTAAGGCCACCAGTTTGCATTGTCAAGTCATTCACAGAATCAAAAGACGATTGAGTTTGGAAAGGACCTCTAGAGGTCATCTTGTCCATTCTCCCTGCTCAAGCAGGGCCACCTAGAACCAGTTCCCCAGGACCATGTCCACAAGAGTTTTGAATATCTCCAAGGATGGAGATTCCACAACCTCCCTGGGAGAACTGTGCCAGTGCTCAGTCACCCTCACAGTTCCTGATGTTCAGAGGGAACCTTCTGGGTTTCAGTTTGTGCCCATGGACTCTTATTCTGTCACTGAACACCACTGAAAAGAGCTTGGGTCTGTCCTATTGGCACCCTCTCTTTAGATATTTGTATGTATTAAGAAGATACTCCCTGAGCCTTCTCTTCTCCAGGCTAAACAGTCCCAGCTCCCTCAGCCTTTCTTCAGAGGAGAGATGCTCCAGTCCCTTAATCATCTCTGTGGCCCTTTGTTGAACTCTCTCCAATATGTCCATATCTCTCTTGTACTGGGGACCCCAGAATTGGAGACAGTACTTCTGGTGCATCTTTACTAAGTCATATCTATCTATCTATCTATCTATCTATCTATCTATCTATCTATCTATCTATCCATCCATCCATCCATCCATCCATCCATCCATCTATCTTCCAAAGACTAAAAAACTGCCCAGAGCACATCACATATCTGAATTGCTCATTTAAATATAACGTTTTTTGGGAAATCAATATAATGCAAAAAATGGATAGCAGGAAAATAGCAAACCAAAACCACCGACAAAACCAACAAAACTGACCATTGTTTTCCTGGTATAAGAGTAAGATGCTAGTATTCATAGAAACTCTTCTATATGAAGAGATTTTAAAACAAAACAAAACAAAAACCCCAAAACCCCACAGAAAAACAAAACCACAATGGTTAAAATAAAAAGCCTGTAAGAGACTCAATGCACAAACTGCTCTGAAGAGGTAGGGCTCTTTTCCCCAAACATGTCTTCCATTAGCATTAGATGATGAGTTCTAACTCGTGCTTTCAAAAGTTGTTCTCTGACTATATCAGCAGTGAAGAGAGGGAAAAGGGAAATTTTGTGCTGAAGTCAGCCAAAGTTTAGATGGGATTATAATGTAAAAAAAAAAACCCAAAAAACCAGAAACCTAAACAACATAATTTTAGAAAAAAATAGGGTGCATTTTACTTCAATTAAAAGCTTAGTATATGCAAGAAAATAATAAAATTAAATTGGACTTTTCTTGTTTGGAATATCATTCTAAGTGAGAAGAAATGTCTTATGCTTTCTTGTAAAACCTAGGAATTCCTTAAATTTTAACTAGTAGAAAGGGGAAGTGCAAAACCACCTATAATTTTAAATAGTTTAGTGACTATGTTTTGTAATGTGTTGTGTTCTTTGCTCCCAAAGGTTCAGGACATGTATCCATGTTCTAAAATCTTAAGTACGTAATGTAATTTCATGACCGTAATTGGTTTTGCTCCTCTTCGTTGTTTACTACTTTTCTGCTCTTTTTTTGATGCTTTTTGTATATGAAGTGTCATAACATTACATAGGGTGGATGTTATCTTGAGGATAACAGTGTCCATCACTACTAGACCTTCAAAAAACTCACTAAGATATGGGGTTTTTTTCTGTCACTGTCTTCTTAGTGACACATAGTAACACAACAACAGCATTACAACATTGTTGTTTAAGGGAACAATATACAAATAAAGGACAGTATGATTCATTGCTTAGAGAGTACTAATGAGGAAAGAATAATTAGTAAATATGGCATGGAAAATGGGGCAGGGGGGTGAAGGTAATTACTTTGTCTTGCAAAGGACCTTTCTCCAACATACCTCTTTTCAAGCTCAGCCTAAGTAATCATATGTTAGTCCCCGACAGTTTGGAGACAGCAAAATCCTCAAGTCTTGCCACCATTATCTTGATAGTGTATAGCCTATACTGGTTTTGTTTTTTGTAGTATTATTTGAAATTTCCATTGCCTTACATGAATACACACACCCCTGTAAAAACACCTACTCTCACGTACAAGCCTATCAGAAATTTTTCTGTTGAGATTCCCCAACAGCTAAATACATCAAAGCTGCCACTAACCATCACAAAAGCCTTGTACACTTAGGGTGCAGTCTAGCAAGGGTGTCCAGAAGGTAATGTTTCTGACAGGTTGTGTTGTTCCTTTACTTTCACAGAGTATCATATTATAATACTACTTCTCACATAAATTTGTTGTATTCCTTGGGTTTTATATACAGTTGCTCACTGCATTCTTTTATCCAGTTAGACTCAATTCTTTAGAGCTCTTCTGTACTTCCAACCCTATTTGTACCAACTCATGGCTCTGTCATAGATTTCTACCGTATTGATTAGCTTCCTCTGATATATTACCCTGTTTTTCCCCTCCGGTATCTATTGCAGATTAAGCTGTCATTTATGTGGTTCTATATTTTCCACATTTTGACACATAGCAAACTTACCTTGTCTTAACTTCATTGAGTTGTTAATTTTCTTCAATCTTTTCCATCAGACATGAAATTAATTGGTTATTTGTCCTTTGACATTTGAATGGTATGACATAAAAGTAAGACATTCACATATTTTTCTTTGTGTTTCTTTCATCTTGGAGATTTTAAGATGGATTGTGTACAGATTTCTACCTTAAATAAAGAGATGTATGAGTATTCAAGATTCTCATGTCACAGTTTCATTGCATTGCAAAGCCAGCTTTAGTAATAATGAGCAAATAATTCAGTGGTAACAGAGATACACTAATTTCTTTACAATTGGGTGAAAAAGTTACAAATGGAAAAGACAAAAGATATTTTAGTTAAGTACTAATTTTTATTTCATTTACAATTAATTACATTGTAAATTCATTGATAGAACTTTTACTTGGTTAAGAGACTTCACAATAAAAGAACTAATAACAGAAACAGAAAGAAGGCAGCATGTCTAGTTTTAGATCTGCCACTTGGAATCCAGTCCTAATGTGAACCTAAAATTAAACAGGAGTTACTGAATTTTCAAAATTGTGTATATGCTGCTTTATATGAAAGGGTAAATTTTATAGAGAGCAAAAAGCTAGTACGTATGATAAATGATCCATGAGAGCAAGATGAATCCAAGAAGCTGTGAACCTCATGCCACTAAAAATAGTATGGAGAACAGAAAAAGTCTCAAACACTGAAAAAACAGGTGTGCCTTCCAGGGCTGACAACTGCTCAAATGCCTTTTCAGTACTGAGCTACTGTCACATTGAGCAACAAATTCAAACTGCTCAAAGCCTGCTTTATTTACAGGGAAGTAACTGAGGAGCTGGCAATTGCTTCCAGTGCAGCTGTGCAGTCTGGCAAGGCAGCACTCCACTGCACCCTTGCCTGTCTGGAAGTCAAGGCACATCAGTACCCTCTGAATGTGAAAGGTTCACACAAAGTGAAGGATTTATAATGTAGCATAAGTAAGAAATGTCTGTATCCAAATAATACTTTAGCAAGCACAGTGAATGCTTATAAATCAATAAACAAAGTAACAGAAGGAAACAGTCTTTAAAAACAGCTGATATTCCTACCCAAACAGCTACTGCATACATAGAAGAGCTAATCTTTTGGCCAATAGTTCCTAGTATGGTTTAAAGAAACAAACAAACAGCAACACTACTGCCCCCCATCCAACACTACATAGAAAAAAAATCTCAAGCAACCCAAACTTAGACATCAAAGGCAATAGTACCTTGTGGCTCCATTTATACCACTGACTTTGGCTTTCAAGTAAATACTGTATCAATATCCTTGCTAAAACATATCACAGGCCTTATTTTGGGTTAAACATTGATCATGGAGATTAAGAGCTTCGGCCACTATTTACAGAAATTGTTACAACTGCTCCTGACATACTAAAATGGTTCTTTACAAATGACAATGAATTCATATGCAAATTTGAGACTCAGATTACCATCTGGCAGAAACAACCCTTACTCATTGGATTTAGCAGTCCAGAGGTTTTGGGTCCCACTCATGAAGCTGTGAATATTGACAAAACCAGAAATAGTATTACATATTGGTATTATGCATCCTAAGTCTTGATTTTTTTGACTTGCTGAAATTATCTTCCCATTACATGCTCAGTCTATCACACAAAGAAGACTCTGCATGAATGGTGGTTATTCTCCAAGAATTCCATATAGCCAGCAAGTCAGTTTATCTTCACTCAAAAAAGTAAGACGGAGTACTACTAAAACTCCTGCTCTATCTCTGAAATAGGTAGAGCTGGCAGCATTGAATGCGTCTCAGCAAACTGAAGGGCAAGGACACCCTGTCTCAGTCTGAGGAAAAAGTTGGTCTGTTTGTTTCCTGATTTTATCACTTTTTGAATTGCCTCACTGTCTGCAGTATTCTAGCCTGTTCTCCTTTGCAGTGAAAGAAACGTATTTTGCTCTGTGATTTCACAGCATGAATTTTCTACAGCTTTTGTTGCATGTGCTTCAGAGGAAAGACAAAATGAACAAAAAACCAGACCAAATGAAAACCCAGACAACCGACAATATATTATTTTAGTTCTTAGCTAAAGTAGAGCAGAGGAAAACACCAAGAAGTTAAATGTGCAATATTCAATTGCAGATAATCAAATGCTGTTCAGTCAATGGAAACTGTGAAATACTAGACCTCCAATTGTACAGCTGTGCACAGAATGAAGAAGTAAAACCAGAGAATCAGGAATTTCCTCAAGGAAAGATCATGGCAATATATTATGTATGTATTTAGTAATACATCTTTCTTTGCAGAAGGACTTGGGGGAGGGCTGTGTGGGAAGGGAGACTAAGTATTATGTGGAGAAATCACTTCATGGTGCACACCCCTCTCACTGGTCAGAGCAATTGACTTGCAGTTACAAAATGCAGTCTCCTTCCTCACCAGTAACTCAGGCGATGGGGCCCAGATTATATGCACCCATTGATTATACCTCTAGCATACACAGACAGGAACTATTAAGTTTTTAAAAGAACTCTAAGTGTAGAGTGATATAAATTATCCATTACTGTATAAGCTGTGTAATTCTATTGTTTCATAGTATGTAAATTTTTTTTAGGAAACTTTTGGGTTTATTAAACCTGATGAGCTTTGCCAATTTTCCACTTCTGTAAGAATCTCAAAATCTTGATCTTGAAACTGTGCATTCCTTAATAATGTCACTGCATGGGACACTTATGGACATAATTTCCCAAAGGAACCAGATATATCCTGTTATATTCTGCTCTGTACTTTTCCTTGTAGATTCTTAGCTGGTGTCAGATGAGGTATGTTGATTTATGAAGTAAAGAAAGAATGGACTGATAATGAGAGGTAAAAAGCATTGTGAAATATCTGAATGCATTTCTCCACTCCATCATAAACCTAACACAGAGCAATGAGCAACTCACATAAGCCTGGATTCATGCTGGCCAAATAAGATGAATTTGAAAGGTGTTTAAAGCTAGGTACCAACAAAATAATATGAGTCCTGTAACTGTCCTAGACTTCCTGTATTATCAGTGGAGAGAAACTGGCATCCTCTGTTGTGGGATTGTAATCAACAGTACTTCAGTTCCTCTCTGCCGTAAGTGCATGAAGGTAAATATTTTATAACTTGTACACCATGAAGGTATTCCAGTAATAGGAGGAAGGTATCTTAAGAGTACCTGAGTTAATCAGGATATTACATAACTGGAAATTATGTGTTAAGTGGCAAAATACATTCAATTTCACAGAATCACAGAATCACAAAGTATTTGGGGTTGGAAGGGACTTCTGGAGGTCATCCTGTCTAACCCCTCTGTTCAAGAAGGGACACTATTTGTCCAGGACCACATTCACAAGGCTTTTGAATATCTCCAAGGAGGCAGATTCCACAATCCCTCTGTCCCAGTACTTGGTCACCTTCACAGAGAAAAAGTGTTTCAGAAGGCCAACCACATCCTGGGCTGCATCAAAAGAAGCGTGCCCAGCAAGTCAAGGGAGGTGATTCTGCTGCTCTACTCCACTCTCATGAGACCCCCCCCCTGGAATACTGTGTTGAGCTCTGAAGCCCCCAACATAAGAAGGATATGGACCTGTTGGAGCAGGCCCAGAGGAGGGCCACAAAGATGATCAGAGGGTTACAGCATCTCTGCTATAAGGACAGGTTGAGAGAGTTGGGGTCGTTCAGCTTGGAGAAGAGAAGGCTCCAGGGAGACCTTAGAGCAGCCTTCCATTATCTGAAAGGGGCCTACAAGAAATCTGGAGAGGGACGTTTTACAATGGCATGTAGTGAGAAGACAAGGTGTAATGGCTTCAAACTGGAAGATGGGAGATTTAGAATAGATCTCAGGAAGTAATTTTTCACTCTGAGGGTAGTGAAGCACTGAATAGATTGACCAGGGAAGCTGTGGATCCCTGGAGCTGTTCAAGGCCAGGCTGGATGAGGCTTTGAGCAACCTGGTCTAGTGGGAGATGTCTTTGCGTCTGTCAAGGGGGGTTGGAACTATAAGATCTTTAAGGTCCTTTCCAACTTAAACCATTTATGATTGTATGCTGTTCAGAAGTAATCTGCTGGATTTCAGTTTGTGCCCATGGCCTCTTTTCTTGTCAATGGACAGCCTTGAAAAGAGACTGGCTCCACCCTCTCTTAAGGTGTATATACATTATTAAAATCCCTCACAAGTCTTCTCCAAGTTAAACAGTCCCAGGTCTCTCAGCCTTTCCTCAGAGGAGATGTGCTCCTGTCCCTTAATCATATCTGTGGCCCTTTGCTGGACTCTCTCCGGTATATCCATGTCTCTCTTGTACCGGGGAGCTCAGAAATGGACTTGGGAGCCCTTTCCACCATGGTCTGAGAGCAATCACTTTTCTCAGCCACTATGGAGGCTGCTGTCTCCAAGTATATTCCAAATGTGACTCCTTCTTGTCTGCCTTTTATTCTGGTGATGGCTTCTTTCACTGTACTGCCCAGGAGAGGAAGGGAAAGCAGTAAGTAAATGTCAAGAAGATCAAAGTAAGTTGTAAGGGAAAGACATGGCAAGCACAGGAAAAACAAGTTGCTGCTTCTCAATGTAGGTGCCAGGACCTTAACTAGTTTGATGATTGAATAGCAGCCCTCTTGTCTTTGATGTCCCTGACCAGACTCAATTCCATCTGGACTTCAGCTTTCCTAACTTTGTCCCTGGATGACCAGACAATGTTTCTGTATTCCCAGATAACCCATCTTTGCTTCCAACCTGTGTCATGTTTGAGTTTGATCAGGAGCAATTTGTTCATCCGTGCCACCCACCTGGTCTTTTTGTCTGACCTCTTATTTGTTGGGATGGACTGCTCTTGAACTTGGAGGAGGTGATTGTTGAATATTAATCAGCTTTCTTGGGCCACTTTTCACATCCCAAGTCCCATGGGACTCTTCCGAGCAGATCTTTGGAGAGGATGAAGTCTCCTCTCCTGAAATACAGGGTTGTGAGCTTGCTTTTCACCCTCTTCACTGTCCTCAGGAGCCTGAACTTCACTATACCATGGCCTCTGCAGCCAAGGTTGCCTTTGACCTTCATATCTTCAATGATCCCCTCCTTGTTGGTGCGTATGAGGTCCAGCAGATAACCTCTCCTCATTGGCTTGTCATTCACCTGGAGAAGGAAGTCATTATGAAAGCACACTAGAAGCTTCCTGGATTGCTTATGCTCTGCTCTGTTGTCCGTCCAGCAGATAATGGGGCAGTTGAAGTCCCACGTGAGGACAAGGGCCTGTGAATGTGAGGCTTTTCCTAACTGTCAATAGAGGGCATCTTCCACATGTTTTGGTTGAGTGGCCTTTAACAGACAACCACTATAATGTCCCCTTTGCCTGCCTTCTCTTTAATTCTGACCCATATGGTCTCTGTTGGCTCCTCATCCATCCTCAGGCAGAGATCCATGTACCCCAGCTGCTTTCTTATATAAAGGGCAAGTCTCCCCATCTTCCCATCCTGCCCTTCTTAAAGATTCTACATACCTCCAACACAACATTCCAGTCATGGGAGCCATTCCACCACGTCTGTAAAGTCATCAAGATTGCAGCTCTGCAACTACACACAGATCTGTTTGTGTTTATTCCGCATACTCTACGCATTAGTATATGGACACTGTAGAGAGACACCCCAGCATACTGAGTTCCTGGGGAGAGTTTGGGGTATTTCTCCACTATGGTGCCTTGTAGGCACCTTCCTACCAACATGCAAATGCTGGAGGTGACCATTTCCAGGGTCCATTTTGTTGACTTTGTGAACCTTTCCTGTCGCATGACCCCATGAACTTTGTTCAGCAGTGCGGTCAGTTGCTGTGTCTGTTTTCCCTGTTTGTATTTTCCATTCATGTTTCCACCTACCGAAAAGGAAAAGGTGTCAGAAAATAATTGAGCATAAATGAAAACTAAATTAATTTAGAAACGTAAAGATACTGTATATACTTTTAAAATACTTATTTTTGCTTCATGACTCA
Source organism: Chionis minor (assembly GCA_013398295.1). Classification (NCBI taxonomy): domain Eukaryota; kingdom Metazoa; phylum Chordata; class Aves; order Charadriiformes; family Chionidae; genus Chionis; species Chionis minor. Next base: position 64,079 of record VZSF01004960.1, read on the forward strand.
TGTTTTGAAAACTCTTGCAGATGAACTAGTTAATGGTTGCTACTTAAATCAGTAAAATATGTTGCTTTCCATAAACTTTTTATTACCAACTCTATATTTTGGAATTAACAGTTTACTTGTTATGACAGTTTGATATAAAATAAAGAGAGGCGAGGCACTTTTTCTTTGCTGCAGTTATACATATTCGATGGATTTTACCTGTAACCTGGAACTTCAGTCAACAAAACTAGGACATAAATGCATGATTATTTAAGAAGGTCAGATTTGCCATGACTGTGATCCATAATGAACAAGTAAAAAGCCTAGAAACCAGAAGCTCACATTTTCCGGGACAAAAAAGGTCTCACCTGTTTTGGAACAGACTGGAAATATATTTTGTTTTGAGGCCTGAAATGTGAATACCAGTGCACTCCTCCTCATTACTCTGACACGGAGTATATGCTGCAGTAGACTGCACTCACAGAGCCTTGTAACGGTTGTCCTATGCAAATATTATGCAAAATGTAAAATTTATTTAAAGGCTGCTGTAAACAATTAAATTAGAGACTAGGAGTGCAAAGAACTTGAACCAGCTCTTTGCTCAGGTAAGCTAAGGAGAATTTGTTGTCAAGCTTGGCTTTAAAGTGACAGCACTAGAAAACAGAAGAGACAAGAATTTTTCGTGATTACTGACAATGTTCTTTTACAGCATAGTTATATTCTATATTCACCGGTAACACCCAGGTCCAATTGTTTCTACATACAATCAGCAGGCATGCAACAGAGAATTACCATTCAAAATCTAAGAACAGTTTTATGTTGCTTTAGTTCTGAAGTCAAAACATGTGCTTGAGAAAGTCATATCTTTGAGTTTTGTTTATTAAAATGCAAATTTCATTAAAAAGAAAAAAAAACACAAACCAAACTCTTTTACATCCATAGTAAATATGCTGCTCTTCCTCATACCTTTTTTATTAATATCAGTATTAGACATTTCTTTCCCGAGTCATTTGCAGTGAAACACAACCCTCCACTTTGTCTCTCTGTGGGTACATCCATATTAACGTAGTACCTCCAAAGATATCTCATCACAACAGTGTAGAAAATTATGCTTGATATTTGAGACCTGTTTTCATTCAGATTAATTTATCCCTTCAGTTCTCTTGAGAAAACAATCACGGTGAAGACTAACCCCTCAGTGATTATTTGAGTTTAAACCACAGGTGCACCAAACCTTTTTATTCTGCCTGCAGAGAGATCTTTGAACATCCTCATATCCATTTTAGTAGCAGTAATTGGTTTATAATAGCAGCCTTGGACAAAATATGCACAGTCTTGAAAGCAATCCAAAAAATTCTGCTATTTATTTTATAGTGTTTAAAAAGAATCTACTGTATTATAAGCTTACATGTTTGGGGATATAAGACATTTGTGCAATTTTGCTATAACATTAAAAGTTGTCTCTACAGTACTGTTCTGGAAAGACAATATACTGTCGCCTTTCTTTCCCTCTTTCATTATCTATCTTGAAAATGCCTTGCCTTTTGCATCGTTTTAAGGAATACTTTGATTTTGGTTTTAGCCTGAATCTACTACAGAAAAGACATGCATAATTAATTTATCCCTAACCTATTTCTGTAATGATATTAAAATTCATAACAGTGTCAGATTACTGTTATAGTTTCTGTACACTCTGAAAAACTTCAGAAGGCAGAGAAGGGGAAAAAAACCAACCAATCCTGCGGAAAATTAAGAAACAAATTAAGAAATTTTAGCCCTTGCTATTAATCTTCTCTTACAACTGGATGTATAAAATGTTGCTTGAATTATAATGTACTGGATAGAAGTTTATCTGGCATTTGTTTCTAATTAACATGAAAAAAGATTATGTGCAAATATTTTGTCTTTCCTGTCCCCCCTTCCAAGCTTGAAACCTTCAGATGAAAAAATAAATTTTTCCTTTCATCCTTCTTGAGCTCTAAAAGAAATTTTCAGCCTTTGCCTCCAGGTCTGTAAGGTTCATGTTTCCTTCTTCATCAGCCTACAATGTAAATAATGCATTGCTCTAAGACAGTAAGCAACATCAATAACCAACTCTCTTAGTCCAACTAATTATGATTATCTTTTCAGTGGATAACTATTATTTGTGCAGATAAAATGAACTGCATGAATGAAGAAGGCCGTATAAAATTGAAAATGTTTCTGAAACTCGACCATAAATTTGTCAGCTATTTCTTTCTGAGTGTTTGAACCTGCGATGATTGTTATAGTTTTTAAGAAAATCTTGTTAGAAAATTCCATAACTGTATAGCACATCTGATGGATAGGAGGTATATAATGTGAAGAATTTTGTATAGAGACTTGTCTTCTCTGATTCTATTAAAAAAGATTAGACACACATTACTGTTGTCGTATGGTAAGGATTTTATATAAAATCATAGAATCATAAAACGGTTTAGGTTGGAAGAGACCTTAAAGATCATCTAGTGTGTATATACATATATATTTATGTACAGGCCAGGTTGGATGGGGCTTTGAGCAACCTAGTCTAGTGGAAGGTATCCCATCCCATGGCAGGGGGGTTAGAACTAAGTCTTCTTTAAGGTCCCTTCCAACTCTAACCATCCTATGATTCTATGATACTAATGGCACTACAATACAAACACTAATTTTGAAGATAACAACAGATGTTACAACAGTTCCAAACAAATTAAAAGAACAAAACCTCACTGATAGTAGGAAAATGATAGGGCACAGGTAGACTCTAGCTGTCTATAGTTAGCAAGTCCTGTACCATCAGAGTCAGATTGGTTTAGGTAAACAATATGGTGTTCTGCAATACGTCCTTTCCTTAATTCCTAGACACATTTCCCTCCTTCTTAGACTGATGGGCATGCACGTTTAATGTTTTGGATAAAACTAATTTGAAGTGCTTAGACATCACAGCAGGAAACAGAGCCCTGAAAATAATCCAAATTCTTATAAAATTTGTCATTGTGTATCAGTGCCTTGTGGTTTAAAATATTACTAGTTTAATTACGTCTGAAACAGTAAACACCATGAGCACAGAGCTGAACATTCTGCTTAAGTTCTGAAGGAGTGAAAAACATATAAAGTAATGAAAACTCCTGTTTTGTTACCACATTTAACTCTCCTAAATGAAATCTACATATAAGTTTATATATAAACACATACATATATAGAAGCAATATATATTAGAATTCATAATATATAATTCTAGTTGACATTTAGAAATTAATTTAAACCAATATGAGACTAATCTGTGACTACAGGCACTGAAGTTGATCTTTGGTTTGATTGAAGACATCTTCATTGCTAACATGAGTCACTTCAGGCTCCTGCTGTTATGAATGTAGAGAAGAAAATTTTCATTGTTTTAATTCTCCTTGGTCTAATACAGACATTTAATCAGGTTATTTATATCATGTCCCACAAGTTTTCTACGTTGAGGAGAAAGGAAAAATGGATGATTAGCTCAAAGGCAAATTACACATGTGCAGTTAGATAAGGTCAGTGTTTCCTACAGTTTTTTAAATTACAATCTTTTGTACTCTGTAGGACAAGGTTAAACTTGTTTGAGGTAAGTGCATGTTTACAATTCACAGATCAATAGTGGCCCTAATGGTTGCTCAGTACAGGTGTTAGTAGCAAACAAAATTCCAGCTGCCCATGGCCATCATTTCTTTCTCTTACGCTTCATATTTTTTTTATGAATATCACAAGTTGTAGAAATTATCTACCAATATTGTCATCACAATATTATCTTAGATATAGGTACAGAATACAAGTCTATGCTAAAATTACTAGAAGTACAAACAGTTAAATAAGTGGAAATGTTGACCTACTTGTGGGACTTCACAGAAAAGTTAGACCTTCTTTAGCAACAAAGCATATGACCATGCAGAAATGAAAGAGGAAATGCCATGTAAAGCAGACAGACTACAGCTTATTTCTGTACAAGATTTAGTCATCTAGTTTCAGGATTCCAATGGGCATGACCACCTGGGAAATGTGGGCATGTGCGTCTTCTGCTCATGGTCTTTGGCTAATAGCACAGAGAAAGTCATTGGATATTGCAGAAAAATCAGATGGAAAGGGTGAAGAAGAAAATGCCTGCTGTCTTGTTCTGTAATCTGGAATTCTCTGTGTTTCCTACATTTACACACACACAATCACTTCCACATCAAATGAATGATCTCCCTGTCTCCATATTAAGACATTTATTTCCCACAATTTGCCTAGTTTTCCTCTCGCAGGCCAAGGATTTCCTCTGTTGCACTTACAAGTATTATTGACCTTGAACTTTACCAACTTCAAATCTTTGCAAAAGCTTTTTTCTGAACCTTCAGCTGTAACGCAAACCAATGTTTTTTTGAGAGAGCTCATCTACATAGAAAGAACAGCTTACAGTAAATAACTAGAATGTAGTTCTCAGACAAAGAATTAGTTCAAGTAACATAATTACTAAGAAAGAGAACTGGAAGAAGCTGAAATTGTATTTGGATGCAATTATTCTAATAATATAGTGCCAAAATATTGCATTGATAACACATAATTTGAACACCTTAAATAGTGAGTGATAATTACAAGATTTCAACATTCATGGGAAGCTGGCACAGATAATATTTGATTTATACATTAGAGTGAAATTTTCTGTAACTACAAAAATTTGGGAAATGGAATTTAAACTAGTAATTATCTTTTTTTTTGATCTGTAACAAAATGATAGCATCATTTATTCATTAAAATGTGAAAAATGAAAAATAACTGTTCATTTTCTCTCTGCTGAATGCACTTTATGTGATTATTTTTTTCTCTACAGCATATTCTAAATTCAAATTGAATAAAATCTTATGTTCATCTTGAAGCGAGGATCACCATCTTTCTAGTGTCCTCCTTCTCCATCTCAAAATCAGACCTCCAAAACCATCTGTTTTAATGCTGGCCATATTCCATCTTATGGAGGTTGTAGTAGTGCACTAAAAAGTTGTTTGACAAGAAATAACTTCACTTCTAATGCTTTATCTACAGACCATGTGTTTAGTTTGACCCAATTGCCTAGTCTTGTGAAACAGTGAAAAAGAGGAAAACTCCTAAAAAACATTATTTCCATCACTTACTCATACCAGCTACTTCAGGTATCCATCTCAGAATGATATGAATTATTTTTTGGCAAAGGTCTTCTCCTTCCACAGATCCCAAAGGCAACACTGATGAAGAGATTTCTTTAGACACTTGACTTACGGTTGGTAAAGACAAGGTGAGATGAACTCCTATCCAAGTGACCTGTCTAACAGAGGGTATTGCCTTTTGACATAAATAATAGTTATTTTGAAGTCTAATCCCACATCCTCAGTGTATACTGTACACTGTCAGGGTTTAATTTATAATTCTAATAGAACTGAGTACGGACTGATTTTCCAAAGACACTAGCAGATTCTGAAATGTGACAAAAGACTTCATATGTGTCAAGAGTGCTTGTATTTAAAAACATACATAGACACACACATTTATGTAAAAGTTAAGACCTTCCCTTCCCACAGTGCACCACTGTAACATCTGGGCAGTTGAGACTTTGATTAACCAGGAGCCCAGACTTAAAGAAATATGCAATAAAGCATATAAAAACACCAAGCTAAAATACAGCTCTGTTGTTCTATTATATTTGGCTGTGGTATTCTTCGTGCAACTTTTATTACATTTCCATAAAATGCTCTATCGGGCCTAAAAGAAAAAATGTACATTTGGTGTAATTTTTTTCTAGTAGATAGAGAGAAAAAAGCTAACATACAATTTTAATAGTCATGAGAATTCATGTAGATTCTTTTTATACAATGCTTACTCAGCTAGGTTGTTGTAGAGGTTGAATCTGCAGGCTAGCATTAGAAGACAATGAAAACTTTGGTTAAAATGGGAAGTAACTCTGGCTATTGATGCTGCAATACAAGCGTGTCATACTTTTTAAGCATACAGCTTAATAATGGGAGATATAAGCCTCTGGAATCACATTCTTTTAGCTCATACAGTGTTTTACTTTCATTGACTGGAATGGTTTTACTGTATAGATCAAGGTTGGTATCATTCTCAGCAAATACGAAGTTATACAAAACCAATTTTACTTCTATTTTCAGGAAATTTTCAATATATAAGGCAAGCAAATTCTTCTAGTATTTCTCTCTCCCTACTCCCTTATGTTCATGAAACTCATTTCAAGTCATTATAGCTCAGTTGTGTATGCAGAGGACAAAACTTTGCAAATTAATGTAATTACAAATCGTGCCCTTATTTCAGTAGTACTTATGATGTTATCTTAAGGAAAAAGTAAATATTCAAATGCAGTAAGTAAGATATAGTTTCCACTAAATAACTATCATGTTCTCTAAATTCCCAGTACTGCTTTTGAAGATTCTATTATTTTGGAGACCTTCCTACAAAAAGTGACAACCTTTATTTAAATTTAAATAAAATATTTATGTACTTAAATGTTCATGGACTCTGAGCTTTGTTTAAAATTAATATGAGATACAGACATTAAGAGTATTCTTTATATGTTATTTAAATAAGTTTAAAGGATTATCCTATTAACTTTGGACTTCTTCAATATTGAGTTGTCAATATCACAAAACAAATGCATACTTCTCTTTAAACCTTTTTAGCTGTATAGTCTAAAAGTAAGTAGTTTTATAGATTCAGAAATTATATTCATAGTTATTAACTGCAAATAAATCATATTCCCTCCTTTCCAAACTAAATCAACTGAAGATTTAAAAACAATCTGGTGAGTAAATCCAAACCCAAATCTCTCTATTTTCAGAGTTCTGTATAAGTTGTATGAACAGATTTAGAAAATTTCTCCTGTCTTAATATCACTTTTGTTTTATTTTTCCTACATAAATGAACTTTATTGTGCAGCTTTGAGTGTCATGATAGCTTCACATGAAACTTGTTTCTTCTTAAAATACCTATCTTAACAGCTTTTATCACCCTTCACAACAGAAAGATTCTTGTTAAATCAGAACTTAGAGGCTGTTTCTGAGTAATGATAAACCCTCAATGTAGTTTCTTTATGTGGGCTGAGGACGTTTAAGACACCAAAATACAACAACAAAAAAGATTTTACTTCAGGTATGTGTTAGGTGTGTTAGGCATCTTTAATTTCACTGCCAGAAAATTGCCATCTGAATTCAGATTTCTAATGTCAGATGTTGGTCATGAAAGTCAATTGTCATTTAAAAAACCTGACATGTAAGAACATCTTAAATTAAAAAAATATCCATGCACCTGTAAAATAAACATCAAGCTGAAAAGTAAGCCCTATTAAAACTGTACATTTTTCTTGAGAAAAAAAGACATTAAATAGTAGAAGATTGTTAGTCTTCTACTCCTTCAGAATATAAAGATGGTTTATCTAATCAAACTGTCCAGGTCAGATAAAACACTTTATTTCATTTCTTTTTCCAAGAAATTCTACTGTTCTCCCCCTCCACCGCANAAAATAAAAAAACCCAAACAATACAAACATGTTTACAAAGGTACATCAAAGTGAATGCCAAAGCAGGTTTAATTAAAAAGAATTCCCTTCTGAGGATGACACTAGTGGCTTCTAGAAATATGCTGACATGAATTAAAATCATTTGTAATGGGGAAAAACGAGAAAAAAAGCCTAACAACACTAGAACAAATGAATCTTTTGCATATGCAGTAGAGGTGATCTACATAAGAATGGGTTGGTAAAATCACATTTAAAAGAATTGGTTTCCTTCTTAGTTTAAAAATAAAATAGGAAAAAGACATTTAGTTTATCCGTGACTGCTTTCTAAACTGTATGCAGAGCTATCATGGAGCTCCAGGATACATTTTGTCATCTTTCAGAAAAAGAGGTGTTCCATTCAAATAGTGGGTAGTCAGTTTAGGAGGCTATATGTCCATTCTCAATCTGGAAAGTCTTTCTGCTTTGTTGAGTATATCACAGTTTCCTTTAGGTGTATACTGTCCTCTTATTTCAGAGATCACAGAGGCAAGTGTCTTGTCTACAGTGCATGGGGTTTTGTCACTCACTCATCGTCTTGTTGTCAGAAGCAGATGGAGCCGAGAGACAGATTTTTGGCCTGTTCTCTTTGCTTTTGCATTTCCTGTTGATTTTACGCCACAGCTTATGGAAGATGAAAATCCCTGAATAACTGTTCTGCCTTCAAAGAGTTTCACTTTGTATCCAAGACATGAGGCAAGCTGAGGGTGGGATAGAGTAAGCTATGGCTCTGGTTTTAAATACAGCACTCAGCAGAATTTGTAAACATTTCTGAGTTGCAAAAGAAGGTCCGGCTCCTGGGTCCCACCGAGTCCTGGAATCTCATCCCACAGAAGGAAGACATGAGTGTAATAATGCCTGGCATCATTCTGAAGAGTGACATTGCCTAGATCTCACGAAGTTTATTACAGACATTAAATCTGCAGTCTGAGGGAGAAATAAATATAGTCATGTATACTAGCTTGAATTGATTGCTTAACCCAATTCTGACGTGTAGACCTGTACTGAAAATTATGAGGTTTTTAAATCCTATGATTCTACTGAGCATGGTGAGACACTGGAACAGGTTGCCCAGACAAGTTGTGGATGTCCCGTCACTGGAAGCGTTCATCATGTTGGACCGGACTTTGAGCAATCTTTCCTGGTGAAAGATGCCCCTGCCTATGGCAGGGGGGGTTGGACTAGATGATCTTTAATGTCCCTTCCAACCCAAACCATTCTATGATTCTATGATTTCATTTTATTTTCTCATAAAGGAAAACGTTCTAGACAACTCTAAATGTTGCTGCATTGAATAGGTTTTAGTTGATATACTTAGTTAATGGAAGCTAAACCAAAGCCATTCATGGATTTCAGATACACATCTGGAGATTATATGGACTATATAGTCTACTTAAAATTATTTAACACATTTCTTTTTCTTCTGTGATGTTTCTTTTATTGATGGACACAATACAAATGTGCAGAGAAAACCAGACACTTTATTACTAAATAACTATTGATATTTTCCCAAAACAAGAAATAGTTTTAGAATAGATTTTGAAATTACATAGGGCTTTGAACAAGTTTCACATAGTTATGATGTTTTACAAGGCAAATACCTAAGGGTTTATCAAACGTTGTTATTCAGGTCTTTTTTGCTCAAAGATTGCTTGTGATATTCTCAATATGTATGGGAAAGAAAGAATAAAGGAGTTGTTATTTGAAACTGAGCTTTGTGAAGAAATGATAATACGTGATAAGGAATGGCATGAATGAAAAATGGTTCAAATAATATAGCTAAAAAATGAAAAATATGACCTCTGTTTACCTTCCCTGCTTTTAAATAAAACTAAGATGAGAACTGCAACAGGCCAAAGATCAATTTTTGGTTTAAATTTTATTCTGTATTCACTCAGCCACACAGACACAAAAAAAGTCCTTAATAAACAAATGTTTTAAGTGATCTTGAAAAATGCCACATGAACCTGCCACTGAAAAGACAATATATGAATTCAAATGTGCAAATCTCCATTCTGGAACAAATCCAGTTTTGTTTCACCCTGCCATTAATGTGACTGTTTCAAAATGTGACAATTTCCTTTCTTTGCCTTTTCTTCAGAACCTAACTCTGATCAGCTTTAAAAAATGTGTAATACTGTATTTCACAGTAAATATTGTGTTTTATCTTTCCTGTACAGTAGATAGGAAGCCAAAATGTAATGTTTGAACCCTCAAGCTTGCTGTACTGACAGTGTCAACAGGAATGGGAACAACAACTGTTATAGCCAACAAAACAGCAGGTTCTATTTTGTTAGTTTACTTTTTGATTCCATTTTTATGGCTATGGGATTGCTTTAAAATGCCACCAATTTATATCATACTAGAAGAAAAAAGGTTCTATATTCAGTAAAGGTGGTTCCATCCATTAATCACTGGGTTGGGGTTTTTTTAATTATTGTTTTCATTAATATTATTCTTTTTTACTTTGTTTATACTTTTTTGACACTGTCATTGCCAAAAGACTACAACTGTTTTGGGTAGATATTGTCATATTATTTCTTTCAATCATTTCTGCAAACTTTTGCTATTTGTTTATGATTCATTATATTAAAAAAATATTTGTCAAGAACAGTTTTGTTCTTTCCTATTTCCATCTTTTGCAAAGCTAGTCCTTATCAGCTCAAATCTTGCACACTCAGGGGTTTCACAGCTATACCAATGATCAGTTAAGGAATACATTGCTTTATGTTGCATGACTGGTCTGGTTTGAAACCTTGCGTTTTGTTGGGAAACCTACTTCAAATGATTCTGTACAGATTCTGGCAGATTTATCTTTAAGAATGGTTACAAATGTAGCACTTAACAAGGTGACACAGACTTTTTGGTGTTTTAGCAATTTAATACTCGGGTTTTAATGCCCAACTTCAGGTGCTCATGCAGTGTTGCAAGCTTTATCACTTGATTGTGTCAGAGCTTTTAGACAGAAATTTTCTCTACTGCTTGTTCTTGAAAATCATTCAAGGCTTTTTTCAGTTCTGCTTTCAAATGACTGCATCTGTTGACAATTTCTTTGTAAGTTATTTCTCTTTATGTATCTAAAAGGCTTCCTGTGTATTTTTAACTCTAACAAGGATTGCAGCTTTTAGTTGTCTTTCTAAAATAGATTTAGTTCATAAAAGTTCTATTTAACACAAAATTTAGATGTAAGTGTGAGTGAGCAGTTAAATATAGCAGTGAATGAAATAACTACCTGAAATTCCACTAACAAAAAATGGTCAGTTAATTATCCTTGCATATGCAACTGGATCAAGAGAAGAATTTGTGTTTCATACCATTAGTTGCTAATATTCATCTTGCATATGCAGACAATCAAGAATTCAATTCTTCCAAAATTTTCCTCATATTTGGCCCTTGATATGAATGAAATTTAATCTAGTCAGCTACTTGTTCTTCTCAGCATAACATGTAAGTTAATGTACAAATCATGTAACTGTTTAATCTAGCTATTCACGGTTCAATTTAACAAAACAGGACATATAAAAGAAATAAGAGAGCAAGTATCATCCATGATGACAAACACGGACATGGGAAATTAATAGGCAAGTATGCTGTAGTAAGTATTGTGAGTTTAGACTATTAAGAAAAAATTAAAAAATGCTTTAATACTGCCCAGAAGATAGTTAATATGATTCTTGTTAACTGTATTCTGTTTTTATATGCTACATTTTTGGCTGAACTGATTTAAAGGCAAGCAGTCAGAAAACTCACAGATTTCTTTTATATGGAAACTCCTGAAGTAGAAATAGTCTTTTTCTACCTAGGACTACAAGTATCCATAGGTGAAATAATTTTTTGGTTTCTTTGTATTTCTTTGTTTTATACTACACTGTGTAGGTTCTACGGCTTAAGTAGATAAAGTAATAAACTAAAGTTTCTATATTTGCTTTATCCTTGTTACTTATCAGGTAAACCTCCCTGTAAAAGAGAAAGTACTGTCTTTCCGAGAGTAACAGAGCAGTCATAACTATGGTGGTTGGCAAAACATGCTTGTCTGCAGCAAGGAATCTCAAAAAACAAGGGAAAAAAGCAAATATCTGGTGTAAAGTTAGTTCAATCCAGGGAAAACTTTGAAGATGGATGAAGCAAAGGGAACAGCTAGAAAGGAAATCATCAAATCTGTAAAGATACATGCATTAGGATAAAAATGTACAGGGACAGCCTTCTTTACTCACGCAGTTTCACATACATAAGTTTTAGAGATGGAAGTCTTCTGTGCCTTTTGATGAATAGACGGATGGTCAGTTCTACCTTAAAACAGGCTGATGTTTAAGCCGAAACTTCTAATTTTTAAATAGATCTCTCTCCAGACTCTAACATTCTCAATGAAAATGCAAATAACTTCTCATACAGTTTTGCTACTGTCAAATCTCATTTCACTCCATCACTCTACAGAATTTTTTATACAATTAAGCCACTTTCATTTTTGAGCCTGGCAGAAAATATGTTATTCCCTTATTATCTAACATTTTGAGCAAAAATTACTTTTCAATGCTTCCAGTGGAGAATGACCAGAAGGAAGTTCATCGAACAATGACAATAATGTGGTTATGGAAAAGTCTCTCTCATTTTGTGTTATGAGGCAGGAAAAAAGGACACATACATTCCTCCTTCTCCTCCTGATCAACACTCACGTCTGAGGACAACAGCAGTTGGGACAGAAACTCACATTCCTCAATTAAATAATATTTGGGGATCTTGCCCTTCCCATCTCTTTCACAGAATGCTGAGACCCTGAAAAAATCCCATTGTTTTTACTGCTGACCTATTAGTAGCCTGAGCATTTTAATGAGTTATTGAATGCTCTCAAAACCCGCTTCTTCAATAGTCATCTTCAGGCACAGAACCTGTGTTCATCTACATGCTCCCCACCTTCCTAATGCAGGCATAGCTCTATAGTATATGTTAATAATCTGTAATCCCTTTGAAGATTTTTAGAAGAGAAGCCTTTAATCTCACAACACATCTTCTTGGATTTTTTTTTTAATCTGCTGTATCTTTATACTTTGCATTCTTAACTAGTTCCTAATCTTATTTATATGATTTTAATGAAAGGCCCTATTGAAAATATAAGACATTCACGGAACATCTCCTGAAGTTAATCTTTCTTTTGTTTCTCTCCAGCTATCTTACCTTTTCCTCATAGTCTCCTTTCTTGTTAAGATTTATTTCTAATCTTTGATAAATTGTAGAAAACAAAGATATTGTCATACTTAATAATATATGCATATATTTACATAGATAGGCACACATCATGTGATATAAACACCAAAAAGGTGGTCTATATTTTGGTTCCCTACACCTATCTGAAAGGGTTGCTGGACTTGATGGAAAACAGTAGGTACTGGGACAAATTCTCTCATTTCGTTATTCTATAAGAATTTTTCTCTGAACTTGGTCTTTTATGTTTTTTTAATGTCTAAGATGTTTTTTCCTTCCCTTCCTTTACTGTTTGCTTTTGGGATTTTTTTGTTTTTGTTTTTGGCTTGTTTTTTTAAATCTTTGACATATGCTTCTCTGAAGTTCTTCACTAATGATCTTTTTGGATTACTAAAGTGAGACCATTGCACTAGTAACTTAAATGTTACTGGAGCCATTCATTGTCACTGCAGCCTTTTGTCACAGACTGGCCCACATCCATCTTTCAGATCCCAGAAAAGTGTGGCTTCATGTAAACTGTCTGCAGAGAGCGGCTCTTGACCTGTCTCCCAAACTGTGCACAAGGATTATTGGGGAGAGTAGTTTTAATAGAATAAAAGTGTACTAAAAGCTACAGTCTAAATATATAGATAATCAAGTGCCTGTGCCAAGAATGTTCCATGACACTGTTTAATTTATTATTTATGCCATAAACTTAATGTTTCCAAAGTGCCAAGATGCATTCAATTCCCATAAACCACTTTGCCACTTAGCCCAGTTAAGATATTTTTTGTTTGTTTGTTTATGTGTTTGTTTATTGCAGAATTTGATGTAAGGGGATCACACCAGCTTCACAGGCCAAATCAACATCCCCGATGAAACTTCTTCCATGATATTAACACACTATAAAGTAACTGACATAATCTTTCATCACAGAATCAGTGTTTTATTAATTTTTCAAGTTCTTTTGCTCTCTGGAAAGTCCCACATAACCATGTGGAACGTTCAGCAGATATTTAATGACAGAGGCAACGTGTTGCTCTTGAAAGTGAAAAGAAGAAAAAGAGAAGATGGAGAAGGCTTGCCAGAGGAGGACCTCTGGATATACAAAAAAAAAAAAAAGGGAGGAATAACAAATATCAGTGCATCACTACTTCTTGCTAATCCTGTGCCTTGCCTTGTTCTTGTATAAAATTGCTGTGGTTTAGAAATGAAAGTAAATAATTTTTATTTATCAGTCCACAAAAGATACATCATTTGATGGAAGAAGCAACCTAGAATATTCGAGTAATACCTTTCCTTCCTTTGTTGCCGTGCATTAAGGTTGATATTCACCTAGTTTTATTCATCATTAAATGCTAGTGCTCTAAATTGGTTGTCTGGGGTTCCTCAACAGCCAACAGAAGGAGAAAGAATGGGGAGAGCACCTCCTGAGCATAATGCATCTTTCGTCTTTTAAACACTGATATGAGAAGTCTAGTGCTTTCTTCCTTTCTGTAAAGGGAATTTCAAAATTAAGTTTAATATAGACTGACATAATTCCTCTGTGGATGTTTATATCTTAACCTTAGTTTTTGTATTTCTTGCCTGGACACAGGCTGAAAAAATTAAGTGTTGACTCCAGGAAGACTAAAACACTGTTTTCTGGAACGTAACTATCTATTGATTTTTCTTTTTCTATCAGCTTGGCTTCCCTTCTTCTACTCCTTTATTTTGCTAAAATGTTTCAGTAACTTGTAAGTTTTATATCCAGTTCCTTTAACTGCCCTTTTTGTTTGTTTGTTTTGTCATATGTGTTAATTATTTATTTTTAAATTGTGTCTGAGTAATAATACCATTGGAGAAGAATTATCACAGGATATTTAAGAACAACAGCTAAACTTCCACATCTATAACATGCCCTTAGAGTTTCTTAAATGCTGTGTTCCGCTTTGTGCTCACCAAAACATATTGATGTACTTTTTTTTCAGCATTAAATACAGCAAAGGTACAGAAGCATATGACTTGAGGACAAATGGGAAAAGCTGATTTTGTTCAGCCTAAAAAATGAAGGCTAATGGGTTGACCTTATTGCTGCTGACAGCAGTATAATGTGAAGATATAGAGAAAAGTGTGTGTCCCTTTCTGGAAGCATACATAGTACAATAAGAAACAATAGAAACAAGTTGGAACAAGAGAAATTCCAACCACGTAATAGGAGAAAAAAATCACAATGAGAGTCACCAAGTACTGAAATATTCGTATATCCCAGAGAAGTGGATTGTATATCAATAGGCATATTTAAAGCTCAACTAGACAAGGCCTAGAGCAACGGGATCTAAGCTGGCCCTTCATTTAGCAAGAGTAAAAACAGATGATCTCCGGATATCTCTTCTAACCAAAATTATTTTACAACTGACTGTATTCCTCTCTCTCCTCTCCTCTCCTCTCCTCTCCTCTCCTCTCCTCTCCTCTTTTTATTTTTTAATATTTTTTTTGTGTATGTGTATGAATACCTAAACTACTGCTTTAAACAAGGTAAGATTCTGCAGTGCTATATTAAAATAGTTGAGAACAAGACACATATAGACATAGAAGTAAAAGCTATTACATGGTGTTAGGCCAAAATTACATTGAAATCTGAGTGAATTTCTCTTGTCGTTTCTTATTTTAAGACTGTTTATGTTATGACATTCACAACTAATTATGTAATCAAATGTGGTTTATTTTTATTTACAGCTTTATTTTCCTGTATTTTTTCTGATCCTCCTGATGCCTTCTAAAATGAAATAAATTACTTTACAAAAGATAAAGATGTAATGCCACAACTAAGATCCAGAAATAAACATTTCAAAACCATTGTTGAAGACAAAGTTATAAAATCTCTCAAATCCTGAATGCCATGGGAACATAACAGGAGCTAAAAAAAAGAGAAATTTCCAAGCTTTGAATTTGATTCCTGTATTAAACCTGGAGTACATGACAGGTTGAAATTTTTTCTATCAAAGTAGAGTAATATTGCTAATGGACCAATTCCTAATAGAAGCTGTTTGCACCTCTTTTCACTCCCCCAGGTGTTGCATGTGTTGCCAAGAGCTTGAAATTCTCCCTGGCCTGACCCTATCCCTGATGCATCCTCCTTTTCTTGTGCTCAGAGCCCATACTCCATCAAAGTCTACAGCTAAAATGCAACACTGCAGCTGATAGTGTCTGGGGAAAGAGGGTGAGTAGAGAAATACTTAACTTTGTTAGGTGAAAAGCCTAAGACTCTTCCCTGCCCTTTGTCTGTCATGGGGCTGTCACCTTGGAAACACTCTTGGTACTGTTATTTTCTGCTCCCCAACAAATATCTCCTTTCCCTTCAAAGCTCTTGTTCAAAAGACCAGTAATTTTAATCTGCTCTTACCATAGGAACAACTGACATAGCTCTGGGCCGATTCTATTCCACAGTAAAATCAAGGGAATCACACCCTTTTGGAATTCTTATCATAAATCACAACTCCTAAACTAGACGAGATATAATCAGGAAAAGTTATTCAAGAGAAGTATTTATTTTGCTCAGGGATTATGATTATATTAGGAAATTAAAGTGTCAGTTGGAGGAATTTAAGCACATAGACTATCTTTAGTATTAACATTAAAATCTATTATATACAACATAGGTATTAAGTATGTATGTTAATCTCATTTACCTTGATGAAATTTGTGCGTAACTATATTTAAGCTGTTGTCTAACAATTAGCTCTGAAAAAATATATATATTTGTTAACTTTGGAATGTGATGCTGTCCAGATTACAAATATCCTGAGATATTTATAGTCTGTTCAAGGGCCAGGCTGAGTCTTGATTTTTTCTAAATTAGTTTTGGATGGCTATTTTAAGAAAATTACTTAGAAACCAATGCGAATTAATGTTGCTTAAAGCAAAACTTTCCAAATTGCTCATACTTGGATTTTGTAACTAAAGCATTATTTCAAAGTGAGAAAATAATTATATACGTTTATCTTGAACTTAACAAGATTATAGTTCAGTTGAATTTGTGAATACTTTTTCTTGTGACAAATGTAGCTTTGAATTAATATAATGCAATTATACACTTTTTATCCAATTTTGAATTTTTTGTTTAAAATATCATTTACTTATGAATATATTTCTTTCTAGGCTTGTCAGACTAGCCTTAGGGAGTTTTAGGTTTGGAACAAGTACTATCCAAGGGCTGCTTAACTGAACTGAATTGAAATATAGCACAGGAACATGGTCCTAAATCATGTATGTTATAATTGCTTTTGTTTTCACTTGTACTGTTGTTTCATTTTGATATTACATTGAGGTTTTTTCCCACTGGCAATAAAACTTCTAAATCATCTCCTGTGACCTTCAATTCCATTTAAAAGTTTCCGCTTACCTCAGTCTCTAGATATAAGGGTTTTTCATGACCGTGCAAACAAATAGACACTAAATGCAAAAATATTGTGGTCTTTTGTAGTTTCATACCCCTTTCTGTTTTCAAGGAAATGATAGATGTTAAAAGAATATCTTCTTCTTCTTCTTCTTCTTCTTCTTCTTCTTCTTCTGCTTCTGCTTCTTCTGCTTCTTCTGCTTCTTCTTCAGAGTTGTGGATAAATAACTTTATTTTAAGATAAGGTATCTTGTTACTCTGTGTGGGTTTAGTAAAAATCTGAGAAAATAATCTCTTTTGTATGAAGCTTATGACTCAAATATTTTTCTTTATTAAATAAAATTTTAGACTAAACTTGGTGCTAGCTACAGATAGCTGGTTGAGCATAACTACTGTTAGTGGTCTTATGAAAAAGTTATTAAATTTTGTCCATAGAGCTTATCATTATAACTTAAATTCTCTTTTCTCATCATTCAGTAGTTTGAAATCAATGTGAAAATTAAAGCATCATGAATCAAATTTTAATTGAGTTTTAATGGTGTAAGAGTAAATTCATTGATCATTTTGCAGTATTATAACAATGCATAGTATTTTGAAGAAATATATAACTGGCTGAATTATTATACTCAATTTGTACAGTAAATATATCAGAAGGAAATAACATCTCTGCAGCAGACAGATATCTTATGTCTAGCAATATTCTTGATAACAAACAAAAAAACCCCAACCAAACAAATGACAAAAAAAAAAAATCATGTCTACTAGGTAGGATTCACAGTTCAAGTATGAAATACATATAGCTTTTTCCCAGTTCTTCTACAGCTCCCAAACTAGATTTTGTTATAAGTTGGATATCCAAATATACATGAAAGTGTTAAAAAAAAAAAAAAACCTAAATATTTCTAGAGAAGTAAACTATCTCACACATCAAGATCTTACTGCATAAATAATCGATGATTCCTATCTTGATGGATGTCAGTAGCAGAATGCGTTCTGATTATGAGGCAAGGAATTCACTCCAGAAGTCTGCATCAACTGCGATGTGTTGTTACATGTGGGGTTTTTTTAAGGCACAATTTCTCTTAGATTGCATTCTCTTCAGTTCCTGGAAAAGAAACAAACACACTCATTTCCTCTGTAGAGAAAAAAACTCAAACCAACCAACCAACCAAAAAAAAAAACCTAACAGCGAACACCCCTCTATATGTTCCTCTGTGATCTACCATGATCCCATGTGGCGTTTTGTCTCACTGCATTCTTACTGGTCACAAAATTCACATTTCAGAGTTTCAAAAGAATCAGCTGAATCCTTGCTATTGGTTCTTAGTAGGTCATAGGACAGTAGAAAAGTTCTACAGATTTGGAAGACAGCTGATGTTGCAGTACTTGAAAATGCTTACAGAGACAACTTAGTTAATTATTGGCTTTCCAGAATATTGGTCTTGGGTAAAATAAGGAACACCTTACAAATGAAAAGATAATAAAGAATTAAAGGACATAAATGAAAATCATTTCAGTGGACAGAGTTTATTACAAAAAACATCCTTTAGAACTATTTTGGTAACATTTTTGACAAAATTACGTATTTTTTTGGTAATAGTAAAAGGTTTGATGTGATACACTTCCATTATCACAAGGTATTTAAGATCTGGTACCCATCACATCTCAGGAAAAAATAAAATGGAATTTAAAATGACACTGCCTGCATGGCTTAAAAATGATTAAATGACTTGTATCTTAATGTAAATGTACGGCATAACTGAAGGCATGACATTTTAAAAGGTCTTGATACGTTGGTTTTTCACCATTCATAAATTATTTTTAACAACGACATGAAAGAAAATAATCCACACACTTTATTTAGAGATGATGCATGTGTTCAGTAATAGGGGAAAATAAATAACACAGTGCTCTGACTTATTTAGTAAGCTGTTTGCAGGGGGACAAGGTTTGTCCCAGTACAGTTGCATGTAAAATTAATGAATTGCCAGCTATATTTTCTGTACAGTAACTCTACCTCTGAAAACAGTGGCTTGCAGAGGACCAGGGGTCATTAGGAAAATCAGTCAAACACAAGCTTCCTGTGTAATATTAATATCCAAGTAGGTGGTCCAGTTCTTGAATTTATGAATGAGAATGTAACCTCACAGGGCGAAAAATTCTTTACTTCAGTATATAGCCAAAATAGAATCACTAGTTTTGATTCTGACATCTCCAACGCTAAATAGCTGTGAAAAATTAATGATGAAAAGTAACAGTCATAGGAATTATTGACAAAGTGATTTTTTTTTTCTGAGACTTGAAACCAGAGACTCTGATCTATTTAGCCTGCTAAAAGAAGTTTGCAGGTGGTTCAATCACAGCCTTCAAGCATTTAAAGAATCTTAATTGGAAAACGTTATTTAATCAGGCAGAGAAAATGTAATGAGATGTATTGGCATGAAGCTGAAGTTAAACAAATTCAGGCTTTAAGTAAGGTAACAATGATACAAGAACTATCTTGAAAGTTGCAAAGTAAATAAATGCACTACACATCATCAGAACCTCTAATTAGACTTTCTAAATGTTCAGATTAGATATTCTTTTCATTTCATGAGTGGTTTGTCAGTTATTGCTCAGTTGATGGGTCCTGGCTTACTGGAGAAGTTCACACGTGTCCCAGGAATATTTACTGACCTCTTTTTTAGCTTTCACATTTCACATCAGGATTACCTTTCCTATGATTAATTTTCCTATAGTTAGGTCTTTGTTCGCTTTCCTGTGTAACTGGACTCTCAAAACAAGACTATGTACACTCCATTGCCTCGGCTTTCCCAGGTTTCTTAGCATAGCTGATGATGGATAAATGACCATTCAGAAAACTTCTGAAGTGCCACTGAAAGTGCCATCTCCAAGCCATTAACATATAATGTTAATGTTAATCTGCAAAGTTTTAGTTTAATGGACATAAACAACCAGTTTCAGAGTCCATTTATCATTTGGTTGGTACCTTGTGCCCTCGGTTTTGTCCCAAGAGCAGAAGCCTGAAGGAAGGAAGGGTTTTCTAAGCCTGTGCAGGAAGCATAGTGCCATAGTGGATACAATGTAGGACAAGGAATATGGCAGGCAGAACTAAATGGTAGCTGCCAGTGTGAACTCAAGAACCTCAGACAGATTGTCAGGATGGCATATTCATGCACTTAGCATGAGGAAAATGGAAGTGAAGAAGAAGGAACAGGAGCTCACACTGGAACAGTGGAGAAGAAATGTCCTTTCTCCTCATCTCTTCTCTAGGAGAAGATACTTGTTGATGAACCAGATTCAATAGCTTAGAGTGACAGGTCTGCTTTTAATCTGCTTAATTATAGTTAAGGGATGACAGCATTCGTGTTGAATGTCTCCTCTTGGCAGAGAGAAGTCTACCATGGCTGGCAAGGCTGAATTCAGTTTGAAGGAATTAATAGTTGTGGGGTGGGCAAAACAAAGGAACATAGGCAATCTTAACGTAGGTGCTAGAGAGAAAGTTGAAACATACCTTAAGTGAAGCCCAATTAGATTAGAAACTGTTTTAAATTATGTGTTCTCAGTTCATTAAAAAAATACTTTTTTATAGTAAACACTAGTGTCTTTGCATATGTCTGTAGAAATAAAGGTATTTTAACCTAAAAGGAAATCAGGTAGGATTTTGAGAGATGCAACGCTGCTGAAAAAATCCATGCTGCAGATAGTTTAAGGCTCTCTGATATCTGCACCTGTATTTTACTTTTTGTAGCATCATCTCAGGAATGCAAAACAATCTGAAATTAAAGTCCTGCAGAATGAGAAGCTGCATAAGTCGTCTGTATAAAAACACGCAGAAAGGCCTTGACTAAATTGGTGATATTTTCTGGTGTTTAGTGCTGTGGCATAGAGACAAGGTTACCCTTCTATTATGCCAATATAAACTCAGTATATACATTGCATACTCAAAGAAATGGTTCATGATTGTTAAATTTTTGTTAAATGTCAGTGCTACAATTCTTTGATCAAAAAATTCTTAAAATTTTATTAAATATTGCATTTTTATAGTAGACCAGTTTGCTGGTGTCTTTTATTCCCCTTAGAACATATGCTAGGTTTGATGATGGCTCAAAGATAGCTTTTACATATCAGAAATTTATTTATTTGATGAGACAGACAAATTTACACTGCAGATTAAAGCATGCATTAAATCTCATCTGTAGTGCTAAAGAGATATTAAATTAGTTTCAAAAAAGTTCTAAGCAGAAACTGTTGCTTGAAATGTTAATAGAAAATCATGATCCAAGTGACGAGATCCTTAAAAATTGCAACCATGTAATTGTTTCAGATTGACACAGTTTCAAGTTGTGATCTGTAAATCCAATGACAATGGATGTCTTCACACTACTACAGAGAGACTTAGTGGATACTGTAGGAAATTCAGTACTTGCCACTTAAACTCACAATGGAGTACATTCCACAAATAAATTACTGTAAATGCAATAATGAGAATAATGGAATACTAATGGAAAAATAACAAACAAATCTCACCTTCCAGTAGCCATTAACAACTGGGATTAAATAACTGCCCCAATATTTTAATATGCTTTTAATACTTAATTGTTTAGTTATACATTTGTTTCAAGTATATTTAAGGAGAACTTAGTTCACTGTTTAACTTTTTTGTGATTTCAACTAAGTGGTGGATCTGTAGGTCTGCCTGGTAGAAGCTTACATAAATACTCAGATCTACTCTGGTCAGAATTTTGTTTAAAGACTTGATCCCAAATGAAAGGACCCAAATCTAAACTTAAATTCACCTATAGTAGAAAAAATTCTGCTCTTCCACTAAAGTAAATGACTGCACTACATCTAATGGGAAAAAAATAAATAAATTTGGGGACATTGGGCATTTGGGAACAATGGGCACAGGTTGCACCTTGAAAAGTTTCATCTTGATATAGGAAAGAGATTTTTTACAGAGAGAATAAGCAATCACTGGAACAATCTCCCCACGGATGTGGTAGCATTGGATGCGCTGGAGGTTTTCAAGAAGTGACTAGACAAGGTGCTAGATAATCTCGTCTAGTCTCCCTTTCCCAAAAAAATTTGCATCACTTGCTTTTTCAAGATCCTTTCCAACCTGGACTGTTCTGTAATTCTACAATTCTATGATATTTGGTTTTGCCGAAGAACGTGTGAAGGGAAAATAAATAGAAATTATTTGTAAAAAAAAAAAAAATCACTGTCAATGTTTTTGACACAGTATCATCTATATGCTAATTCAGGCCTTGTTTCTATTTGGATACTCTCAAATATAGAAGTTAATAGACTAAAAACATGGAGAAAATTACTTATTGAGCATTTAACAGATTTGCACAGAGTTGGTCTGGTGCGCCTTTCACATTGTCTGAGTATAAAGTGTGTATTTTTAATCTAACTGGTTTGCCCCTGAACATGTACCAGTCAGAGCATTTAAAATTCAAAAGTCAGTAGCACGTCTTTATTTGCTTTGGTGGCAAATGGTTTCCAGTCTGTTTTCACCCACTTTCTCTCACATGTCACTGTTGTAGTCTAAGAATGACCAGCTTGATAAGCAATCAAAATTTCTGGAAGCATTTTCTTCACCATTAGTGAAGCGAATGGAGGATTCAAAAGCAATTAGACTTTGCTACTGTGCTGTGACCCCTGGCAGATGCTGAAAATTGCATCTGTGCACTCCCAGACTGGTAGATATTAGTCTTCAAATGTGCTTTCTCCTGCTATCTCCACTTTTATTCAGTCGTTTTATAGGACTTTTGTTTGTTACACCCCATTTGTGAAATATGCCTTTTTTTTTTTTTAAGGAAATGTTTTAAGGTACAAATTATGGTAGATTATTATTGTTTTGTAGCCTACCAAACAGAAAAGCTGCTGCGCTGTGTTTAATGATGTGACCAGGTTCTCCTAGGCACAAGGATGTCTTCCCAGACAGCAGACATCAACAACAGAGATCCCAAGGGCCGTACAAAGCAGATGTCTAAAAGAAATGCACAGCAAGGATGCTAATTATTTTTATTCATGTATTGTAGTTACACATGGAAATGTAGTTATAGAGGTTAATATTATCTTTTCATCAAGGTCCAAAGATATATATTCTACTTTTTGCTTCTGTTTTTTGTCCTCTGAGATGCGTGCTATTTTATTACAGTTGTAGCACTATAGCTAGCAATAGGTCACAGTCCTATAGTTAAAGTTACAGAAAAATTGCTTTGTCAAAATTGAACTCTTCAGGATGAATTTGCATCATCAGTTATAGCAAGAAGACACTTTTAGCTAAATTTATTCAATTAACTATGAGAATAAGGGTAGGAGTAATATTGGTTTACTTACATTTAAATGTATATTTTCAACAGTTTAAAGGGTGGGAACATAAATTTTTTAGGGCACTGGAACTTGTACTTAAAAACTTATAGGCCTTTGATGCATTGGGTTATTCTAGGAAAAAGATGATGTAGCTTTTGTTAAGTTTTAATCTTGAAGTAAAAAATTATTAAACATTTGTGCATGTGTCATAATTAACTAGTTAGTATTTGGCACTGAAACACTTGACGGATCTCCCTGACTTGAAAATATAGATCTCATTTCAGATTCTACACACTCAGAAAAAAAAATTATAACATGATATATTGAAGTTAAATTACCACAACAAGAAGAATATTGAAGTCTTTCTTGTTCTATTACTGTGCTTTATGCGGTGCAGTGGACAGAGTCCTTGGTTTCATGATAAGCATACAGAAAGATGTTTACAAAGCTTCACAGTTTTGCCACTGGAATACCAGTTTTGTATGTTTCTCTTACAAAACCTAGGCTTATTTTTCATTGCAAGGAATTAATTTTCTTTTGGTTTGTGTTTTTTTTAATATTATTTCATATGCTTGGATACTGCATATCTGGAAGCCTATCAGATTAGTCTTAAAAAAAACCCAACCTATCCCCTTCTATTAATAAAAAAACCATTGTTTTCTTCAAATTTATTTCAAGTTTTAAAATGAACTGATGAGAATTAATTATGTGTAAGTAGTTTTTATAATGCAACTATACTTTGCTAAAAGCTGTAGCTGGGAAGATGTTGCTTTTTGGGAAGTGTAACTAATATTAGAAATACTTAGTCTTCTTTAGGTGGAAATTGGAATTCTTTATTTTAATTCCATGTTGAAAAGTAAGGTAAAAAGATACTACTTACAAAAACAAAGGAGGAACATATAAAACTGTTATGCCTTAGCTCTTGAAAGCTTTTAAGTTGTCACACAAAGTAATGTAACTCACTGTAAAATGAAACTGGTGTTTAACTAGTCAAGAAGTAATTTTCAAAAAATGTATAAATACCACCCAGATAATATATAATTGTAACTGCTAACTTTTTAGAGTAACACAGAAAATATGTCAAATTTGTGGATGCTGTGTAGTTTTTATTTTCATGTGGCTGAGTTTATAACAAGTAAGAGGAGAACATCATGATCTAAATATACAGATTATTTTGATCCATTTACCACAATTTTTCTTGTCATAGCTAAGTTATTTTATAGTTATTTGATTATATTATTTGATATACTTTCAAACAGTGAAATAGATCAGAAATATATGAAGCAAAAATTCATTGAAAGCAGATAATTTTCAATGAATTTAGTTTCAATATGAGACATCAGTTTGATAGAACAAGACATACAGTGATGTTATGAGACTTAATGTGTACTTCATACAGGTGTCAGGTGCTCACAAATTAGTTTTTAAAATAGAAATCTATTAGAAGTTAGTTGGATTGCTATGGTTATTCTGTTTTTTATCCTTGGGACATAACCATATATATCACCTTTATCTACTTTGTCCACAACATACAGACCAAGTACTTGCAGCCATGTTGCTAACTTTTTTAACTTCCAAAGGATGACAAAAGTATGCCTGTAAATTATGCTCTTCATGTAGAAGCACAGCCTTCAAGGTTTTTTGAGAGCTCCAAACTGTTTGGTGCAATATACTAGAATCAAACCACCACACGAAGAAGACAAGAAAAAAATAATAGAAAATCTATATTGTTTTCCTCACAGCAGAAACTAGTCTGTCTTCCAGTAGCTGTTCAGGGTTTCAGTAATGTGAATCTGTCAGAAAACATGTGTTTACCTTTGCATTGCCAATACACCCAGGCAACATTTGAAACCAATTTCTATTTGACTGAAAATAAGAAAATATTTGCTTGGTTCTGCAACATTTAATTCATGTTTATTTGCATCATCCAAATATTGTGTACAATTTTTATTGTAACAATTATCAATAAGTAGAATTGAAGCACAATAATAAGCTGGTTTATCACTGAGGATAATTGCATTTTAAAAGCTAGGCTAATTGTTTAGGTAAAACAGAAATTGAAGAAAGGAGTCATCTAATTTCAAATAATGCAGATAGAAAGAAAACATACAAATATTATGGTTGAATTGTAATTGCTTGTTACTACTTGCTTATGTTTTGAAATATGACTTTTTATTTTCTCCTGAATTTGTTTGCAGAAATTCAGACAGAGTGGAGAAGTCTAATTTTCAGTACTAAGCATTCCACAGGAAGGTGAAACAGCAAAACCAGAATGAGTATACACTCTCATATTTCAGAGTGTTAGAAAGTCTCCTGAGATGCAATATTTTTGAATATGCCATCCTTTTTTTGTTTGCATCTTCATCTGAGACTTGTTGGTTGCTAGTATGAGTAGGAGTAATAAAACAGATTCTTAGGGACTGTAAATGACGCAATATTACTATGAGATGATGTAACTAAGAAATCTTGTAAGTAAATATTTTTCAGAATTTTATTTTGTAGGTGCTTCTACTTTTGTAGATTTTTAAATGTTCAGCTAATGTAAAAGAGCTCCACTATTCTGCTACAAAAATTATCAGAGGGATGGAACACCTCTTCTATGAAGAAAGGCTGAGACAGTTGGGTTGTTCAGCCCACAGAAGAGAAGGCTCCAGGGACACCCTATTGCATCCTTTCAATACTTAAAGGGGACCTACAGGAAAGATGGGTACAAACTTTTTAGGACCGCCTGTTGTGACAGGATAAGGAGAAATAGTTTTAAACTAAAAGAGGGTAGATTTAGACTAGATAGAAGGAAGAAATTTTTCACAATGAAGGTGGAGAAACACTGGTACAGGTTGCCCAGGGAGGTTGTAGATGCCCCATCCCTGGAAAAATAAAAGGTCAGGTTGGACAGGGCTCTGAGCAACCTGATCTAGTTGAAGATATCCCTGCTCATTGCAGGGGAGGTTGGACTAGGTGACCTTTAGAAGTCCCTTCCCACTTACACTATTCTATGATTCTACATATCTATGTTACTCTCATTTCACTGTAATGGCTCAAGGTATCAGTGAAAATCTCTGAAGAGTTCACTTTGTAGAAAATTGCTAAAAAATATCTACATGCAGAGGCAAACATGTATATATGCCTGTTCTTACACACTAGGAATACCAACTGCAGGTATATACTTTAAGAACCCCAAACAAACAAAAAAAAGACCAAACAAAAAACCCAAATCAAAATAAACAAACAGAAACATCAACAAATAACCTTGGAAAAGTGGATCGGTGTAGACTTGCTGCAAGATGCTTTATTGTCTCAAGATTTTATTCTACTAATTCATATACATATAAGGAACCTGTGATACATATGACATAGGATTACATTTAGTGTCTTTGCATCTTCTGTAAAATGGACTTAGCAAAACTATTCTACATTACTATGAAGACATCAGATACTTTATACAGCTGGTAATAACCATAATTACTTGATTTCTTAGAAGTATAGCACAAGGCAATTACATACTTTTGCATTTATATTTACTTAACCGTGGGAGACATAAAACCTTCTACCTTGTCTAATGATTGTATGTTACCTTGCTACCTGATTATCTCCATAGTGCAGACAACTTAAGTTTAGATTTTTCTTATGATTCTGTAGTCTGTCAGACCTCTTATTCTAACATTCTGAATGATTTTTTCCCCATTTTTTCAAATAAATACTGATTTAGAAGGGGGCATTGGGTTTACCAGCCACAAGTCTAACCCCACCATCAGCCATTCTTTGAAGTACTGTGGATTCATATTTTTGGTTTAAAATCAAAGGATGGTGAAGAAACGAAAAATATAAATTCATTTTTCTCGATGATTGGATCAGAAAAGGGTTAAATAGTCCATTTCAGAAGCACATGAAAAAAGGAGTTTTTGCTCTGAAGGAGGGAGAAATGAATTTGTAGATTCTCCAGGGCAGAGAATGTAATATTAAAAAATTATTTTGACCCCCGAGGAAGTCACACTAAAGATGATATGCCATAATTTATTGATTATGTGGTGGAAGTGTGTTCCTGTACTCTGGAACTAATTAAATATACAGAATAACAGAATAAATGAGAACATGTCATTCTCAATAATTGTTAATAAAATTTGCCTGATGCTTAAAATTGATCCTGTATGTCCCTCATTTACCTGCACATTTGGATCAATTTTTAAGGCAGTAGCTTTTTGAGGTCCTTCTCAAAATTAATGTTACATATGAACTTTCTTTCAGTGAAGTAGAAAGCAGAAATAAGAGAGACCCAGGTTTTTTCTTAGCAACACACAAATGTCTCCAGGTATAGCACAGACAGCTTGTGATCTGTTCCAAAATGTTGCAAAAATAAATCTTTGATTGAACCTTTATACATACAAAATGATTAATAACTAAAAACTTCTAATATATTCTTTTTATTCATGTGGAGGGAAATAAGGGTAGGTAAAGCATATATAAATCTTTGTAAATTATTGTATTTTCTGTTTTGTTGCAAAAAAAATGTTTTTAATTAAATGAAACTGTCTGCTTGACACAAGTATATATATATACACACATATGTGAATATGTGTGTGTGTGTGTGCATGTATAACCATATTTAGGCAAATGAACAACTCTGAATGTCCAAGCGAACTACCTATGTGTTTCACTGACTTCCTACATTTTCAGTAGTTCTGGTCAGCTGCAATCTTCAGACTCATGGAATGTAATTGCATGATTGAAGATCAAAAAGAAGTAGTTGTAAACGTATAGGAGAACTGAAAATACATTGCTGCACAGTGTCAGCTAGGTACTAATGAAGATCACATGCTTAAGTTTCTGGTGTTAAATGAAACTGATTTTGTTTTCAATAGTGGTCAACAGTAAGAATCTAATACATCCAAAAAATCACTTTCCGTTAAAAATTTAGCAAAGGTAATGACTGCAATTGCAGCTACTTACACCAATAAAGACTTATATAAAGATATTAGTTCAGATTAATGTCAGCATGGAATGTTATCTTGGATAATCAGGGATCTCAGTTTGAGCAAATTATTTACTTTCAATTACTAACACTTTTTGTATAGTGACACATTATATAAATAGGAGAAATTAGCCAAATATGTGAGAAGCTACTCACAAGAAATAACCATTTCTTAATAAAAATTAATGATTTGTTAAAATTGCTTTAGAATTTTCTATTACAGACTAAAAGTATTGTAGATGTGTTGTAATGGTCATGTTAAACATACAGTTGAAACAGGCAATTAGCAGTCTATGTTGTTGTCCTAGTTTCAGCTGAGATAGAGTTAATTTTCTTCCTAGTAGCTGGTAGATGCTGTGTTTTGGATTTAGGATGAGAATAATGTTGATAACACACTGATGTTTCAGTTGTTGCCGAGCAGTGCTTGCACTAAGTCAAGGACTTTTCAGCTTCTCACGCTGCCCTGCTGGTGAGGAGGCTGAGGGAGCACAAGAAACTGAGAAGGGACAAAGCCAGGACAGCTGATCCAAATTGGCCAAAGAAATATTTCATATGACATCATGCTGAACAATAAAACTGGGGGGTGTTGGCTGGGCAGGGGCAGCTACCACTGGGTACTCGCTGGGCATTGGTTGGTGAGTCGCTGATTCTCTTCCCTATCCCACTGTGGGGAGTGAGTGAACGGCTGCTTGGTGTTTAGTAGCCTGATGGGTTAACCACAACAGCTGTTCAAATGAACACTCACACAAAAGCCTATATGGAATACTAAAAAAAGTGTAAAAAAGAGATCACTCATTTTGCTCAGCAGCTAACTTTTTTATGCATTATATCTCATTTTTGTAACACCAGAACATTTTTAGACGATGAAAAAAGTCCTTTCCTTATAAAGTGTAAAAAGGGGCAAGTGTAAATACCTTGCAATGCAGGAAAAAGTAAGTGTTGTTCAGTTAGAATTTGAATAAAGGAGGTTTCTTTTTTCTAATATCACAACATTTACCCAAATATCTTCTGTTATACAAGATTTTACATCTACAAATATTGAGACAAAAATATAACTGCCTGTTAATATAACTTGCAGATTTCTTGTTTCTGGCTTTTTATGGATCACTCCAAATGCATGTACCTAAATATACATATAAATATACACACATATATATAGGGGTAAGAGAATGAGAGAGAGTGACTCTGTAGATTTTGTGGAAACAGCCTGACTATACAACCATGTCCATATCTTTCTTGTACTGAGGGCCTCAGAGCTGTGTGCAGTACTCCAGGTGGGGTCTCACCAGAGCAGAGCAGAGGGGCAGAATCACCTCCCTTGACCTTGAAGTGGCCACACTTCTTTTGATGCAGCCCAGGATGTCGTTGCCCTTCTGGGCTGCAAGTGCACATTGCTGGGTCATGTTGAGCTTCTCATCCACCAACAATGCAAAGTCCCTCTCCTCAGGGCTGCTTTTGATTCATTCTCTGCCCAGCCTGTACTTGTGCATGCGATTGCCCTGACCCATATGCAGGACCTTGCACTTGGCTTTGTTGAATTTCATAAGGTTGGCACAGGCCCACCTCTTGAGCCTATCCACGTCCCTCTGGATGGCATCCCTTTCCTCCAGCATGTCAACCCCTCCACACAACTTGGTGTCATTGGCAAACTTGCTGAGGATGCACTCAATCACAACATCCACATCACCAACAAAGATGTTAAATACTACTGGTCCCAGTATTCACCCCTGGGAACACTACTCGTCACTGCTCGCCACTTGGATATCAAGCTGTTGACCGCAATTCTTTGAGTGCGACTGTCCAGCCAGTTCCTTATCCAAGTGATCCATCAGTCAAATCCATGTCTCTCCACTTTAGAGACAAGGATGTCATACAGGACAGTGTCAAATGCCTTGCACAAGTCCAGGTAGATGACATCTGTTGCTCTCCCCTTATCCACCAAAGCTGTAACCTCATCATAGAAGGCCATCAAATTTGTCAGGCATGACTTGCCCTTAGTGAAGCCATGCTGGCTGCCACTGATCATCTCCTTAATTTCCATGTGCCTTAGCATAGTTTCCAGGGGGATCTGCTCCATGATCTTGCTGGGCACAGAGGTGAGATTGATCGGTCTGTAGTTCCCCGGGTCTTCCTTTTTACCCTTTTTAAAAACAGGTCATTTTTCACCTTTTCCAGTTATCGGGAACTTCATCAGACCATCATGACTTCTCAAATATTATGGACAGTGGCTTGGCAACTTCATCTGCCAGTTGCCTCAGGACCTGCAGGTGAATCTCATCAGGTCTCATGGAGCTGAATATATTCAGGCTACTCAGGTGGTCTTGGACAAGGGCTTCTACTACAGTGGGTGGTACCTTATTCTCCCAGTCCCTGCCCTTACCTTCTGCAACTTGGGCAGTGTGGTCACAACCTTTACCAGTGAAGACTGAGGCAAAAAAGTTGTTGAATACCTCCATTTCCTCCATGTCCTGGGTGACTAGGTCTCCCGTTTCCCTCCTGAGTGGACCCACATTTTCCCTAGTCTTCCTCTTGTTCCTGATATACCTTGTCATTGTTTGGCCTCCGACAGTAACAAAGAACCACGCAGCCGCTTGCTCAACCCCACACAGCAGCAGGAAATAATCAGAAAAAAAAAAGTCAAAACTCGTAGGTTGAGAAAAAGGTAGTTTAACAGAACAATAAAGGAAAGAGGAAAACAGCAACAATAATACTAATGGAGGAATATACAAACATGGTTGCTATACCACCACTCACTGACCAGACCTGGGAAGGCCCAGGCTGTTCCCAGTTGGTGACTTCCTCCCCCCTGCCCAGCCAACTCCCCCCTACACAGTGGGCTTGGAGTCACAAGGTATGGAATAATTGTGTCTCATGCCAAGAATTTACCCTATCCCCTCTGGAACCAGGACATACATACAGAAGGCTTTCTTGTTTCCCCTGATGTCGCTGGCCAGATTTAATTCTATCTGGGCTTTAGCTCTCCTAATCTGATCCCTGGCTGCTCAGACAATTTCTCTGTATTCCTCCCAGGATACGTGTCCCTGCTTTCACCCTCTGTAGTCTTTCTTTTTCTGTTTGATGTTGTCTTGTTCATCCCTGCAGACCTCCTGGCATTTTTGCCTGACTTTCTCTTTGTTGAGATGCATTGCTCTTGAGCTTGGCAGAGGTGGTCTTTGAACATTATCCAGCTTTCTTGGGCTCCTCTTGCTTCCAGTGCTTTATCCCATGGTACTCCATCAAGCAGATCCCTGAAAAGGCCAAAGTCTGCTCTCCTGAAGTCCAGAATAGCAAGCTTACAGTGCACCCTCCTCACTGCCCTAAGGGTCTCAAACTCCACCATCTCATGACCACTGCAGCCAAGGCTGCCCTCAAGTGTGACATTCCTCACCAGTCCCTCCTTGTTGGTGAGAACAAAGTCCAGAATGGCACCTCTCCTCGTTGGCTCCTCTGTCACTTGGAGAGGGAAGTTATTGTCGATGTATTCCAGGAACCTCCTGGTTTGCTTATGGCCTGCTGTATTGTCCTTCCAACAGATATCAGGGTGGTTGAAGTTCCCTTGTAAATGTGAGGCTGTTCCTGTGTGGCTATAGAGGTCCTCATCCGCTCGGTCTTCCTGGTGAGGTGGCCTGTAGCAGACTCCCACCGTAACACCACCTGTCCCTGCCCTCCCTTCGTCTTCACTCATAAGCTCTCAGTCAGTTCTTCATCTGTCCCCAGGCAGGGCTCCAGCTGGTCCTTGACACAGAGGTGACACCCCCTCCTCATCTCTCCTGCATGTCCTTCCTGAAGAGTCTGTATCTGTTCGTTTCAACACTCCAGTCACAGGAGTCATCCCACCATGTGTCCATGTTGCCAATTAGATCGTACTCTTGCAGACGTGCATATGTTTCTAACTCCTTGTTGCATTAAGAGTTAAAGTAATTTGACACAAAGTAAACCCTCTTTCATTCCAGCTGACTCTCAGCTATTAGAGGAGCTGGGGATGGCTGGGCTTAGATTCTGATTGATGCCCAATGTAGCATTAATAGTCCGGTCATGCCCAATACTTCCGTTGGACTATCACGATTATGGACGCGCTACTAACACTGCTCTGTCTGTCCAGCGGCGTTCTGTGTACTATCACGGCCACTCTCAGAATTTGGTTGCGTTCAAGAACTCTCACGGCCAGATTAATGAACAGTGCAATTTATTAAAGCAAAAGACACACAAATTCTTTTAGATTGCCAGTGATAAAGTAGCTGCTTACAAAGCATATGCAAAAGACTAATATGGCCAAGATACACATGCATGGAATAAAACAACACTCTAGAGATTCCTGAGTTTCAAGGAGATGCACTTGAGATACTCGAGTGTTCAGATCTTACCCAATGGTGTCCCAATGCGGGGGAAGAGAAGCTCAGCTTGTCAGCTCGTCCCGAGGTCAGGGAACGGGGTTTCTTCCTGTGATGGAGTCTTCCCTAACATTCACTCCCTTCGCACCCTGTTTTATAGTGTTTTAATTTACAGGTGGAGCTTGAAGTGACCATCGTCATGTGTACCTTTATCATAATTGGTCCAAAATTCTCTTGCTTCATGTTTAAAGGTACAGATTAGTAAAAATTCAGTGCACAAGCTCAGTAAGGGGTGGTCTCACCTTGAGAGGTGGGTAACTTTTGGGATGGAGGTGTGTTTTGGTATTATAATGACATTATAATGAGCAAAGTTCACTCAAAGGGCAGCATTTCATCAAAACTGACAGACCGTTGGCCCAGGGCATCATATATGCAGCTTATCAATTGCATTAAGTGTATTGTGTATCTTTAAATTCCTTTATCCCTTTGTTATCACAGCGTGACCGCAGTGTCTCCACTCTGCTCCACCCTCCATGCAGTTTCTCCTAGACTTAGCACACCAAGCTCCCCTAATGCTGCCAACACCTAGGGTTGCTTAGGGAGTTGTCATGGTACGTGCTGCACCTTAGCTGCATTTCACCCTGCTCCAATAGTATAGGTTTTATGTTAAAATATGAATAAAGATTTAATTTTGTCACCTTCCACAATTATCCCATACTCCTCTTTGTTCCCCATGCAATGTGCATTCACATGCAGGCATTTAAGTTGGAATCTAGCTCCCTGGCTGGAGTGGCTATTTTTCCTTTAAGTTGCACTCCAGGTGCTCTCCTGCTGACCTGCAAACCATTTACAGGTTTTGGGCCTCTACTACTGGCATCAGCATTGTATTGGTAGGAATGGGATGGATTCTGGTTTCCCTCCCCCAGCAGCTCTATTTTAAAACACTCTTCACAAGATTGACAACCCTCTGACCAAAGGCGTTCTTCCCCCTAGCATTTTCCAGTTAGTTAAATATAAAAAAAAAAAAAATCAGCAAATACACCATTTGGTTTTTCCTTTGAAGTAAAGGACTTTTCTGAAAGAGAAACTTATTAGAAGTCTTGTAATATATTACTACATTGCACTAGCAGGGATCTGTGGTAGCTATAAATTAGTGATTTCAATAAAATATGAAAAGATTAATAAAAAAAAAAGCTCTCACTTTTTTGAAATCTAGATTAACAGCATCTTGTAATATTCAATCCAAGTCAGTTTAAGTAGAAAAGGAGGATTGAAATAATATCAGATAACCAGAGTAAATTTGAAATCATAAAAATCAACCAGTCTAAAGTCTAATTATTGGAAGTGTGTTGGAAAACCAGCCATCCACTTTTCAGCTATTACAATGGGAAAACCTAGGATAATACTCTGGAAATATATTTGGTCAGTTTGGAAAAACAGGTAAAAAAACCCCCAGAATTTATGTTTTGTTTACAAAGAAAACAGTAAAATAGACAAATCTAATATGAAAACACAATGAAGGTGTGAAGGACTTTGAAGATAAGAATGAGAAGCCACCTATGGAAATGAGAGACAAGTCAGAGTCCAGAAAATGCAGGTGCGATAGCTGAGAAAAATTTAGTCAGCAGTTTGGAATGCCTGAAGGGCAGTTTAGAGCAGTATACCGAGTATTAGAAAATGTCAGCATATAGGAAAATATTTTGGTTTTATTTTTTTCTTAATGAGATGGGGTTTTTCATACTTAAATGTAATTAAGAAATAGTTGCTATGTTTTATCTAATGCAGGGAAGCTAGAATAGAAGAATAGAAAGAGATTCTGTAATCTTCAGGCACAAGATAAATACAAAAAAGATGGGAAAAGCAATAGGCACTTCTGTCTCTACCATACTCACATTGAGCTGACACTGAACCATCCAGACAGGCTGAGATGGATGATAGCCCAGGAAAGTATACGTCAGATGAGAGAGGATATGAAAGAGAGTTGTAGTACAGAGAAAGTCAGGGCAAAGTTTTAGTCAGTGGATCTGAAGATGAAAGGGAGAAAGGATGTAAAAAAGTCAGCGAAGAGAATGGATAGGCAGTGTATTTTTGGGTTTGTTTTTGTTTAAAGCTCATATTTAGAAATTGAGAGCATGTTTGCATCAGGAAAAAATAAAAAGTCTGAGATAAGTCTTCAAAAGAAACAAGGTCAGAGGAGTAATTTTTATTATATTTTAGTTAAAGGAGACCTAAAAGTTAGGAAAAAAAGAGAGAATTTGCTGCTTTGGGGATCATTATGTTACTCTATTTGAATTTTTATCTTTTTTTTTGATTGTACATTTTTAGAAAATCACAGAAACATGCTCCCATGGGGAAAGAATCTTTAAGATTGATATCTCAACTCATCTTCCTGTAATAAGACTGGTGTGGATTTATTTTTATGTAATTGAAATTACGTGTCTCTACTAACTTTATCTATCACGCAAGATTAATATTGGTGGCAGAAATCAGTTTCTGTGATTTCCTTTTTTTATTTTTTTTCATTTTTTTTGAGAAAAAAATCAAGACTCTAAAATATGAAGGGGGCAGGGGAGAATAATCAGGGGCTTACAGCTTATCTTATTTTAAAATGAAGGTTGATGAAAATATGTATGGGATTATATTATAAGGTTGTTGGAAAACAGTCAGACTATTTGATCCCAGCAGCTTTTTTAACCACGCTTTGCTATGATCCTGTATTTGAGATTACCTATTATGACCATATATAAGCTGGAAAAAAAACAAACCAAAACCAGACAAAATACCCTCAAAAAAACCCCCAACCCAGTAGAATGGAAGTAAAGGAAATTGAGTGTTTTCATTACATCATCTTGTAAGACTTGTCCTTAAATTCTAGCAACCCTTATTTAGCAGCAGACCTTCCTCAGTGCCAAGACACAGGGAAAAGTAATAATTTAATAGCAGTTGAAAGTTCCAAATGAAAATATATGGTGTTTGGAAAGCAAATTAATGTCAACTCGAATAATCATTTTTCTGCCAACAATCTCAAAGAGGATAATTACCCAAACCATCACCTCTACAAAGAACTCCAGCATGAAGGTACCCAATGATTAAATTTTGCTTCTGTTTTATATAGCAAACATATGTGGGTGCAGCTCTGAGTAACATATATTCAGTCACTAGATGTCTGTTTTAAAACTTTGCAATGACAAATCTGGGGCCTGATTCACCCCCCATTAGATCATCAAAGACTGAAAGTCTGTTCACAGGGAATCTGACACAGCACTTCATACACTCTCAAATTTCTGTAATTGACAAAGATGGACGAAATCCAATGATTCCTTGCAAAATTATAATTCATTTAAAGTTTCCTCTCTATACGGGGTCTCTTTGACTACTAAAGACATATTACAGTTTCCCGGTAGAAACTATTTTCTGCAGCAAGTTCATTGTTTGTTTTTAAGTCTATATTAATCCACTTGGCCCTCAAAATATACCTCCACCTGCCCAGTAATGTGTCATAACTTATTTTTTTTTGGATGATAACTCGAGGCTGGAATTTAATACTTGAATTTTGGAAATGAACTCCGTGAGCAGAATAGAAAGTTCTTAGAATATGTTCATATATTAAAATCAAAAACTATTACGATGCTTTGTTCCAAATATGTCTCCAGTCACTGATGTTATCCATGTTAACTAGCAAGAACAGACAAAAAATAACCTTTCAATATCTTGATAGACAAATTAGCATGTAACAAACATGATACTCCTCCTGAGGTGCTACAGCAAGAAAGCCCTAGTTTATTATACAAACGATGAATACCATAAAATATCAACAAAATTTTTTTGGAAATATGTGATATTAAAAATAAGAATGCTTTATCTGTAAGATTTGCAGTACCCTCACTACTATTTCAAGCAGCTTCTAGTTTCCCAGAAAATAATAGAATGGTTTCTTCACTGCTATAGATTTGTCTTTGTGTGAGTATTCCTTTCATTACTGATGCAGATTGATTTTTTCTGATTACCTTCACTATAGTTGATAAGAATCCTGCATAACTCACCTTTTATTTTTACAGTAGGTGATAAACTGAAATTAGTTTTTGCTGCTATGGTAACATTATTTTATAGAAGTATTTAATTTCATCTTTTAAACTAAATTTACTCACAATTTAGGAGGAAGAGGAAAGGAAGAAAACTAGCATGAGAATGAGAAACTGAGGATAATTCAAAAAATACATACAAAATATTAAAAATTAAGAGTGGGTTCTTTCAAGTGGTCACTCAGGGGAGAAAAAACCAGCATGTAAACTTCAATAGCAAGTATAATTAGATTATATTTACAATAAAAATGTCATAGGCCTGTTGAGATAGAAATGTCATTCAGGTATCTAGCCATCAAAATGAAACACAAGAATAAGACATAAAACTAGTCTACATTTAAAAGAATAAGAAAAAAGTAAACAAAGTAAATACCTGTATTTGAAATACACCATTGAAAATAGGAAGTTGCAAATATATCCAGAGACAGTGTTTGATTTCCTACACATTACACTGGTTTAGTTGCAAGTTCTGACATAATAATGTCATGGAATCATACCAGTCAATGAAAATGGTAATTCCTAGGTCATTTTATGTTCAGCTTAAAGGTATTTAATGTGACCCATAGCATGTATTTCATTTCATAAAGATGTTTGAGCTTGAATATATGCCTTAAATACATTTGTGACAATTAAAATCATGCTTGAAAAGCATGAAATTGTATGAAAAACTGAAATAAAACAATGGTACTGAGATTTCCATACTAAAATATGCGTAAAGAAACATTCCAGGATTTGATTTGTTTTCCTTCTGCTTTGTTTTATGTTCCTTTGGAAAAAAAAAAAATTTACTTGTGTAACATGTAGTGGAAGTAAAATTGAATGATGTATACCAGTAAAACAACATTAACTTCCCCAATCTGGCATCAGCTGTGTAAAACCAACAAGCTTCAAGAGTGTTTTACACCAAACCATGGGACAGCAAGATAGTTACTTTAGTTGAAAACTTATTTCTGTTCAGAATTTACATCATAACATTCAACTAAAGTGATCTGCAGTTTTAGCTTTGCCTAATGTAACAGGAATTGCTAAGAGAGCTCCCTGAAAAATCAAACTTCCAGAACTTTAAAATGCCCCATAAGGCTTTAAAAAGAAAAGGATAGAGACAGTTATGGAGGTAATATCAGATAATTTCAAACATCAAATATATTTATTGGTCATTCTTTCTCAGTGCTCCTAGAAGAGTTGATATGCTGAGCTGTGTCAACTTTTAACAGTGGATCTTGACAACTATACCACCGATAGAGTATGACTCTGTTTTGCTCTGTAAGGAAGACAGTCCTCTTCTTGAAGCAAAGGGAGGATGACAGCCATAGTTTGCAGTGTGTGGAGGAGGAGGAAAGAAAAGCAGTGTTATTGCAGTGTTATGGCATCTCAGATGTTCTTTGCACGAAGAAAGTAAGTCAACCTCTTTTTTTGGAGTCCTTTCTTCTATGATTTGTATTAACCATAGGTTAATTTTAAGCAAAGAAACAATAAATACCACATTTCCAAATACAGGCTGTTAATGATACCTGTCAAGAAAAAGTTTTCTTTCATTGTGCAGAAAACTTACGGGTTGTAAAGGTGAGTAGATATTGGAATTATTAGGGTAATAGACAAATCACAGGAAATAGTTCTGATCAAACTAAATTTACTTCCAAGAGCTTGAAGAAACAGACAGAAAAAAAAATAATTAAAAATCTTTGCAAAGTATATTTACACATAGTACCTTGATGTCACATATTAGTGCTGACCTGAAATGAAGTGTTTTGTTTCATACTGAAAGTTGTGAAAACTTTCTCCTTTTTCCCCTTTTCTCTTGTTAAATGCATTATTTCTACTTTGAGGAAAATACTAATTCAACTGCAAAAGTTTCATTGGGATTTCACACTGTCTCAACATTTCTGGAACATTTCCTTTAGCAAAGGTGTACTGACTTCTGACTTTTTTTTTTTTTTTTTTAACTGAACCTATTTTAGTCCAATTCAGCCTATATTAAAAAATGTTTTCTGCCCTTTCTAAAATGCATTTTCCCATATTTATTTATGCGAAAGAGCAAACAAATAGGTAAACACTCGACCTAAATAGAAACTCATTCCACTACCACAACCTCCATGTCACCTCCAGATGGATCCAAGATTGATCCATATTCTAGATTCTTAGAACAGCATCACTAGGGAATTGCATACAATATTTGGAGCATACATTACTTCAGGGCATGAAGGTTCTAAAAATAAAAGCTGACACTATTGTAGTGTGCTTAAAAGTGATTGACAAGAACATTGAAGTCATAAAGAATGAGACGATATTGTTTTGACATTAGGCAAGCTGCTTAAACAATGACTAAGAAGGAAGAAGATGTTGTGGTTTTGTTCTGGGATTTTTTTCCCCTATGCATTCCAAAAATGGTAACTGTGAAATGGTAACGTTCTTAGCCACACTTTTTTTTTTTCCCATTTGACAGAGGTTACATTTAAGAAATGCATACTTCTTTCTTGAAGAGACAAAAATATATGAAATTTTATCCTTGACTGACAAGTGCATTGTTATTTTGTACCATTCATTAAGACAGGAATTTCACTTTCTGATACACCTATTTATATTCTCGTGAATTCATCATGATTGCTAAGAAAATGAGTGAGCTGTACAAGAATGTTATTATTAGACATACTGTACAGGGTACAAAAAAAAGATCTTAACGCTGTTGTTTAGAATCTCCCTGAATTGTTAGTTTGCAATGACAAATACCCGCTTCAAAGAGAAAATTTTGTGGGTTTTTTGGATGTGGGATTTTTTTTCTTTTTTTTTTCCCCTTTGGCCTAATATCATTATTCACATTCCATTAGGCCCCTGAGTAGCTACTGTGTGGTTTTTACTATACTTCGATGTATTAAGATAAGTTAAAATATGTGTTGAAATTAGATCAGTCTAAGACAATGCAGATTCTCCTTTTATGGCATTCTTTGTGTTTGTGACATTTATAGAAAAATAGCAAATAATACATAGCATTTTACATCTGATTATTGTAAAAAGTCTTTATTCATATTTACGTGTAAAAACATGCACAGGGTAAAGTGCAGTAGAAAAGGTTGGAGAACATGAACGGGAAAGGAATTGAACTCCAATTTCTTTTTTCATTTAGTAAAATGAAAATTTTCCATCAGCGCACTTCCTTCTTCAGGTTTTCAAATTCCATTTTCTCATATGTTGCTAGTCCCAGAGCTACAGACAGCTGAAATGTCCATTTAAAACTATCTGTTCATAAATTGATAGTAGCAGAGCAAGTAGCACCTGCTGAATCCCAGGGTACTGCAGTAAGTGTAGTTTGCAGGCTGAAACAGCTGGCACCACTATTTAACACAATCAGGATTTACATTTAAAATGTACTTGGTATCATATTAGGTTTCAGTAACTACTTTTCATCATGTGACCATCTGTTTCTGCAGTTGCAGTTCTGTGCTTCCCTTGATAGCTGTCCTCAAAAAAAAGAAAAAAAAGTAAAAGTCATGCTGGGTATTGTACAGTAAATCTATTTACTGAACACTAAGGAACACAATTGCATAATGTGGGTCAGCTCCAGTAGGCAGCTCAGCACTGCACAGCCACTCCCTCACTCCACCAGCAGGATGGTGGAGAGAATCCAAAGGATAAAATTGCAAAATCTCATGATTTGAGATGAAAACAATTTAAAAAAAATAAAAAAGCTTTGCATGCAAGCAGAGCAAAACAATGAAGTCCTTCATTGTTTCCCATCAGCAGGCAGGTGTTCAGCCATCCCCAGGAAAACGAGGCTTCATCATGCATAATGGTTACTTGGGAAGACTAAACGCCATTACTCCAAACATCACACCTTCCTCCTTCTCCCAGCTTTTATTGCTGAGCACGACATCATATGGTACATTATATCCCTTGGTCGTTTGGAGTTAGCTGTCCCAGCTGTGTCCTCTCCCAGCTTCTAGCACTTCTAGCCTACTCACTGAGAATCAGGAAAGGCCTTGATGCTGTTTTAAACACTAATTAAAGAACTAAAACATCAGTGTGTTATCACCACCATTTTCACCACAAATCCAAAACATAGCACCATACAAGCTACAATGAAGAAAAGTAACTATTCCAGACAAAACCAGTACACCTAAGAACAAACATTGGCTTCTTTTCAAATTTTCTTTCGGCATTTTGCTAAGCTACAAAATTCTATAATTCAACATTAATTACAAACTGCCACGAATATCACTAAGAGTACCACGAATGTTTCACAAAAAGGCCCAAACTAGATGTTAAGCACCTAAGTGGAAAACTGATATCTGAAACTTACCCATTCATAGCATCTGACAATAACAAAACATTGGCCACAAAAGGCTGACAGAGAGAAATTGTCCAGTGTCACTTATAGATTACTTCCTGGATAGAATACATGCATCATTTGGATACGCTACTGGGAAGTGGAGGACATGAATATGAGTCCCCTCAAACAGAAGAAGGTGTTTTCCTTTACTGGAAAGAATTACAGTCAGTTAGCCTCTGGCCAACAACAATAAAATTTGCTAACTGGTAACATCAGTACATCAAAAGAAAAAGTTTTCATTTTTCTCAAAGTTAAGTCACATGCACCAACTCTAAGAGCAGTATTGCAGAGTGAAGGAAGCCCTGACTCACACTCTAAAAGGACAGCGGGGAGGAGAGATTTTAACTTCTTAAACATCTCAGCACAGATCTCTAGGATTCAGGTTGGATAGGTATATTCCTTTTTTCATTACAGTGAGTAAATTATACACCGTATTTACAGAGATAACACACTTAACTCAAGTTCTGTCTTATAAATGCCAGTTAAATGCAAATATTTAACAGAAATCATAATACCAAATCAACTGACGTGAAATATGTGAAAAACCCTGTATATGGATCAGTATGCTAAGACTTTGTGAATTGAAATATAACAAAACCATCATATTTTTAACAATGTTCTTGGAATTTTGGATAAAAAAACCTGCAAATGTCTGAACTAATTTAAACAGTTTTACAAAGTAAAAAAAGTAGTTTCCTCTGTTGCTTCAAATTACTGCACAAAGAACTTGAAATGATTGTGCTAATGCTACCAGAGAAGCAGATCTGTTGTGCTCTTTGGCAGGCAACAAACTGTTGCTGAAGCTGTTCTATCAGGGCATTGCTCTTCTGTTCAGAGTCAGATATTCTGAGGATGGCTAACCAGTGACAAAGTCTTGCAGACTGCAGACAATTTGTGTTTTGAAGCGATTGTAGTGGTGCTGCAGACTGAAACACTACAGTCATTCCATGGGAGTTATTTTGTGGTAGCTCTGGTCTGATTCCATGGACTGAATAACCTTTAGCACTTGGAGCACTAAATAGTAGTCCTTGGTGCACCTTTTAATTTGGTTTCAGCCATGATGAGTGGAGGCAATTAGGACATTTACTTTGAAAGCACAATTCTGATTCAAAATAATATTTTAACATAGATCCATAAAAACCTTTAGTTACTCCTCTTGAAATGCAAGAAACTTACTGCTTTTGCTGTAACTTAATTTGTAGTCTGTAGCATAATTAAGAAGGTTGTGAATCTGATTAACGTTGAGCTATAATAAAAATTGAAAAAAACTATTATATAATCAAAATTTAGAAAGAACAATATATGATTTTACCCAATTGGTCTTTCAAACACTAAAAGAAGAAAATGTGTTTCCTTCATGGATTGTTGAGTTTTTCAAAATTTACCTTCGTAAGAAAAGTTGGCCAAATCAAAGACTGACGGCTCAAAACATGATAGCACAGAATAATCATTATGATGCCTACTTGTTATGGCATGTTTTTCCCACCCCATTTTCAAAGCTTCCTGTGGCAAACACATTTATTATTTGCACAGCAGCTATACTTGCCAGTGTAAATTGTAGTCCACATGCCATTACCAAGCTAGTTGTCAAACAAATAGGAGAATCTCAGTGAATGTACAGTCAAGTGTTTGGTTACATTAAAAATTGATTGGTAAGGCTAGTAAAGGAGTACCTTCTTTATTACATTACTTCAGTGATATAATCTATACTTGCCTATAATTAAATTACATTTGTTGCCTTCTGTGATAGCCTTTCTGCTATTTTTCAGTTCTGCTGTAAATTCAGTAGCAGATTTGATAGATCCTGTTCTTAAAAAAAAAAAAAANTTGATTGGTAAGGCTAGTAAAGGAGTACCTTCTTTATTACATTACTTCAGTGATATAATCTATACTTGCCTATAATTAAATTACATTTGTTGCCTTCTGTGATAGCCTTTCTGCTATTTTTCAGTTCTGCTGTAAATTCAGTAGCAGATTTGATAGATCCTGTTCTTAAAAAAAAAAAAAAA
>VZSF01004960.1:108872-139491 GCA_013398295.1 Chionis minor
AAATTTAGTAGCAAATTTTATAGATCCTGTTCTTAAAAAAAAAAAAAAAAGGAAAGTCGCAACACTTAGATTACTAGATTACTTTAACAAAGACCAAGGTAAATACATAAAGTGCAAATATATAAAA
This sequence comes from Chionis minor, assembly GCA_013398295.1. Lineage (NCBI taxonomy): Eukaryota > Metazoa > Chordata > Aves > Charadriiformes > Chionidae > Chionis > Chionis minor. Next base: position 109,000 of record VZSF01004960.1, read on the forward strand.
AAATCAAGTCCCTAAGGAGCAGCAAAACACATGAATAGTTTGCCCTACTGTATACCCACATGCAGTGCTTTATTTGGTATTTGGTCTTCTTGATTGCAGAAAAGGGAATAAACAGAATCTTTCTTTCTATGACTAGGGACACTCAGGTAGAGAAGATAAATGTCTACCCCAATGTCATGATCTCTTCTGTTGAGAACTAGGAGAGGAAATATTAATTGCTGACCCCCTTCTCTGAAAGCTAGACTTTGGGTTTTTACACTGAAAGATGCAAGGTATACAGAGTTTTTATTATTTAGTTTCTCTCTTGCTGTATTAGTATTTACTCAATAAGAAAAGTTTCCTGAAATTCTGAAACTTCTAGATAAGCAGAAAATATCCCTTAAGGATTAAGAAAGCATCACAAAAGTTGCCTCATAGATCTAAATTAGCTCATGGAATCTAAAGTGGATAATGACTTTCAAGGTTAATTGCCATGGCATATAGCAAAATTAAACATATAAATGTATGGTAAGTAAATCTGGTTCTAAGCAGTCATTTTCCTTCAGGCATCCATGACCTACTGCACTGCTGTGACATTGTCTTACATTTCCTATGTTTATGATGAATCATTTTCTTTGCTTGCTACATGACTCCTTAGAAAGCTAGATTTTAACTGGAATCAAGGAGAAACATTAAACTACTTTAAGATTTAATGACAAATTAAATGACTGTTAACACTATGAAAACTATGATGGGTCCTCTTGCTTCCCTCCAGGAAAGGAGTGCATCAAGAACAGTTCAGCAAGCAGGTTGAGGGAGGTCGCCTGCCACTCTTCTCTGCCTTGGTGAAGCCACATCTAGATTACTGTGTCCAGTTCTGGGCCCCTCAATTCAAGGGCAGGGAACTACTAGAAAGAGTCCAGCAGAGGGCTACAAAGATGACCAAGGGAATGGAGCAACTCTCTTATGAGGAAAGGCTGAGACACCTGGGTCTGTTTACCCTGGAGAAGAGAGTAAGATCTGACAGAAGGTCTTATGACAGAAGATCAATGCTTGTAAGTACCTAAAGGGTGGGTGCCAAGAGGATGTGGGCCAACTCTTTTTAGTGGTGTTGAGCGACAGGACAAGGGGCAATAGGNGAGTAAGATCTGACAGAAGGTCTTATGACAGAAGATCAATGCTTGTAAGTACCTAAAGGGTGGGTGCCAAGAGGATGTGGGCCAACTCTTTTTAGTGGTGTTGAGCGACAGGACAAGGGGCAATAGGCACAAACTGGAAGACAGGAAATTCCATTTACCCATGAGGAGATAATTCTTTACTTTGAGGGTGGTAGAGCACTAGAACGGGCTGCCCAGAGAGATTATGGATTCTCCTTCTCTGGAGATATTCAAGACCTGTCTGGATGCATTCCTGTCCAGCCTGTTGTAGGTGAACCTGCTTTGGCAGAGGGGTTGGACTAGATGATCTCAGAAGGTCCCTTCCAACCCCTACCATTCTGTGATTCTGTGATTTGCACACTCTTAAAAATCAGAATTTTTTTTTTTTTACAAAGGCCATTTTGCAGTATTTGTCTTCATATACCACAAGCAGCCAACTTCTCTTTCCAATTTTCTTGTTAGTCTAAAAGTAAGGGAGGGTAAAGATTAAAGAAATTTTCACTATTCTTTCAAGAGCTTCGGTCTGTTGGCCAGATGGGTAGGCTGCAACATAATAGAGCAAACCCATGACAAATAGATCATATTCCAGCTGCACTCTAATCTTCAGTTTAAACGAACAATCGGGAGATTTACTGTTGATGGGTCTTATACTGATATTTGACAACACTGAAAAACATTCAGTTTCCAGTGGAATATAGTGCTCTACTTTGATTCAAAAGTTTGATTTTAAAATGAACAAAATTAAGTGCCTGTTTTGATTAAAAAAATCCTGTTATTGGCACAATATTAAGTTGATTTAGTCTAGATGAGAATAGACTGTTTCAGTTGGAAGGGACCTACAGTGATCATCTAGTCTAACTGCTTGACCAATTCAGGGCTGACCAAGTTAAAGCATGTTATTAAGGGCATTGTCCAAATGCCTCGTAAACACTGACAGGCTCGGAGCACCAACCACCTCTCTAGGAAGCCTCTTCCAGTGTTTGACCACCCTCTCAGTAAAGAAATGATTCCAAATGTCCAGTCTAATCCTCCCCTGGCACAGCTTTGTACCATTCCCACATGTCCTGGCACTGGATACCAGGGAGAAGAGGTCAGCACTTCCCTTTCCACCTCCTCGGGATGTGGTAGAGAGCAATGAGGTCAGCCCTCAGCCACCTGTTCTCCAAACTAGAAGAGCCCAAAGTTCTTAGCTGCTCCTCACAGGACATGCCTTCCAGCTCTTTCACCAGCTTTTTTTTGCCCTGCTATGAATGCGTTCAAGGACTTTCACATCCTCCTTAAATTGTGAGACCCAGAACTGCACGCAGTACTCAAGGGGAGGCTGCACCAATGCTGACTATAGCGGGATAATCAATCATTTCTTCTGAGTGGCTGATTATACCATGTTTGATGCACCCCAGGAGGTGATTCACCCTCTTGGCTGCCAGGGCACACTGCTGACTCATAGTGAGCCTGCTGTCAACCAGCAGCCCAGGTCCCCTTCTTCAGGGCTGCTCTCCAGCCACTCCTCTCACAATTTACACTTGTGCCCAGCATTACTCCATCCTAGGTGCAGAACTTAGCATTTTGATTTGTTAAATTTCATCCCATTTTTATGTATGTATGTCTAACCTGAGAGCCAATCCTTGATCCTTGATGCGTTAGCCACAAAACTTTTTTCCGGTCTTGGAAGTAATATTATGGGTTGTCCACAACAGCTTTACAAGGTTGCTAATATATGAGTTTAATTTTACTTCATATTTTACATGCATACTTCAATTTTGTTAATTCTTTGCTCAATTTTTGAATTGGTGACAAGTATACACTAGATATTGCACAGAGCTTCAGAAGGAAATATGTCTACATAAAGTTAAAGGCAAATTCCATGTAACAGAATAGTTTGCCTGTAGAAGACGCACAGAGAAACTCTATGCACTTCAAGTCTGAATCACATTAAAGACAAATAATTCAGACAGGAGTATTATGAATGAATTACAGTGTCTGTGATACACACTATTTACTGGCTCCAGAGAGGTGTTTACATGCTTTGGGAAAGAGGATGAAGTCCCTACTTTTGCCTATATACTGGGTATGGGAGTGGTATTATGGTACTGTGACCTGCTGTTCTGTCAACTGGTTTGGATGTAGAACTGGGAAATGCTTCCTGAGGTGCTGACTGTAGTCCTTTTCTTTCATGGGCAACCATATCATACAATGCTATTTATAAACTAATCAAGCTTCTTAACAATAGTTGAACATGTTCCCATCCATTAGAAAGCTTCCATAACAATTCTGATAGTAAAGAAGGCATTTAATTTCTCGTCTAAGTTTATTTATGGCCAGGTGATACCCATTCGTTCTTATTACCTGTAGTTTAAATAGCTCACATATCTTCCTAGTGTTTATCTTTTCTGCTTTTCCAGCCCCCCAATATATTTAGATTTAACAGTCATATTAGACTTAGACTTTAATTTTCCGAGTTTAATGAGCCAAAGCTTTTATTTCTTCCAGCAAGATAAACTCTCCATTATCCTTATTATTCTGTAAGCCTTCTGTGCACTGATTCCAGTCTAAATGCAGTTCCCTTGATATAGGTGACCTTGCAAACTTTTCCCTTTCTTGGAATGTTAACTGTAAGTCATAACTAAATTGCTGGCTTTAGGACATCATTAATATTGTCTATTAATCATACCCTTCACCCCTTTAGCCGGTTATTTCATTAATTAGTTCTGTCTCTCTTATTTTTCCCCTCCTTTTCCCTCCCACCCAGTTTAATCTGAAATCTTTTGCAAAATGTCTGGATTTGTTGGCCATGATCTAATCACATTTTCCAGAACTACTTTTTTGTCCAGCTCTTCTGTTACAGTTTTGATACTCACCTAAACCATGTCTAAAAATGTTTGAACCTTTACTGTAGTTACTAGTTGATAAAGGAATATGCCACAACACTGTGGAATAACTGGGCCCTATCATTTATTAATAGCATTTATTTTTTAATATATATCTGTGAAATTACAATTCTGCCCTGAAGACAATTCCTGACAACATGTATTTCTCCATTAAATTCATACCAAAACCTGACCCATGGGGATTATAAGAACTTTCCACTCCATAGGCTTCGTCTGTACAAAGAGCTTTATGCAAGGGAAGCAAAGTAAAACTTTCCCAATGATCCTGGACTTCTTCAGCACAATACATGCACAAACCTGAACAAGTTGTAGAAATGAGCTCAGTGATAGTAAACCTAAGCCAGGTTGTGCAAATCTTTTCACATTTCCTAATCTTTAGGAACTGTGGAGGAACTGAACTGTGAAGATGCAGTGAGATAGTAGTAGGTCACTTCTAAATAGTTTTGCTTATTACTACTCTATTATTCATCTCATCTTCATATTATCCATGATAGGTCACTAACGTTCAACAGTCCAAACTATTTACTTCACTCCTGTGCAGTGTTTATATGGTGAGGTCTTGGTAGTGGGGCTGTGTGTGTACTGGGAGGTGGGAGGGGAGGGGGCTTCAGGTGTGCCCTCTGTGAGAAGAGACCAGGAGCTGCCGCCATGTTAGGCACAACCAGTTCCAGCCAACTCCAAAACAGACCCACCACTGGCCAAATCTAAGATCATCAGCGATACTGGTGGAGCTTCTGTGATAACAAATTTAAGAAAGGTTAATAGATGCTGCACGGCAGCTGTGGGAGAGAGGAATAAGAAAATGTGAGAGAAACAGCCCTGCAGAAACCTAGGTCAGTGAAGAAGGAGGACGTGCTTCAGGTGCCTGATCAAAAATTCCCCTGCAGCCCATGGCAAAGCAGGTTGTCTTCCTGCAGTCCATGGAGGACCGTGCCAGAGCAGAAATCCACACTGCACCCATGGAAAGACCATGCAGGAGCAAGTTTTCTGGCAGGAAATGTGGCCCATGGGGGACCCGAAGTGGAGAATTCTGTTCCTGAAAGACTGTACCTCCTGGAAAGGGCTCTTTCTGGAACAGTTCCTGCAGAACTGCATCCTGTGGGAAGGACATATGTTGGAGAAATTCATGAAGGACTGTGTCTTGTGGAGCAGGGAACAGTGTGAGGAGGAAGCCGTGGCAGCAGTGAAGTGCTACAACCTAACAGCAAAACCCATTCCCCATCTCCCCTGTGTCATTCAGGGTCGGGGATGAGGAGGTAGACCTGGGAAGAAGGTGAGGGTGCAGGGAAGGTGTTCTTAATTTTGTTTTCATTTCTCAACTATACTACTCAATTATTAACTGAATTTAAGTCAAATTAATTTCCCCAAGTCAAGTCTGTTTTGCCCATCACGGCAACTGGTGAGTGATTTCCCTCTCTTTATGTCAACCCAAGAGCTCTTTCATCTTATTTTCCCACCTTGTCCTCCTTAGGAGGGGGAGTGAGAGAATGTCGGTGGGCACCTGGCAGCCAGTGAAGATTAACCTATCACAGTCCTTTTCTTTTCCTGTATTCAAGTATAGGGTTCATGCAGAATATTCCAGATCCCCATGTGGGATTAGGAGTAGTAAAATATTTATGATGTTCCAACTTGCTACAGTAAGAATTTATTTTATCCTTAAAGAATTCTAATTTTTCCACATTGCTTCAGGGTAAGGATGAGTTTCTATAAATAAGATCCGACTAAGTGAAATGCAAATACAGCAAAGCAGTAATATTTGTTTGCACCCAAACAATTCTAGCATGATCAATAAGAATCTTAGTTAATTACAGAAAAAGATTATAAGCAGAAAAAATGACAACATAAAGACTGTTGTGCTGCTTATTTGTTAGTGCAGATTAAGCAAAACATGTGGAGTCTGGTATTCATTTTATAACTATCTTCTGATGTGCTTTACATCACTATGCACATGGTCTGATTCCCCTGAATCATCTTGCGTTTCCCCTGATTTAGTCAGGCTGCAAGTTCTCCAGGACGGGGTTGTCTATCTATATCTATCTATATAAGGCACTGCAATAATATGTAAACAGTAAAATCAAAGATTATAGTGGTGGAAATTCTCTCTAGAGATCATTGGATTCATAGGTTACCACATGGTAAACACTGGGCCACATTCTGATACATAGCTAGGTATCTCAGGTCTCCTTATTTATTTTCAAGCAACTGTGCTGCCTTTTATCATCTGAAGATCCAGGTTATTTACAGATTACACTTTTAAGGACTATGAAGTGAATTTTTTTAACTCCCTGAACATGACATCAAAAAAATATATTTAATAACATACAGGTATTGCAAACCAGTAATATAGCCATTGGCATAATAGGAGTAGCAATGTAGGTCCTGGGACACAGACATAAGCTACAATCTGTTAATTTAATATTTGCTCAGCTTGTTGCTCATCTTTTTATCTTCATACTACATGATAGTTTTTCATTCCTCTAAATAGCATAGCAAATTCAAATCCATCAGGCAAGATGATGCAATTTCTAAAATCTCACATTTTGGAAATAACTGGATAAGATAACTGGAGCCCTGCTTATCTGCACCTCCAGATCTGCCCCATCCTGTCTCAGTTTATATGTATATTGCTGCCAGCGCTTCTTACCCTGTTTTCATGAAACTTTGCCAATATTGTTTTATATGACATTCAGGTTACATACAATCTGCACTACGTGTATATGTATATATATATATGTATAACTGGACATTTTAGAAATAGGTTAATTGAATCATTTTGATGATATTCAAATCACAGAAATCAAATATCACATGAATGCATGAGACATTGTTTTTACATCAGTGACAGATCTTACTAAGACGAGACATGAGATGGTTTCTTTTTACTTGTGTGTATTATGAACTTTCAGAGCTGCTTCTTCTGCCATAAGGTAATTAGATCAGTCCAATGATGTGAAGCAAATGTTTAAGGCTATTTAATTGTCACCAGAGTTCCATCTTCCAAAAATAGTGGTTTCTTTTTTTATTTTAAGCTCTGCATTGGATTCTTCCTGAAGTCCAAAATAGCTGAAGTCAAAGAAGGAAAGAAAGAAAGAGAGAGAGAAAGAGAGAAAGAGAAAGAGAGAGAGAAAGAAAGAGAGAAAGAGAGAGAGAAAGAAAGAGAGAAAGAGAGAGAGAAAGAAAGAGAGAAAGAGAGAGAGAAAGAAAGAGAGAAAGAAAGAAAGAAAGAAAAGAAAGAAAGAGAAGAAAGCAAAGAAAAAAGAGTAATCTCTAATTTCTCATGTTGATTATTTTCTGTCCTTCATAATCTTTAAATACCATATGTGTGAAGGGCAATGCTTCTAAAGAAATATAGGGCAAGGCCATAGTAAAGGCAGAAAAGAAATGGAAGCAAAATGAAATTCATATGCAATAACAAGGGGGCTCTAGTTGATGTTAAGTGCAGAAGTGAAGCTGACATTTAAACATAAGGCAAAATAAAATGGAGAGGTGTTAACTCTACTAATACCTTCATTTTCAAAACAGTGGAATACTCTAAGAATCTCTTTCACAGATCCTTCAATATAGAGGTTTCCAGAAATAGACCTTTCCGGAGTAGGACACTTCAATAAAAATAGCGTTAATGAGAAAGTATGAAGAGACACAACTCCATCGATAGCTAACTCCATGTAACTTTAGCTGTGGGAAGCATTTTCAAAATAGTGCAAAAAAGAGCCAGTGTTTTATGGGTTCAAGCAGACCAAATCTTAATTTAATAGGACTCAAAATAATTGCTGTAAGTATGACCTTGTTCACATGAAAAAAATCTTTATACTTTTATGGAATATTAGCAATTTAATGGTCTTTGTCAGAGTCTGCAAATCACCTGGAAGATATTTTGGAGGAGTGAATGCCTCTGTCTCCTGAAAAAAACAGAAACTGTAGGAAGGAAAACACAGAGAGGAGATATTCACCAAGACCATGAAGTGGAAGAGAAGCAGAGAAAGAAGCTTGGAAAATAACATTAATAAAGGCAAACTAAAATAGACTTCACAGTTGGTAGTGATTGCAACAGAAAATGCTAAGTAATAAAGGGTTGGTTGCTGATTCTACAACGAATGCTTTCCTCTTTACCTGTGTATACTTTTTCCACTAATAACTAGATGAAAATTTCATTTTACCTTTTAATGAATCTATATGCTTCATTTCACAGGACCATGCCTAAATAAGAATCCTTCTCTTCAGATTGGATTTGCTAATCAAAGTTTCTTGACAATATGAGAGCAACTGTGAAGAAGAAATGCAGATCAATAAATTATTTTATTTTGTTTCTCTAAATCAGAAAAAATCTGTGTCTTACAGCTCCTGAGGTACACACATCTTTACCATTACAGAAGTTAACACACATGCTGGTATAATGCTCTAGGCTCTATATACAATATTGTTCAAGCAAATTATTGGGAAAAAACTCCACTCTAACTTATACCTCTTTCTGAGAAAATGAAAAGCTTCTTTGTCTTTTAGAAGGCTGAAGTAAGTATAGAAGAGGCAAGAAACACAGCAAGAAAAAGTGTTTCATTAAAGGGAAATTAGATACTGACGTTCATGCAGGAGACATATAATATGGTTTGGATTCAAGTAGAAATCTAACTGCAAGAACATGGAGTTGAGATTTCAAATATGGCCTAAGGATCTGGTAAAATTGGTAATTATAACATTCTGCCTAGACTGTTCTGGAGATTAGTAGGTTAAAGCCAGACCTATAGTGTCCTAGTTATTTGTCTAACGTAAGTATACAGAATTCTGTTCACAAAAATACTAAATTTCTTTCTAGGCAAAAGGAAAAATAATTTTATTTTCTCTTCTCCCCTTCCCCTTAGATCAGCTTATATTTGAAGTGCACAGTATATGCTGCCATTAGAAAATACATCCAAAGCTCAGGGCAGCAAATATGCATTGAAACTTACGATTCAGACATGGTCTCCAGAAGTGCTTAACATCAAGACTGAGCTGGGCAAAAGATTGACTATTTGATAAATGGCCTCACGTTTTATCTTCATGGCTTTTTATGAACCCTGAAAGGAAAAAGTAATTCATTTCCCTGAGCAGCAATTAGCTCAGGAAGTCGTCTTCATATGAATAAATTTTGCTGCAAAGGATAAGATGAATCTGACCTGCCACAGAGTATACTAGTAGGTGATTCTAATCATTTTATTTGCTTCATATCTCTGTTTAGTCTGAACGTTGAACCTGATGGCTTCACTGAAACATAGAGGGGTTTTTTTTCTTTTTTCTTTTTTTTTTTTCCCCCTAAAATAATTTTGTAAATCTAGGATAATCTTGAATGTTGTCATATATTTGTTTTTATTATTAGGGTTATAGCCCGGTACTGCTTTGTGCTTATATATATTCTTTACTGAATAATTTAGACAGATCACCGAAATTTTGAAGTAAGTTAGGACAAAAACGCATCATCTACAAGACAATACACTTTAGTTACATGATATTCTGCATTTATTAATAGCAAGAATATTCTGAAATATTTATTTCTCAAATATTTATTTGCTACTTATCCAATAAGACGTTACATTAAGGCATAAAAGGTTTATGTGCTTTCTTAGTTTCACACAATTTATAACTTTGCATTCCATTGTCCACCCTGTTTGCACAGATCTGACATCAAAATTCTTAAAAACAAACCAAAAAAAAAAAAGTGTATTATAATACTATTAAACGTCAAGAAACACTTTTAAATCTGAAAACTACTCCCATTCTTCTTTTTATTTCCTTTTCTCCTTATATCCATTTCATTAGCCTTACTGTTCTCTGATAATGCCAAATGGTTTATATGATTTTTAGCATCCTGTGTATTTCTCTGAATTAGGATTTCAATAAAAAGATATCAGCCTATGGGAACAAAACCCAACCTGGTTAAAGTCTAATGTTTATCAATATCCAGAAACCCTGGGATGCCTGACAGATATATTATTTCAGATTTAATTCACTTACAGAACAACAATGCATGATTTAAAAATTAAAATTAAAACAAGCTATTCAGAACATGTCACATTCTATCAAAAGGTCCGATGTCTGTAAAACACAACAAATTTCATGAATATACTCTAAGCTCATAAGTGTCTCTAGCCATCTTTATCTCATTTTAGAGTTGAAAAAATTACAAGAATGAAACAAACACCTTGACTTGAATGAACTGAAGCATCACCTGAATTTCACCACCACTCACAGGGAAATGAAATCCTTATCATGCCCTGAACTTTTAGCAATCTACGATGAAGCACAATGATACCCATACTTATTGTGTGTCAGTAGAAATGGTTTACACTGCTTACTGAAAGCACAAATGGAGAAGAAGCATAGATATTCATGATGGTTATCCACTGGATCAAAAGCAAAAAAAAATTAGTTCAGTGTTACACTGAAAAGATACTATAATAGAAATAAGGACCAAGAACATAAACCAAAAAAAAAAAAAAAATTTAAATTGATTATCAAGAAATGCTTTTATTTAAGATTCTCTAGATTTTGCCATACATATCTTTACTGGATGTAACTTTACTGATGGTAATTTTACTGCAGGTAACTTTATTGGATGTTCTATTGTCTAGAACAAGAAGTAGCAGAAAAAAAATTGGGGCAGAATACACAATACAAATAAATCTTCAGTTCCAAGTTCATGGCTAGTGGAAGATTCTTTCTTCTAGCTTGTTAAATAAGAAGAACTGAACACCTTAATTTCCGAAAGAGAGACCTCTCATACTGGCAGATCTTTAAGGATGCTTTCCATAGAGCACAAGAGCTCTCAATCCCCAGATGTGAGAGATCAGGCAAGGAAGGCAAGAGACCGACATGGCAGAGTCAAGACCTGCTGGTCAAAATAAAAGGCAAGAAAGAAATGCATGGGCAGTGGAAGCAGGGACAGGTATTCTGGGGGGAGTATAGGGATATTGCTTAGTTGTGTAGGGATGGGATTTGTCAGGAATGCCACGGTGTGGATGGAGCTGAACTTGGCAAGGGACACAGAGAATAACAAGGGCTTCTATAGGTATGTCAGCCAGAAAAGGAAGGTCGAAGAAAGTGTATTCCCCCGATGAGCAAGAATGGCACGCTGGTAACAATGGAAAAGGAGAACCTGAGGTATTCAACAACTTTTTTGCCTTAGTCTTCACTGGCAGCCTCTCTCCCCACACCTCTCAAGCGGATGAACTGCAAGGCAGGGACTGGGAGAAAAAAGTAAGAGAAGATCTGTAAGAGAAGAACAGGTTTGTGAACACCTGAGGAACCTGACCATACAGAAGTCCATGGGACATGACAAGATACCTCCCAGAGTCCTGAGGGAATTGGTTGATGTAGTTGCCAAGCCATCCTCCACAATATTTGAAAAATCATGGCGGTCAGGTGAAGTCCCTGATGCCTTGAAAAAAAGAAACATTGGACCTGTTTTTAAAAAGGGTAAAAAGACGGACCCTGGGAACTACTGACCTGTCAGACTCTGTGTCTGGGAAGATTATGGAACAAATCCTCCTAGAAGCTATGCTAAAGCACATAGGAGGACAGCGATGTGATTGAGACAGCCAGCATGGCTTCACCAAAGGCAAGTCCTGCCTGACCAACTTAGTGGCCTTCTATGATGGAGTGACTACAGCAGTGGACAAGGGAAGAGCTAGAGACTTCTGCAAGGTCTTTGACACGGTCCCTCTCCAACATCCTTCTCTCTAAATAGGAGAGAGACAGATTTGATGGGTGGACTATTTGGTGGATGAGGAATTGGTTGGATGGTTGCACCCAGAGGGTAGTGGTCAACAGCTCAATGTCCAGATGGAGATGGGTGACAAGTGGTGTCCTTTAGGGATCTGTATGGGGACCAATACTTTTCAATATTTTCATCAATAACATAGACAGTTGGATCGCGTGCACCCTCAGCAAGTTTGTGAATGACACCAAGCTGAATGGTATGGTTGACACACCTGAAGGACAGAATGCCATCCAGAAGGACCCGGACAACCTCAAGGAGTGGGCCCATGTGAACCTTATGAGGTTCACCTTAGGTGCGCTCGCAGTCAAGTAGTCCAACTGTATCCTGGGCTGCATCAAAAGAAGCATGACTAGAAGGTTTAGGGAGGTGGTTCTGCCCGTCTACTCCACTCTGATGATACCCCACCTAGAGCCCTGCATCCAGCTCTGGAGCCCTCAGCACATGAAAGACATGGACCTATTGAAGCGGGTCCAGAGGAGGGCCACAAAAATGATCAGAGGGATGAAACACCTCTCTTGAGAGGTCTGGCTCAGAGAGTTGGGGTTGTTCAGCCTGCGGAAGAGAAGGCTCCGAGGAGAACTTATTGCGGCCTTCCAGTACTTAAAGGGGGCTTATAAGAAAGATGGAGACAAACATTTAACAGGGTCTTTTGTGATAGGACAAGGGGTAAGCATTTTAACTAAAAGAAGATAGATTTAAACTAGATGAAAGAAATATTTTATGCTGAGGGAGGTGAAACACTGGCACAGGTTGCCCACAGAGGCTGTAGATACTCCATCCCTGGAAACGTTCGAGGTCAGGTTGGACGGGGCTCTGAGCAACCTGATCTAGTTGAAGATGTCCCTACCCATTGCAGGGGAGATTGGACTAGGTGACCTTTAGAAGTCCCTTCCAACCCAAACTATTCTATGAATCTATGTTGCTCTCACTTCACTGTAAAGGCCCAAAGTATCAATGAAAGAGTTCACTTTGTAGAAAATCACTCAAAAATATTTACATATAGAGGCAAACATACATATATGCATGTACTTAAACACTAGGAATAACTGAACTGCAGGTATATACTTAAAAAACACCCAAACAAATAAAAAATGTAAGGAAGAATGGAAGGGCTACACAGCTAAAGTACATGGTATGAGTGTCCTTTGTAGAACTTCCATTCTTTGTGGAATTTATAAAACCCCTCAACTTACAAACAAGTTCTCAACAAACATAAAACCTGTGATTTTTCACTTAAGGACAGGATACTAACGGTAGGTTTTAGATGTAACTGTGCTAGACACTCTCTTCTTTGATCAGATTGAAAAAGAGCACTACATGCAGTTAAATATTGGTGATGTAATTGGTGTTGGTGTAATTGTAAATGTAATTGGTGGAATAATTGGTGATGTAATGCCTTTCAATATATTTAATTATAAAATTCTATTCACTTCAGATGCAAACCTATGTACAGACATCAATGCCAAAATTAAATCTATGATCTTCAAAACTTACCTTCTGTGCATGCATATTACAAAATGTTTCCAGAAGTCAAAATTATGTGTTTGAAAGATACGTGATCTCATTTTAAATTCCAGTTCATGGCTTATCCTCCACCACCTATGGTAAGTGTTTCAATGTTTAATTATCTTCACTGCTAGGAAAACGTATCTTGTTTAAAGGTTAATTTTATCTAACCTCAAATTCAAGATACGTTCCTTTATCTGCAATACTGAAAAAAGACTGTGATTGCTTATGCATAGTGCATAGTGACCAAGTTATATGTTTCCCATACCTCTCTTTGATAAAATGAACAGATGGAAGTCTTTAAGTCTCACAGCTAAGACCTTCTCCTAGAACTTAAATACTCTTCTTGTTTTTTCTGTGTTTGTTCTTGAAGTTTGGTCATCCAAAGCAGACATAATAGTCTAGTAACAATCTTTCCAGTTCTTTTCCTCTGAATTTTTGCTTTTTTCTCAGTTATTATCAGAAGGATTACATTAAACTTTATACCAGCTACAGCACTGCATATAGAATTTGTGTGAAAATGGTCATTTATGAACACTCTCAAATCCTTCTCTGAGTCATTGGTAACCTGAGTTGCAGCTCCTTGTCCTAAAAACATTGCTTACGTCCTTTCCACCAAAAACATTATTAAATCAGGATTCTTCTAGTATAACATGTTTGGCTGAACAGTGTTCATTTATCAGAATAGTTTGGATCACTCTGTAAAATGTATACCTACTTTTTGTTTACTAGCCTATAAATGTGTGTCACATGAAAACTTTATTGCAAAGACATTTTATAAACTGGGTAGCAGTGAAAGCATTGAGAAAGATAAAAGAACGGTGTTACTGTGTTACTACCAACAACTGCATTTGCAGATCTGTCAGTGAGTGCATTTTTCATCTAAAAAGAGTGATTAACTCAATGGAATACATATATATAAAATTACTACATATTTCTAATCAGATATATTCTATGTCATCACACATTTTTATACATTTTATATATTTTGATACATTTTTATAATCTGTGCAGAAACAAATAAGCAGACAGCAGGCGTACTTGATAAGGTTTAATTTTCATCAAATCTCTCTGAAAAATGTTAATTTTAATTTTAAATTTCTAATTCTTTCTTAATATGAAGTCCTAATTAACTGTTCAGTTACCCTGATCTTAAGCTCATCAGTCTGGAGTTCCTTTGGACAACAGTTTTTCTGCCATCTGTGCTCTACCCTTTTCCAAACAGTAATGTACAGAATATTCTGTCATATTGTGAAGGACTTGTATTTTGTGTCCTTAATTTTCTCATGTTATCTCTCCCTTTATGAGGAACACTTCATACACTTTGCTGCATGAAGGTGAAGGTGTAGCTACAGATGGCGAAAGGTTATATTACGATAAGGTTATAGTTTTGAAAAAAGTAACAACAAATAAGAGAATCATAAAATAATGGAAGCATATAAATGATCACTGAAGGAGACCTTCAGAGCTCTGAGTCCAACTTTCTGCTTAAAGCAGGACTGTCACCAATGACCACCACTCGAGAGCAGTTCAGCAAGGGCCAAGTCTAGCCAAGACTAGACTTTTTAACCAAATCTTTATAGCCAGGATTTATTAGCCAAGACCTGAAAACTTTGAATGATGCAGATCTCCCAGGTCTCTCTGGGTAACCTGCTCTAGTGCTTCTGTACTTCCCTTCCAGTGAAGAATATTTTGCTTCTAATGTCTACTTTGAACAACACAACCCACAATTTCCAGTGTCCAGTGCCCCTTTCTGTTTTGCTTGTCAACGCCAAGAACAGTTTGGCTTCATCATCTTCATTTCTTGAAGAAAATTTAGGTGGTGTTTACATTGTGCCTTAGCCTTTGCTTCACTGAGCTAAGCAATCCTCTCCTTTTAGATTGCTTGCTTCAGGTTCTTAACCACCTCAGTAACCAAGCTCTGGACATTTAACATCATACTTACACCAGCCTGGGTAGGATGAAGGACAGCAAAACTGGACTCTGTTCCAGACACAGGTTCTCCAGAGTTAATAAGAGGGAAATTATAAGAACGCTGCACTTCCTGTTGAACTTCAGAAGGTTTCTGTTAGCCCAGTCCTCAGATTGATCAGGGTCTCTCTGGATTGACACTAGCATTTCTCACTTTAACAGTTTGCTCTAATTCAGTGTCAACTTGTTGTTTGGCTCAGGACTGACTCTTGGTGTACCTCTACTCACTGAGGGCTGCCAATCAGTCAAATTATTGACCATTCACCTCAGAGTGGAACAGTCCAGTCAATTTAAATCCCATTAACAAACTGCTCATCCGTCCCAGTTTCTGAGACTATCAAAAACCTTACTTAAACCAAGGAATGGTGGTAGCTATGTCTACCACACTTCCTTCATTAAATTAACCAATTTCTTCCTCACAGAAAGCAATCAAGTTGGTAAAGCAAGATTTGCCATTCCTAAATCTATGCTGAGTTGTCCTAATTTCTACTCCTTTGTGTTTTAGCTGGATATATTTTTTCCGACCTTTAAGTCTTGGAGTTTGGTAATTAAAATCTCATCCTATAGAACCATAGTCAAGATCTTTCAAAATTTCTCCAGTTAGGATATGAAGAAAAGAATAAAATGAGCCCATCTACCCAAACATAAACAGGGTAGGTATGATCTCTCTTAACTTCCTACATGTACAATTCAGATAGCAACATCTGAGCTGAAAACATAGTACTGTTTATATTTGAGATGCAAATAAAGGTATCAGAGGAAACTGGCTAGATGTTACTGTCAGGTCTATAACTCAGTATGAGCAAGGAACTCCCAGCATCCAAACTTCCATTTTGAAAAGCCTGACTGGACTGTTCAGCCAGTCACTTGTACAGGATTTCTCAAAAATATAGTAAAATCTCACATCCTCCATGGGAAGTATATTAGATAGCTTTTTACATGATTTAGTGTTTTCCTGGTGCCTTAGGAGTTCTTTGAAAACAGAGATGATTTTCTCATATTCCGCTGGTCTTTGAATATTAAAAGAAAGTGAATATCACATGTACAGACAGTCCGAAGAGGATTTTAGAGGTCCTACTGCATCAAAGTCATAGCCTTTGATAAAGGCACTGAGCTGGAATACAGGGGGTGAAAATTCTAGTTCTACTCTCGGCAGCTGCTCAAGAACAAGGACATACCTTTTGGTTTGCCATATCTGTACCACTCATAAGGAAAAATTTTTGCATTTCAGTATGGGAATTATGATCAAAATCAGGGGAATCCTTCCACTATGACTGCCAGAAGTCTAAACTTGGTTTAAATTTGGCAAAGCAGAAATTTGAACTCAAATTTCTGTGATTTCCAATATGAGTTTCTTTACCGTTGGGATATTTGGTTTTTTAGGTCTGTTTTCTATCTTTATATAATTTTGATCAGATATTCTGTCCTGGAACTAGAAACTATTTCTGAAAAAGGAAAATCAATAATTATGTTTTGAAAAATTAGTTTAATGTCAGTCAGTAGTGATTTTTGCATGACTGTTACAGAATTTACAACATTGTTCTTTTCATAATTTCTAAAGTGTTGTCCATAATGGTAAAATTTATACTCCTAAAAGGCTTGTATTGACAGAGGAACGTGCTGTTACTCGCATTTCTTGGATATGATCAATTACAGACATCCTTAATTTTGGTGACACTTTTTTTTCTTAAATAATGATTAACTGATCTATATTTTTAAAAAATAAATATTAATTAAATAACACCATAAGAATAAAATAGCCATTATTCTGACAAAATGTTGTGTACCTCATTAGTTGTTCCCCAAGTACCAAGTGCTATAAACAAGCATATTATTAATTTCATTCAGGAAAAAAAAATTAAACCACAAAAGATAAAAACCTTGTTGTTAGAGTGTATTTAATATGTGAAAGTAAATTACAGGAAATAATCTGAGCTTTATTCTGTGTAAAGAAAAAAATCAGAGCTGCCCATGGATAAAGAAGTAAATTTCTTTGCAAAAAAAATGTCAAAGTTTAAAATTTATTGCACAAATATAATTTTCCCTTCTATGTAATTAAAAATGTGCACTGATTAACAAAGTTTTGGTTAGAGAAAAAGTAAAAACCTTACATTTTTGCTAGAATGTATGTATTGTTACTTTTCAAAGTTTTTTGTTTGTTTGCATACATTTGAAAAAAAGCAATGGAACACGTATATGTAGCCCTATATTAATCATAAACACTATGAGATAAACCATGCAAATGGTTTAGAGATGGTTTTGAGCATGATGTATAAGTTCTAACAGTCCACTACAATCAAAAGACTGCATAAAGTTAAAGAACATTTCTACGTTCATTACATGTAAATTCTGATGTCTGTAGTGGATATATTTACATCTTGAGCAGTCACCAAGAATTTCCTTTAAAAGCAGAAAATAAAAATAAACATTTCTGGTGCAATTCATGTGATCTGGTTTAGGTTTCTACATTAAGGCAAGATGAATCGGGCCCTAGAAGTGCATATTCCTCTCCTTCGACTGTAAAAGGAATGTTCCACAAAGGATGTTGGGATGGGTTTACATGTACAACAATTTATCTGTGGGGCCTGTAGTTGATGGCACCCATCAATAAAAGCAGTAAAAATTACCTTCAAGGACAATGAAATAAAAACCAAAGGAAAAAGGGGGAAGAGAAAAGGAAAATATCTTCACAGTGACTCATAATGAAGAGAAAAATGAGAATCTCTCTAGATGAATATCCTCTTGACATCTTCTCCAGTGCAACACGTGCTCCCTCCAAAATACTTTTCCAAAGTAAATGCATAGATTCCACAGGATCACCCGAATCTTGTTGCTTGTATTTACTATAGTCATAGTGCTAGACTGGAGCATGCTTTGATCAGTTGCAGATATTGCAGAGCTAATTGACGTTAAAAGCTGTGTATGTATGCATTATTCTGAAATTCTTATGGATCTCTAAATGGCTACTTTATTAATACTATATACTAAGTTTTGTTTATTCCCTAGTGTAAGATTCTAAGCTAAAAATTATGAAGCAAGTTGTGTAAAATGGGGAAGGAAAAAGAAAAGGCAATTCAAGCATTAATTGCAACTGCCTCTTTCAAAATTACATTATAGCTATAGCAATGTTTACAGAACCTGCCACTGCAAAACAAGAAAATTAAGTATACTTTGGGGTATGAGGGTAAAAGCTAGTTATAGCGAGATGCAGGGGCACGCAGGTGGAAGGTTACGAACTGAAAGGGGATATTGCAATATTATGAGTTAAAGAGCTGGAAATTGAAGCCCTCTAGGTCAAAGCAGTTTCCCATAGGAGTCTAGGCAATTATCTTTGATGTAGGTCTACTCTTTAGATGTCTGAAATTCAGACAAAAAAAATCCATGTTGTGTCTCAGTTCCTCATTCAGAAAGTATGAATGTCTTTTTTTTCCATTCCTTCCACATTTGCACTTATGTAGACAGTTAGATTGTCTCAATCCTTCAGTCTTCTTAACTTTAAACATAGTGCTTATAAAAAAGAAGTCCTTAACACCTCCATAACATCAGTAACTACAGCATTTTAGCCCTATTTTTACCTTATATTTTTTCTAAATTCATAGGAATCAAAATCAGGAAGAGGTAGTATTTTATTCAAGTTATTTCTCAATATTATATACTCAGAAAGAACAGATAGAGGCTAAAATCTTGGCCACTCTGAAGTCAAGAAAACTGCAGTATTTCAATTTAGAGACATGAGAATGACCGGAAAATAAGTTGTTCTCTTAAAAAGTAAGGAACTGTGCAATGACTATTATTATTTACCATGTTGTGGCCTGCATGAAATTACTCAACGGCTTAATGAAGGAAAAGATAGAAGATAACAGCTCAAACTAATAACAACAAAAATGAAGAAAGATCTTACCTTTCCACTGAACCACCAGCCAATCTTTAGCATATGAGAAATACTTAGAGTCCTATTAGAAATATGATATAGTCTGCTGAGGAATTACAAAGTGGGATAATATTATTTTGAAGTTGTAGTCTTTTTCTTTTTTTTTTAGAATACATAAAAATCATGTTAACCTTGAAGAGAATGAATCAGAGAATCATCATTCTGCTACATTTATGGTACACTTTCTGGAAGCACTGACTTTTATTTCGCTCTTATTTAAGCATTTCACTGCAGGGAAACAGTTCTTAATAGCTTCATTAAGAAGTATTGCACAAACAACTTCCCATACTAAATTTGCAATCTTGAATATGTAATGAAGGGATGGTTGTTAAATACATTGCCCAGCACTGTATAACAGGAGGCATAAATGACATTGTAAAGCTAAATGGCAATTAGTATCCTAAAATACTGACATTTATAGAGTGAATAAAAGGATTTCTGTTAACAGAAGCAACCTGATTTAAAGAAGACTTTGGTAGCCAGGAATCTTCTGCCACTGAGACAAAGATTACCTGTGATCCAAAGCAGGTCCAGGTTAAGCAATTCAGAGAAATAGTGGTAGCTTCATGGCTTAACTCCAGAGTGGGCATAGGCCTAAGGCCATGTTTTCCCCTCCCCACTCCATTTGTATGTGGACATGGGGAGGTTGCCAGAAAAATGGCAAAACCAGTCTTGTAAAAGAAGAGAATGGATATGTCAATCAATATGGATTTTTCAATCAAAACTGTCAATCTTTAGACCACAACTGCAAATGAAAGTGTGATATAAAGCAATTAATTTTTTAAAATTAAAAATCTCATTCATACAAAAGTCCAAGCAAATTTGACTCCTGAGGGTCTTATTTGCTCCATTTTATTTTTGGTGTTGTTTCATATTACGTCTCTTGTCTGTAGCTAAGATAGTCTAAGTTTGTGAGAATAGAAGTAGTGGCTGGTAGTGGAGTGATCAGCAGGTCCCACAAGAGCCTTCACTGTGGATGGTGGTCACCAAGACCTTTCCCAGAATCACAGCCCTCAATAAAGTGTATAGTTCCCATAACTGGGTTTTCTGATTGGTAAAAGTTTCTACAGTGGGTGTCATTTTCTTTAGTTATTTCCTACTGGCTATAGACTGGCTATATTTCAGACAGTTTACCAAATGAACTACTAACTAGTCTTGATCTAAAAGGAGCTTGCCAGATTCTATATTCTTATGACGCCATGAAGAAACTGTAAGTTTCTGTGGGTGACACTTTATTGAGTACCATAATTTCATGCAAAAGTAGTAGTAAATTACTTATCACATACTGTTTTTAATCTAGACCGAATTATTTTAATAAAACTTCTCTATATCTTAACTTTAGCATTTAGTATTAATATCTATAATTTTCTATCCTTTGCAAAAGGAAGTTGGACTGCTTTGGTGAATGTCTGGATATTTTTATTCAATATGACCTTAAGCTTAGTATATGCTTCTAATTTTGTTGCTAAAAACTTAATATGTTAGTAGACAATTTTTCACTTGTGGATGATGATAAGTTTACACAGCAACAGGAAATACTTTTTTACTGTGAGTGTGACCAAACACTGGGACAGGTTGCCCACAGAGATGGTTTAGTCTCCATTCTTGAAGATATTCAACAGCCTTGTGGATGTGGTCTTGGGCAACTGACTTTGAGTGGCTCTGCTTGAGCAAGCGGGTTGGACCAGATGACCTCCTGAGGTCCCTTCAACCTCAACTATTCTGTGATTCTGTGATTATCAAAATAATAGCAATACACCTGTTTTTGTTGCCTTTACATAACCTGATGATTTAACTGTCACCTTGCAGCAAATGCATGTAGGACACAACGGTGTAGCAGTAGGTAGATGAAAAATATGTTAAAAATATTACTGAAAATTTAGCAATATATTTAAATATCTTTAAAAGTATCTCTGGGTTTTGGTTTTTGGTTTTGTTTTTTTTTTTTTTTTTTTGTCTAATATGGATTCTATGGTTAAAAACCTTTATGTCTCAAAAAGAGGGGAATTACAGGCCTGTTTTTCTTTAGTTTCTGTATTTGTAACCTTGATATCGCAATAGTACAAATGCTCCAGAAAAAGATAATATCATGTTTTCTGCTTCAAAAACTCATTTGGCATGTCAGACATTTAACCCTCACCTTTCTAAAGCTGTATCTTTTTTTTATGTCAGCTCCAGTGGTATTCCTAAAACAATAATAAAAAAAAATTAGCTAGTAATAGCACTAATCTTGTTCTCAATGCTTTATTCTAATGGGATTACTTATAAAATATGCATTATAGTTATTACGTACAGGAATGAATCAAAGTTTTATCAAAGGGTACAATAAAGCTCTTCAATAACCAGAGAATTTTCCTAAAAGATTCAGAAGTTCTGTGCTTATGTAGATAGCTATGGGATCCCATTTAATAAATCATTAGAGCTTTAAAATAAATTGTTTTGGAAACAAAACCAACATCCTCTGCTTTAAGTAATTAAAAAAAGAGAACTGGATTAACTGAAAAAATGTTTTTATTCATCTGGTGTCATTTACAATTAAATAGGTAAGCTAAGTTACTACCAGCAGGCCAATTGTTCATGTTATTACTGAATCCAGTATCAGTGAATCAGACTATTAATGACAAGATTGTCTGCACCAGTAAACAAACTTTCTAGAAGAATATTAACATTTACTTGCTGAAGGAATGAAAAAAAAAAGGGAAGTTAACAAGAATCTATACAGTAATAGTTGCATGAAAATTTGTGCAACTGTTGTCCTTTTTCTTCAGATAAGTTTTATTTTTCCCTTAGAAAAAAACTTATGTATTTAATACCAAGAAATATTGTATATGCTTACCTAGAAGCAATAGCCACTGACAAATCATGCACTATGTATACCAAGTGAGGATTACAAGAAAAAGTAATCTAGGTTGCCAGTAAAGACAAATGACTTAAAAAGTAAAATAACTTAAAAAACTAGACATAAACACAGTGCTTTAAATTAAATGCATTTTAAAGTGAATTTTTTGTGTAAAAGGGCTGGTTTGAGATCTTGAAAGAGTGTATGGTTGTTTTCATTCAGGGAACAGGCTCCTTCATCTTTAATTTACAAGGCATGTAGCCAGAGATTTTATTGTAAGTATTATTTTGCCTAATGCTTACAGAAACTACTTTTCAAACATTTTATACATGGTCTCTCCTCAGAAGAGGACATTAGAGGTACAAATTCAAGATTTCATATTGAAATTTGAATACATACTCTCTATTATTCCAAATTTAATACAGATAAATTTTTTGTCATCTTGGGAGTGCTTTATAAAAAAATAATATACTCCTTGTGTTCAGTATTAAAAAAGCATATATTAGCTTACAAACATGAGTATTGGATTTTTATTGGTTTTATTCTTCAAAGCTGTTAATGAATTAAGTGATCAGTAAAGCTCTAGAAAGCTTTAATAATAGTATTACTAGATTAACATTTTCCATGCAGAAAACTGAAAACACAGGCAAATGCTGCATCTCCTTCTTCCTGCATAAAAGATTGTTTTTATTTTTAGCTGACTTCTGCTATTGTAATCAATGTTCTCAATTTTGAAATTATATTATTCAGTATAAAATTTGTACCTTCATGTATTTATGCATTAAAGCATAAATATTGAATATAAAAAATGTGATAACTGAGAGCTGCTGGAGCTATTAAAGTTTGTCCAAAAAACTGAGGAATTGTTTAATAGTTGCAATCATCGTTTTCATGCATGTGTGCCCATATATCTTTTGTAGATCATAAAACATTGGACCTTTATCCAGATTTCAAACTTCTACCATAATGAACATGGCCTTGTGTCACAATAAAATGACTGCCTTCATCAGTGTTCACACCACTGAGTAACACCAGCAATCACTTTTTTACATTACCTAAATTTAACTTTTTCTACTACATTGAAGAAAACTATCTCATTTTTGAACAGGCGTCGTAATACACTAGTCTCCTTCCAAATCTGATTGCATGATAATTACATGGTCTGATAGGCCGATATCAAAATAGTGAACTTTGAGGACAGACAGTCATGAGAAAACTCAAGAATGATCTGGAATATTAAACTGGTATGTCCCAAAAGCCAATCTAAGACTCTAATACAGGAACAACACACACACGCACACACATACACATACATATCTGGTGGAGAATGTAATGCTTCTGCAACGTTGCCGATAGGATCAAGATATGTCTATTAATTTTCCATGTCTGACACTTGTGGAAAACACCATCATTATTCAGAAAACTATATTTTACAGCATAGGTTATTCCAGCACGCTGTTACTAGTGCCTAAGATTTCAAATAGCATATATTAATTTTATAATATATCAAATGAACATATTGTCAACACAGGCAATCCAGCAGAATATACATAAATCCATTCTCACCAGGATTCAAATATAGCCAAACAAGACAATCTAAACATTACCGTAGCGTTTCTAATACTCAATTTCACAACAACTGAAATTAAAATTAAGCAAATAAAGCCATCTACTAAGTCATTTAAAGAAATTGTTGTTGATAACCATAAAGATATTTGATGTCAAAATTACTTTATTACCATTGCGTTGGAATATAATAGCTTTATTTTTATTTCTTGTTGTGCACTTTCACAATCAAATGTACAAATTGAATTCCTTTTGTTATTCCAAGACTGTAAGATCTGATGAACTGCAATCTATCCTATCAGAATGAAAATAGGAAAAAAAAAGAAAGATTAGGAGGAATTTATAATCTAGATTAAAAAAAAATCTGCAACAACTAGTTGTAAAAAAGCTATTGAAAGGTCATTGGATGCTAAACTGTAAAGAAAGATTTCCTGGGGTTGAGCAGCATCATTATTATCACAAGCATCATTACTAATGTTGATGATGGAGTTACAGGGCGAATAAGAATTATGGATCATATTATTAGATATATGGATCATATTATCACATAATGGATCACATTATTATACTTTGAAACAAGGGAATTTTTGTTATTGATGCCTATATGGATGGGGTTTTGAGTAACCCTGTTTAGTGGAAGGTGTCCCTGCTGATGCCAGGGAGGTTGAAACGAGATGATCTTTAACGTACCTTCCAGCCCAAACCATTTTATGATTATATTATTCAATGACTGTGTTTCAGTGCCTTGCTTCATTACTGGACAAAAGTAAAACAACCAAAAAAGACACCAAAGCTTTTATATATTACAAACTTGTTCCTTTTAAAAAAAAGCTAAATAACATGCTTAGTTTTATTTAATCTCATTATTATCTCACTTGAGTCTAAGATCTACGATAGACATATTTAGTATTTTATGTGCTTACTATCTCACTGTTTTGTTATCATGTCAGAGATTTTAGAATTGTATACCATATTCTTAATTTTTGTAATCCTCTCCCATTGCCTTTTATTTTAGTGATCTCCACTTTAAAAATGAAAAACCAGCACCATCAGCCCAACTCAACCCCCTTTGAATCTTACCAGATGTCTGCTTTCCAAGAACAATCTACTTGAGAGGATAGTAATCCTGTACCAGTTTTATAACAGCTATAGTACTCATTGGCAAAGACTGCTTATAAGAAATCCCTTCTAAATATTATACTGTGCTAGAAGTGTTTGGTCAATAACTGGTTGTGTCTTACCAGGTGAAATTGGTTTTGTTATCACATTCAGATTCAACTGGTAATGGATAAATGGTCACCTTTCATAGAGCCATGCTTTAATACTTCATTGCCTCTAAATCAATCTAAAATATTTTAAGATAGCACGTCTATCAAGAGTGCTCTGCTGTTATATGACTATCCATTTAGACAGAAAGACTGAGTTTATACTACTGCGATGAAACTGATTCTAAATAAGTGAATCTGTTTCTGTTTTCCCAAAAAGGAGTGCTCAAGCAGCAGTTAATCAGATAGCATTTCCACGTAATTCCCAATAAGTTTTGAAATTTATTTTCTTGCAGTGAGAAGACTATTAAATTCTCTATGCCAGCTCTTGGGACGGGGCAGAGTGTGGTTTTGTTTGTTTATTATTATTTTTATGGAAGCTTATTTTCAATTTTTTAGTGAAGTATAAAGATGAAAAAACATGATCATGCAAAATTTTTGTTAATGCTAATTCTTGGTTAGGATTAGTTCTGTTTTGGACTTCTAAAGTTGAGACCACTTTTTAATTGCCTAAGCACTGGTCTTTGACAAGTAAAAACAAAAACAATTACTCTAGGAATCAAAGTATTTTTGATTTTTACGTTAGCTTTTTGTTACAGTGACTGCATGCTGGTAACTGTAATAAGTAGATTCTCAGGCTATGTAATTTCTTACTTTACTATAATTCCAATGACTTTGGGATGCTATTTGTGATCCTATATCTGAGACTGTCTCATCAAACCAAGGAAAATTGTTTATAATAATGTATGTAGAGATACATGCATACTCCAGGTCCAGATCATTCTCAGCCTGGTTAAATAGAAAGTGTCCAAAGATGGTAGTCCTTCTCAAATTTTGAAATTAGGCAAAGCTCTTATGACTGTTACATAACCAAGATTTTAACTTTTACCCAAATATTTCTAATTAAAACAAACAAAAAAGCAAAACCTATTCAAATAGTCATCTGCTGAAATCTGTGAATTTCAGTCAAGGTATACTGGCTCAAAATAGAGACATGACTTGCAAGAATTACCGATAAGCAGAACATAAAACCTTTTTATTGTGATGGAATAGTAATATTTTTGTCATGTTCACATCATCATAATCTATTTTGAATGTTGTATATTAAATTGGAGGCATGAATTTTAGAAAAACAGGACTCCCACAGTAACATATCCCACATTTCCTTTCTTATTTGTCCTGAAGTAGCTTTCTGTCACTTTTTCAAGTACCCTACATCCTAATCTTTTTTCTCATTACATTCTTCCTCTATCTTACATTTGCTTTGAGAGAGTTTATTGTATGGAAAAAAAAAAATTAAAGATACCTAGGGCTCAGCTTTGAAATTACAACCAGTATGTTATAAGAAATAGAAGACTGTCTGACTGCTTCAATCATACAGATCTACTAAAGTCATTCTGTCAAGGAAATCAGAAAGGTCACACATGCTTCACAGTTGGTAAAATTGCATGTGTCACTAGGCTTATCTAAATTTGCTGTAACTTGCTGTGTTTTGTCACCAGAGCTAACAGTTATTCTGAATGTGTGGGATTGATTACTTGGAGAGCAGACTGAACAGTCACAAAAAACCTTAGAAAGCTGAGAGTATAACTTTTGCTGTAAGGCTGGAACTGGAGCTTGGAATCTTTTGGTCTGCACTCTTCATAAATTAAATTGGCTTACTATAAATCTAAGATAAACAAAGAATGCAATGAGAGTATAAGAGCTGGGTTTGTTCCGTTGCAAATTTCTCCCTAAAAATATATGACATTTTATTTGTTACACTTCTCTAAGATTACAGTCCATCAGAATTAATCAGCTAAATAAATGAAAGCAATTCCATACTTTTCAGCTAGTAAGCAGGAACTGGGATTATTTATTAAAGCCTTACAGGTGAAAATACCTTTTAGTTTTCCTTATGTCATTGACCTTGACTGAACAACAGTTGCCATTGGTTTTTTAAATATGGAGGGCAGTCGATAGATTTGTGATAAGTAATCTACTATTCCTTCTCATAGAAATTCTCCTTGCAACAAAACTTTTGGTAAACGAAAATTTTAGTTTAGTTGATACTGCTTTCTGTGGAGCCTTGGTAAACATACTGTATACAACAGAGGTTGACATAGTGTATAATTAGCATTACTTTTTCTGCTTTCTCTCTCTCTTATGATGACTGTAGAAAGATCAAAATGAAGAAGTCTGTAGAGGCAAGAAAGACCTGCTTTGATGTGGAAAATAATCCAGGGAGGATACGGAAATGGGCACTGGAATGGAAAGAGGCTGCTATAAAAGATCAAAAGAAATAGGTCCCAAAGAGAACTGGCTGAACAGTAATTGGATGTTTCCTTCTGGAGGGTCTGATTAATGGTAGCAGAAGTATAAATTTACCTTGGAGCTCTTTCCTTGTGAGCTTTACGTACATACAAACCCATTTATATATATGCATAAAGTTATTTCACAGGATTTTAACGTTATTTGTGCCATAGTGTAGGACAATTATGCTTTTTTTTAAAAGTACCGGATAGATGTGATACTACAGGAGTATCCTGTATTGCTTCAAAGCATAGCAACTACAGTAAAAACTTACACTGTTTAACTAGATATTGAGTTCTTAAGGATCATAATTCTCCTTTGTATATAAGGATTATTAAAAGATAGAGGATTGCGACAGCAAATCTATCTTAGCTCATACACAAAAAATAGAGAAATCTAAAATTACAATAGATAGCTATTTTCTTTAATAGTAAAATTAAGTAGAGCTTTACTTAGATCAATGCTTTTGCAGAAGTTCAGGATGGGAAATCTTGGATAGTCTGAACAGGATCTTTGTAGGATGTAATATAATTACATACTGTAATGTTCCTAAAAATAGAAAATTTCCATTTATATTTCTAATTGCATTTGCTCTGTGTTCTAAACGCAGCTGAAAAAATCAGTTTACTGGAGATCAGAATTATTTTCAGGGCCTGAATTCTCTTCAAATAGCTGCATGTTCCTTTCTCTCTACTTGGAATATAAAATGCTCTATTTTAACAAACTACATCATACTACAAACTATATTGTCATAAATATTACAGCCCATGTCATGATGTTTTCAATAATTCTTTGAAAGAAAATGCCTAGGGATGTAGCTTGGCTTCTGTTGCATGCATTACCTTAGTTGCATATTAAACTGTTTCCAAAAAGCAATCCAAATTTAACTAAAGTACTACTACACTCAGCTCCATCATTTGAATGCAATACTGCAGTAATGAATGACAGCTTTTCTTACATCACTCACAAATAACTGCCTAGTGTAATTTTAGAGTTTTCTTGAGTTATCAGATGTCTTTTGAAAAGTTATTATCAAAGGCCTATAACAAATATCTTCTCCTTAATAGAGAAAATAAACAACAAACAAGGAAGTAACTTTTCCCTGTGTGGAAATCCATGAGAAGTTTGGTCATTCTCTGACTTTGATTTAAACATGGTTCTGCTGAGTATCTTATTATGAAGTGTTTGAGTCTATTGTGGGTTCATTCAAAAAAGTCCTGCCTTTCTAGTATGCCTAGGTGTATTCACAAGACAATTTGAAAATTATTTGGATTGCCAAATAAATAACAACTATTTCAGTCATCCATTGATCTCTTTTTTGTTTGTTTGTTTGTTTCTATATTTCATCAACTTTTTCAGAAAAATGGGATGACTTTTTAACATAAATTGCCCAATCCTTCCAGTGATTGCAGACTATTATAAGCTTTTATCAATGTATTGTGTCTTTAACATGCATTTAGACATAAACATTAATTATTAATTATAGTCATGATTAAATTTTTCTGGAGAACCTCTAGTGTAAGGGAAAGAATGCCTTCTCTGGGTAATTTATTGTGGTAATCTACTTTCTCCACTATTTTAAAAATGTAATAATTTATAAACTGAACCTTCCTGGCTGTAGCTTAAACTCACTGCATCTCATGGTTTGCCAGTTTATACATTCCTTCTTATAAAGTCTTTAAGATTTTTTTTGTTCTGTTTATGTTTCCTCTGATCACTCTTAAATTCATCCACAGTTGATCTAGTAGTACAATGCTCCATGCTGAATACAGGATTCCTGTTTAAATGTGGACTCAGGTCACTGGAGAATTCTAATCTGTGCATTTAATATGTACACTGCCTCTTCTATAATCTACGACACTAATGAAAATAGCAAATAGAAACTGGATTAAAGAAAAATCCTCTCTCTCAAAAAAAAAAAAGCTTTATATTCCTTTCATTTTCCTTTTAATGTGGGGTGGTTGTTTTTTTCCTAACAACTTTATGTTCATACTGAAAAAGTTTCATTGACATGATGTTTTCTTTTTTTAATTATATGAAAGTAGGGTTCCCAATTTAAAAGCCTTACTAAGTATGCATGGCATCTCTCATTTTGTGATAAAAAAATCCCATTATTCTGTCTTGTGTATGAAGCATATTACTTGAGACAGTGAATCCACATTGAAGAATTTGATCAAAACATAAATGAGTTTCTGAACTTAGACTGGTTTAGGTATGTCTTTACAGCGATAACAGTCAATCCACACTATGATTGTGAACAACATATAGTTGGGAGCTGACTATATCAGTTCAATTTAACATTTTTCTGGAAATAAAAAATGGGTGAGGGTTCTAATTTTAATATCAAAAAAATCACACATGCTGAAACTATTATTGACTTTCAAAATATAATAAATACTAATATGTTCACCTTGCACTGTACTGCAGTCACTGCACGCTTATAACTTTAGTTGGTTTTAATTAATTCACAGGAAGAATTTAATGTAAAAATGACTCAGTTGGGTGTTACTGTTCTTTTGGATCAGTATTCTAGCTGCTATATTAGTAAAAAAGTCCTGTAAGATCAGTGACGTTATTTTTAATTGAAAAATAAATAACACCAATCAGATTTTTGATAAAGTTGTAATTTTTAAGAATATTCATGGTTGGATGCCAATGTTGAGGAAAAACTTGATAAAGAAAATTTAATTCTCTGTACTGTTTTTAGTTTCAATGGTAGAATATCTTTCTTCTGAATAACCTGGAAGAGTTTTATTTTTCTTTTTAAATTGCATCAAAACATCTTTTTTAAAATATATGTAATTTAAAACTTTATCTCAGGTATATTTGCCCTTCTGCTTCTGTTTCGTTTTTGCACTGTATTTTTCTTCAATATGAAAGAATATCTATTTCACATCATATAATCGGCTATGGTTAGTAGGCAGGGAAATTATTATTTCTTTTTTGCAAAGTAATTCCCACGTATATATCCTGTAAAATTCTTCAGAAAGTGAAAGACTATAAGGTAAATTCACTATTACATTAATTGACTGTAGCTGAATGTAAGGCTATGAAATACAGAATGGATATATTTTTTCTTCTCTGTTCTTGGAAGAGCTTTTTTGTTTTTTGGGTTTTTTTAATTTTGGTTTGGTTTTGTGTTTTTTACATGATTTTTGAATACTTTAATACATTAAACCTTTCTTTGATTTTTTTCCCCCCCATTCTAAAGCAAATAGGGGTATGTTCTCTTCCTGGATACTCTTTTAGACATGGCATGTTATAAGCTTTTTATGTTAGAATAGATTTGTCTTTCTTTTTTAAATTTTCCTCTTTATTCTTTTGATCATTCTCTTTTTTTTTTTTTTT